>CM060900.1:32614874-32994874 GCA_030762935.1 Hymenopus coronatus | reverse complement strand
CATTTGTCATAAAAATATCTGAAACATACAGTATTTTAATATAAATCGTTAGCCATGTTTAAGAATATCAAAATGTTTAAAAAATGTTCCCTGTAAAGGGTGATTTGGGGGTGAAGATTTTCCTAAAAATGCATCCATGGAGATACTGAACTTAAATACCAAGTTTGGTATTTAACCAACTTTTCGTTTTTGAGTTATGCTGTCTACAGACGCTCGTACACAAAAAGACACGGACTCTTTCCAAAAACGTTGTTTCTATTCAGGGGGTCTTAAAATATGTATTTCCAGTGATATCTTGGTATCGAATTTTAAAGCGCATTACAATACCTTCTCTATGTAATATGTAAATTGGAAAGTAAAATAGAGGTAGTGTTTAAATCACAGATGTGAATTTCTACACAAGTTCTCGCACTTTTTCTGTGTTCCGAGCTAGAGGCCACCATTGAGACTTTAGATTCCAGTCACAGTTTCGTGCTACCGCAGACGAGTTAGTGAATTTTTCAGCAAAAACAACTTGCTGCGATGCAGATTTGAACTTGGGGGGGGGGGTGAAACAGCATTCATTGTAAGCAAGCTGACGTTGCTGTTTCTAAGTTGAAATCTTGTCTGCGGGGGCGAGCAGCTTGTCTCGCAGTAACTCAAACCCGGGAGCAAGACAAGGGACAGGAAGACCCGGGTGGAGTTCCTGGTGGCAGTATCGAAAGAGTCGCAGGTGCGAGATATAACCATTAAACTGAAATTTCTCTAAACGCTTAAACACGCAGCCACTTTATTTAAGATGAAAGTTTGTCCCCCCTTTCAACAGACGCCCTGCAACTAAATTACGACCTGCGTCCCTTACTCCTAATTGTGGGCCAAGTTCTACGACCACCACTTCCATTTCGTGCAGGCATTTTCTTCCTTTCTTTTTCTCGTTCCTCCCTTTCTCTGGGAAAGCACTAGCACTTAACAGACTTCAGATGCAAACATCTTGTTCCGTTCCTTTATGGGCCATCATTTTGCACAAATTCTCCCATTCTAGGGAGCTTTTCAGCGATGCTGTGCACCACAGCTTACTAGAAGTTACTAGTTGTTCAGTGACGCTTGCTCTATGCTTCTGGCTTTTTATTCTTGTTCATAGGCACTTTTTCTAACACTTTTTAATAGAAAACCAAATTTAAGGCGTTCTCCTTTTATAATCCACTTATGTTCCCACAGTTCTATTACAATAAAAAACAAGATACTTTTGTAATGTGTCAATAGTGAATGAATTTGAACTTGTAAATCCTGTAGCTTCAATTATGTTTTTGCCAAAACATCTTTTATAAGTACTGCTTAGAATTGCAATGGTTTTGAATGAACATCGATCTTTAAGACTATATATCGCATACGCTGCAAATATATTTCATTCTCATACAATTAAATACACTTGTCCAAAACTGCTCTCTTATTCAAGCAACTTGTGTAAGTTAACTTTGACATGGATGTCCCTCTTACAACTGGGAATTCTCTTAAAAGTGAATGACAGATGTATGTACGTGTACATAATGAGTGTCTCTCCCGCTGTCGTGTAGATTAAATTTTCCATATCCATCATTTCTGTAGAGAGCATACACGGTCTTTTGACCCATGCGAAGCTGTGTTGCAATTAATGTAATAATAACTACCACTATTACTATTATTAGGCGGCGAACGTGACGTCATACGCTGGGTGCAGAATATGCACAGACAATTCGTATTGTGTCTTAAGGCAATGAAGTCCGAGCTCCAGGATTTAAGTATTTTTAACATATTTTAATCATATTACTGCAGAAAACATTGGGCGTATGTTATCTCAAAATAATTCGAGACATCTTCGTGTGCTTTACCGGAAAAAGCTCGAGTCAGTTGAAGAATTTAATGTCATGTCGACATGTTGCCGTGGTAACCCAATGGTTAGAGCAACCGACGGAGATCGGGGGATCCGTGGTTTAAATCCCAGTCATGACATTGTACTTTAGAGTAAATTTATCTACGAGCCTTATGTGATCTAGGTCAAAAATCTACGGCCAGGGAACGGAGGGTCACTTCATACCTCGACCCAAAGCGGGTCTTTTGTGCTTACCTCCCCCAGGAGGAATGGCGAAACCCCAGCAGGGTGTAGGCCGCAGGAGGTTGACCGACAGAGACGCCCAAAGCTCCCTAACGATTCCAAGCTATGATCCGGCAATACCATCAGCTGCTCAGAGAGCCCTACACTGCGACCTATATAGCCTTTAAGTCTACCTCAAAATAAAAGTAATAACCGAAGTAATAGAAGATGAGGTAAGGAAATTCGTAGTAGAAGAGAAATCATACCAGAATTCGCCTTGTCAACCAAGGAAAAAGCACGAAGAAACCATGGTTAAAGTGCCGACATCTCTCGCTTTGAGACCCAGCCACGGAAACAGTCATATCCGTGTTGACCGAATGAGCGCGGCGATGATAGTTTGTACGACAAAATACATTCCTGATGTTTTCATGTTGACGTTGCTTGTGTGTACGCTCCACACCGGTGCTCAATGTCAAATTCTTGTTAAAACATCCGTTAACATTCCTCGCTGTCACAGCCCTCGCTATTTTCAGGCTACATAAAAGCTTTTCTTGGGTGCTACGCAGCTCTTGACGAAAGCTACTAGCTTGGTTTTACGTTTTCTAAACACAAGTGCCCTTTCCCTGCTTTTAATTAATGTTTTGCGTGGTCGCGTTTTTTTTGTCTACATGTGACATGCTCAGGATGAATGATGGTAAAATAATGAAGGGATTTAGAAATAATTACCAAGTGGTAGCGACCCTCTTTTGTTCCTTACTGTGCTCAAGGGGTGCTGCTGTAGGTTTTGTTCGGATTGTTTCTGTACTTTCCTACCATTTCAGTTGAGCAGTGGCGCTTCGGGTTTTCTATGGTCATCAAAACCCCTGGTAGACTCATCTATGAATCGATTAATATTATTGGCACTAGCACTCAAGAGCCTTTATAACACCAGAAGTGCCATATAAATAATTAATTGCCCTTAGCTTCATTTTGTATTGTAATGTTTTTTTTTTAATTATTTATGGACGCTTTTAACTACTGTTGTTCTCAGCGTCCTATTCTTTATTGGACGTAAAAGACCGCTTAATTTTGCTCAGGGGCCTCTTTTATCAGGATTTAGGGTCTTTTACGTGCCGTAAATCTACGACACGGGACGAATGGATTTACTTCACTTCTGAAGGAAGCCATGCTAAGGATTTGTACATCCGAAAATTGAACCCGCGACCTTGGATGTATCAAGTTAGCATGGTAATCAATACACCACGGAGAGCGACAAAATGTTGAACCATTACGAGAAATTTAGTTAAGGCTATACATCTGTGAAATTTGGAAAATCCAATTATTTAAGATATCTCTAGAAATGTGTACCTGTTATTGCACACAAATCATATTTTGCCATGTTTGCACGGTTATTTAAATAATAATTTGTGTTGTCTAAACTCGTTGTTTGAATAAAAATGCAGCACGCTACGTATTTTAAAAATGAATCTTATGTGTTTCATTCATATGACTTTCTCTATCTGTTCTGCGAACAAACTATTCTTGCGAAAGGGCATTCGTTCATTTACATCATGGCAATCATGATAAACATTTGCAAGAATTGCCGCAATACCTGCTTCCTTATAAGCATAAGCTAGGCTATAGTGACAGTCAAATCCTTTAAAAGAGGGTCGCTATGTGAACAATTGAAACTCGGTTCTCTTTGAAAGGCCAGGACTAAAACAAAAGAGAGATGAAACGAAAGGTGACTTTCGTTTGAGAAAAGTTTAAATAGTTTAAAAGTTAAACCAATAAAAGGAATATCTCGGAAACAGACATCTCTGCAAAGAGATAAATTATTTATATGACATAAATTGTGTGTTTTAACGAGATCTATAATTTTGTGTAGTAACTTTTCGTCCATTTCTCATGGTTTACCAGTTATGTAAAGTTCATTCAGAATGAAGTGGTCTTTAAAGGGCTATTCATAGAAAATTCAAGATATACATCGTATTTTCTTTAATATTTTTAATATACTGTATTTTGATAAAAACCGTTAGAGCCATTTTTGAGAAAAACAAAATGTTCTACATCTTTGCATGTAAAGGATAGTTATGTGTGGAGGAATTTTCTTGTAAATCTTGCTGTCGTATCCTTGGAAGACAGTAAACTAAATAACAAGTTTAAAGGTATATTTGTTTTTGAGCTGTGCTCTCCACACGCACGTTCATGCGCAGACCTATTTATAAACATGCTGTTTTTGATTCAGGGGACCACAGAATATATATTTCCTGTAAAATCTCGACGTCGAATTTTATGGTGGAATAAAATACCTACAGTGTGTAGAGAAAGTAAAGATCTGATGTATTCCATTCACATTACTTTCTCTACTATTCTTAAAAAGAATATTCTTCTATACTAATGAGATGAACATTAAAAGAAAAGGTATTTTTATGTAGTTCCTTATAAGTAGGAGGGACATAAGGAAATACACTAGCTAAAACGATACTTATATCTTTTAAAAGCTGTCGCTTTGTGACTGAATTGAAATTAGGTTCCCTTTCCCTAGTGAGAACAAACAAATGAGATGCAACTGCCGAGGATTTTCCGTTTTGAGTAAACATGGTCTTGACAAGTGCAAATATAAAACTGCCTCAGAATCGTCTGGCTCACTTTCAGCCATTACTTCCTCAATCAGCAGCCTAATTCTCTCTTTTTGCCTCGCAAGAATAGGTCATGAAGGAGTTTCAATATTTACAAGACACTAAAATACCAAGCAAGAGAAAGCCTATTCTAATACTAAACAAAGCTAATAAAGCATAAACGCTTGCACGGGAATAACTAGGCAGATCTAGCAATAAGCTCGCACCAATGCACGAGGCTGGTCTGCGATTTTTGTCGTAAACTAATCCGGTATGTACGAGATTGAAATACCAGATACACCATATCAAATGACCCCTGTTAAGGAGATTCGAAATTCCCATTTTCGTCAGTGTTAAATTTGGTAGCTTAACGTCCTTTAACCTCGTTGGTTATATCGGACGGTGAATGAAATTGGTGAAATGATCTCGGGGTCCATGGAGCTTAAAGTTACTCGACATTCGTCTTCTCAGGATAAGGAAAACCGCCGAAAAAAACCTTATCCGGGTAACTCACCCTTAGCGAGACTCGTACTCACGGCCTTTTGAATGTGAGGCAGACACTCTACCACCACACTACCCAGGCGGACTGTTAAAATTTGACGCATTATCTCAGCAACTATTTAACATAATGAGCTAAAATATTCAAGGTATATTCAACACTATCTTTGTTATTGATTGATGAAACATAGAATACCTCTGTTCATTAGAAGTAAAGGTATGAATTTTAATAAGCCTGTTAAAATTGTATTGAAAAAACATGATTTTTAAATTAAAAAAAAACGAATTCATATACATAGAAACATTTTTTGTTAAAATGAAGCCTATTTATGTGCACATATGTGGTAAAACTTTCAGCCAAGAGTGCCAATTACTTTCTGAGATTTGTATAGGCAATTTTATTTCTTCATACATTTTTTTCAAACATAGCATTAAAAAAAAATGTAACCTAACTTTCTAAACACAACTTCGCAGTACTTCAAAACTTATATATGAACGAAATATGAAGGGATGCCAATGCTATAAATAACTAAAGTAAAACTTTTCGATCAAAATAAAAAATGTTTACAAAGATATTGATGTTTCATTAAGTGAGTGTACCAAAATGTTTAAAAAATTACTACACAGGATTATTTTCAACAATATTACTTTCACTGGCCCACATGAACAATGTACATAGTGGATAAAGAAGGTACTGTATTCCACCCCAAAATTCGATGTCGAGATTTCACCGGAAATATATGTTTTGTGGTCCTCTAACCCGAAAAAAGAATTTTCGAAAAGGGTCTATCTGTGGGCAGCATAGCTCAAAAACGAAAAGACCGTTAAATACTAAACTTGGTATTTAGGTTTAGTATCCTCCAAGGATGTGACAAGAAGATTTTCAAGAAAATCTACCAACCGCAAACTACCCTTTACATGGAAAAATTTCGATTTTTTTTAAAAATGGCTAACAATTTTGATTAAAATCCCGTATACTAAAGATATTTATATACGAAATAAAATGTATATCTTGAATATACAGGAAATAGTCTCTGAAGAAAGTTTGCTCTGGATGAATTTTCCCAAATTTTACTTAATTGCTAAACCGTAAGAGATAGACAAAAATTTACTACACAAAAAATTAAGATCTTGTAAAAATACATAATTTATGTCATTTACGTTTTTGTTGTGGAGATAACCGTTTTCAAGATATTCCTTGTTATTGGTTTAAATTGTAAAGTACTTATACCTTTCTCAGAGAGGACGTGTTGTTTCTTTTGATCTATTCCTGGCCAAGCAAAGAAGCGACTTGCAATGACAATCGCATGATGACAGCTTTTAAGACATTTGACTATCACTTTAGCCTAGTACATTTCCTTAGCTTCCTTCTACTTATAAGAAACTAGATAAGAACATTGTGATATTTATCTCGATTTGCATTGTATAGAAAGAATAAAAATATTTTGTAAGAGGTTTGTTTGTAGAGCAGCTAGAGAAAGTCATGTGGGTGTAACTCATCAGACTTTTTTAAAACCATTTACTTTCATATCACCTCTATGAAAATTATACCAAAATGAGCGGAAGATTCGAAACATTTATAAGCAATTAAAACACAAAAATGGGGGAAAAAATATGAAAATCCCATTTCGATTCCCCTTTAAAGTTGACTTACAGGTACTGAGAAGGTAAGATTAATAAATACTGTATTAATGTGCAAACAGACCACCTGCGTGTACTTAACTCTGCTAAGCATTGCTAGAGGAGTATTTGGTCTCAGTGACAGATGTGGTTGTGGAACCAGGCAGGCATCGGCCGATGCTACACACGCGTGGCGCTGGTATACAGGTCCCGCTCTAGGGCAAATTCCAGCATACGATGCTGGCGAGGCTTTACAACGCACATCCACCATTGATTTTGAGCTTCTCAAATTCTTATCATAGCGCCTACTTTGAGCAGCAAATATCACATCATGTTTTCAAGATTCGGTATTCTCTTCTTGCAGAACCACAGCACATCTTCTCCATTAGCATTCAACACATCAAACCTGAGCAGTAGAAATGCTTATCATAGCGCTTACTTTGAGCAGCAAATATCACATCATGCTTTCAAGATTCGATATTCTCTTTCTGCAGAGTCACAGCACGAGTCTTGATCTTCTCTACTAACATTCAATATATCAAACCTGAGCAGTAGAAATGCTTATCATAGCGCTTGTTTTGAGCAGCAAATATCACATCATGTTTTCAAGATTCGGTATTCCCTTCTTGCAGAGTCACAGCACGACTCTTGATCTTCTCCAATAGCATTCAATGCATTAAACCTTAGCATTTCTCCACATGACATGCCAGTGCTGAAAATGTGAGAAATTTCTGCCATAGACTTCAAGGACTGATCCTGGTATTTTGTATCACTGGTCATTTCTATTTTTCTTTTCCATTGATTTATATCTCTCATTGCGTGAGAGGTAAACAATGATAACCGAACTTTTCTGTAGTGGTAACAAAGTATCAAGGACTGATTATATCATACTTGTATATCTGGTCATTCCAGGGTGATTTCTATTACTTTCTCTGTTCGTACATAGTATATAGAGAAGGTATTGTATTGCAACAAAAAATTCGATACCTAGATTTCACCGGAAATACATGTTTTGGGATTCCCTGAATAAAAAAAGCACTTTTAGAAAAATACCCGTGTGTGGGTGTGTGTGTGTGTGTGTGTGTGTGTCTGTGGTCAGTATAGCTCAAAAACGAAAAGTCCGTTAAACATCAAACCTGATATTCAAGTTCAGTATATTCCAAGGATGCGACACGATGATTTTCAAGAAAATCACCCCACTCCCAAATACCCTTTACATGGAAAAAATGTAGAACATTTTGGTTTTCTCAAAAGTGGCTCTAACGATTTTGGTTGAAATCTCTTATATTTAAGATATTTACTTGTCAAATAAATTGTATATCTTAAATTTTCTGGGAATAGACCGTGAACACCTCTTTATTGTGGATGAATTTTTCTGAATTTTGCGTAGCTGGTAAACCGTAAGAGACAGACAAACCTTACTATACCAAAAATGTATATCTCATTAAAACACACAATTAGTAATATACAGTTATTCGTGGAGTTGGCCGTTTTCGAGATATTCCTTGTTATTGATTTCAGTTTTAAAATACTTAAACGTTTCTCATACGGGAACTTGTCAGCTCCTGTCCACGCAAAGAAACCGATTTCAATCCTATAGCAACCACATTTTAAAACACTTGACTGCTTGTTTAGCCTAGTGTATTCCCTTATTTCCCACCTACTTATAAGGAAGTAACTAAGAATACCATTTCTGATAACGTTTATCTCGATTAGCATGAATTAGATAGAAGAATAAGCTTATTAACGATAACTTGTTACAGAGAGGTAGAGAAAGTCATGTGAATGGAGCACATCAGACTGACTTGCATCGCTCATTGCGTGATAGGCAAACAATGATAACAAACATTTTATGTAAGTGTAACAGTGTATCAAATCATACCGAACCTTTTTCATTTGTGTCCATTTTATTACATTCTCGAGCACATATCCACAATACACGGATTAGATAGAGAAGATATTGCATTCCATCTAAAACACGATATCGATATTTCTACGGAAATAAGTTTTGAGACCCCTGAATCCAAAAAGGGCATTTTTAGAAAAAGTTCTGCGTGAGTGTGTGGAGGGGTAACATGACCCAAAAACGAAAAGTACGTTAAATACAAGCTTATTTCAAGGATGCCACACGAATATTTTCAGGAAATAACCCCCACCCCAACTACCCTTTACATGGAACATTTTTCGAAATGTTTTTTTTTGAAAACTGGCTCTAAGGATTTGATCAAAATACCACATGTTTAAGAAATATTAATGGAAAGTGAAATGCATATCGGAAATTTCTGGGAATAGAAGAACTCTGCGTTCTGCATGACTCTTGTATACTTGGTAAACCGTAAGAGATAAACAAAAACTTACAACATACAAAATGTAGAGCTCCTTAAAACACAATTTATATCATGTTAACCTTTTCCGAGATACTCCTTGTTATTGGTTTCAACTTTAAAATACTTTTCTCAAAACAGGAAGTCGCCCGTGTTTCCTTCGTTTTGCTGTTGGCCATGCAAAGACGCGAATTTCAATGAAAAACGAACAGCGACAGCTTTTAAAACATTTTATTATCGCTTTGGCCTAGTGCATTCGCTTATTTTCCCTTCTATTTATAAGGAACTAAGTAATAAGGCCTTTTCTGTTAATTTTTATTTATTTGGTAATGTTTATTTTTATTAGCATGATGTAGATACAAAATATTATTTTAAATAATAGGCAGAGAAAGTCATGTGAAAAGAACACGTTAGATTCTTTAAAATGCGTCGCGCGCAGCATTTTTATTCAATTAATGAATTTAGAAGCAAGTAATATGACAATTTTGCTAATATTTATCTGGGTTAGTGTGATGGAGATAAAAGAACAAGCTATCGTAAGGATAGTGTTGGTAGAAAATGTAGAGAAAGTCATCTGAATGGAACACATCAGCTTTTTTTTTATCTACGAATATCATGATTGATCCTGAGGGCCTAAAACACCTTTGAGTAACTTATGGTCCGTGGGCCACCTGCGGTCCGCAATTATATTTATTTTGACCCGTCTGAGTTAGTGAAATTATTTAATATGGGGAAGTGTTCAATTAGTCTAATTTTACATAGGGAGAGTACTTTACAAGAGTTTTATTCTATTCCAAATCAGGATAAAATTTAAAAAAATTTTGGATGCTCCTTCCCAAGTACTTCGTTTGAGAGCACACACACGCGCACACACACACACACACACACACACACACATATTTGTGAAAAAATATTTTCTGTCATAAACTTGAACAAAAACAAACTGATGCCAATTTAGAGGCCTATTAACAACGCCCACTTCAAATAAGATACCAACGTGTCATATTCTCAGTGCATTATATGTTTATGTTTAAATACTCTCAGCATAGACTTTATTAAAACTCACGTTTAAATGTTTTTATTGTGAAATGTTGCATATCAACGTAAACAGTTTTGGATATGATTTTAATTGAAACGCTCAAAGATGTTAATATGAACATCAACTTGTATTTTCTATGCGATATAATAGACATGCTAACAAAATTAGGAACTTTAGCTGCAGTAGACTGATCTAGGACTCAAGGTTTGAAGTAACGTGGCCCTTGGTCGGGTGGCAAAAGTTAAGTTTGGTGCTTAGAGATATTCCAGTTGTGTAGAACTGGCCATAGGACGTAACTACTGGAGATGTTTATGTTCTGGATTTTATGAAGGCTTCATCTTGTATTATGACCCACAATCCAGAACAAAACCATAATTAAAGTATCAAACCTATGATTGATATACTTCACTGGCTACACTATCAAGTTGTATTATCTGTATAACAATGACCGACTTCTCTTACATTATACAGAATTTAATACACCAAAACAAGGTTATTAGATTTATGATTTTTATTTAAATATTTATAATATTTCTGGAACTAAGGTTTTGTATGCTTTCAATATATTATGATCAGAGACTATTACATAGTGTATCCAGAAACTCGATATAGTTTTCTCCAAAGCATGGTGGCCTTCAAACGGGACCGCTCTCCCCTCCACTGGGCAGTAATCACTAGCAAACAAAAGACGAGCCCGTACTAGGGGTGAGAGGCAACGTAGTAACTTGCGTTTCCTTGAGACTCGAAGACTGCCTTCAAGGCAGTTAGGGACTAGTAAGTGGAAGACTTCGCAACCGCGAGGGTTGGTTTCCAACCGCAAACTGAAGTCCCACCGAGGGTTATCATGTTCTGAAATACACCGTAGAGGAAATGCCGCATGGAACATTTTGATTATGCAATATATTTACGTAATACAATTTATAAAATAATTGAAAAATTATGAATATAACCTGAATGAAATTTGATATTTCTATTAACTAAACAGCAATGCAATCAGAAAAGTTTTCAAAAAATCTATTCAAAAACATAGAGATTTGAAATTTCCCCTTTGTCTCTTAAGTTGTTCAATATTTAATATCACCATATACTAACATTCGATGTCGATGTGAAAGTTTGTAGTAATGTAATATAAACGCCTAAAAAGGGCAAGTACAAAAAAACCGGTACCGTTAGAGTGGAGTTGACGTTATAATTAGAATAGCTGCAATTAACCAATTAGAGAACTATACATACACCTTGCGTCAACGATTCCCAAAGTGCAAGGCGCATCAGCACTTCCAGAGAACAAAAACATGGAATTTGAACCAAGATGAGCACACATCAGCAAAATCCAGTTGAATTCCTGAGCGGAAACGTGCAAAGGAAGCGAAATACTGTTAAGTGGAGCATTGCAACCAGTAGCAAATGCTCTCCGTCTTGGAAGCTAACTTAACGTAAAACCAACTTTCAAGAAACTGTTATACTTTATGTAAAATACGCTTTAAAGATATTTTACATAAATAATGCTTTTAAAAAACCTTATTAAAACAAGAAATGAGGATATGCAAATTTTACTCTCCAGGACGATAGTAACGCCGTGCCGTGATCGAGTGGTTAGAAACTCGCCTCTCACCAAGGCGGCCGCATATGGAATTTGTGATGGGCAAAACGGCGCAGGGGCGGGTTTTCTCCGGATTCACCGGTTTCCTTCACCATCGCATTCCACCAGTGCTTCATCTTCATTCCATGTATCATCATTGTCATCGCAGCGGGCATTAAACACTGGCAGAAACTTCTGTATAGCTTCGATAGCTTCTGCATATGCAGCATTGAAGAACTCACACACCACCAGTAAACGTGAGGATAAAAAAGAAAGAAATATATTTATGTATTTAATACAAATAAAAGTGCATGGAGAAACGTGAAAAATAATTCCAGCCACTTGACTGAAAGTTGCATACGTTTTTACCAAAATTGAGCAGTGGGTTACCCTACCAATGAGATTTATTCTTGGCAGTTAAGTAGGTACTCTTTACTTCCTTCCTTTCTTTCTTTCGCGATTTACCCTCCTCGTATGGGGGTCTTAACACCCTCCAGGGCTCACAAGCCAGCGTCTGCCTCAGTTGTCTGTTGAGGAGCAGCCGGACTCTGGATCAGAGGGAGTAGCCAGGATGGGTAATCTGCCCGATGCCTGGTATGAACATGATCAAGACATGAAGTTACGGTGAAATGGATGAAAGGAAAGCTAACTATAGAGTAGATGGAGTAAAATGGAATGGGGGAAACCGGAGAGAACCTGGACGGAGACCAGGAAATTCATGGCTCAAATCCCGGCTTTGACACTGAATTTTCCAGTCTGACCCTACCTTCCTACTTTATCCCTACACAGGGCTACTGTGGAATACAGAACAAAATCACAATTTACTTAATAATTGGTTAAACTGTGAAGCTCGAGACTTAAAGTACTTGCGGGTTTGTAAGCCGTCATTGGAGTATGTCATTTCAAAATAATTTGGGATCTCCTAATGGTCCCAGGTAAAACGCGTGTTAGTTGGAGAATTTAATGTCGCATGGCATGTTGTCATGCTGGGTTAGTTGTTAGACCAGCTGGACGCAAATTTGGAGATCCGTGGCTCAAAATCCCGGCTATGGCATTGAACTTTTGAGTCTGATTCTAAGTTTCTACCTTGTAATTATTTTTCTAAAAATGTTAGACTTAAAGATTTTTTGTGATAGCTCGTTATTCCATATAATAATAATAATAATAATAATAATAATAATAATAATAATAGTAATAATAATAAAAAAATAATGTAACAAAAACTCCCTTTTTACTTCAGTAAACAACTCCTTATTTCTTCCACAAACTAACTGCAATCACAATCTACTCAGAAATAACTGTCGTCTTTCAATGTTGTTGTAACAACTCTGCCATATAATTTGTTTTTGGCGTTCGCTGCGGCAACGATTGCTGCTCGCTACGAATTTTCCGTCCAAACTCACTCAGCAGTTAAACGCGATGTTTTCGCAGCAAAATTTGAACTCTCGGCAGGGCTTCTTTTCCCTTTTTATACCTCTCGGCCTCGTGGCTGGAAACTTCTAGGTGCACTGGCACGGCCAAACATTCAGGTGTAACAATGTGGGTTTCGACGTCAAAGAACCTTCCGAGAACACACGTGTCCACTAGCGTATGTGTAACAGTGAATGTCAACTATCTGCTATGACTTACGAGACAAGCCGTACACACACGTTCGACGATTACGGCCGCATGCTGTAGTCACACAACAAAACAAAATAATAATGATGATAATGATAATAATAATGAAGAAGAAGAAGATGCGCACACTGCTTCTTCCCACAAAAGCTTCTATCACTATCTGGTCCTGTCTCGTATGGGCTAGCGATCCCTAAGCTCTCTGGCTGTCAGTGTACCGTGACGGTGGTGTGTGTGTTCTTTTACCAGTAGCGGCGGTTTTTGGAGCGACATAAGTTAGCTGAAATTCGTAACCACACAGGCTCGCCATCCTCGGAGCTAGAACAAACACACAGGAACATAATATCCTCACGTTTGACTGCGCTTCTTTAAACCTCCGCTTAAGAACTGGTTTAGAGCGTACCTATATGGTAAAAGCCTATCCAAAGCCTTACTTGTCATTACGTGGGCTGGAACCAAGAGGTGGAGTTCTTTGACAGAAGTTAATATTCGTGCAAAAGGCAAACTCAGAAGCTATACAAAAGAGCTCAAAGGAAAACCGGGAATGAAGCCGCTACAGGAATACCGCCTTCAGTCACAAAAGTCCAGGTTTCCCCTATGCTGAGGAGAAAATAGCGATAGCATTTCGCTAGTACTCTCTAAGCTTGCCTAAAGTCTTGTGGATGTTCAGCGGATCAAATGGGCTGAGAAAACGTTTTACGCCAACCTCCTTTACGTTCCCTTTCGCGTAAGTTGCAGAAAAATGAGTTTTAAGTAAGCAATATGCTCTTAATAAGTTAAAACGTTGGCAGGTAACGTGGGAAGCGTTTGAAAGACAATGGTGGACTTCATCTTGTGAATGTGTTATAGAATGGATTCCAACCAGTGTGCTGCAACACAATACTGTGCCGCTTATTTGTACGGGATCCATCACTCAATAAATGCAATCCGTGAATTTCCAGTTCTTCAAGTCTTAGCCAAAACTCTGCACATCTATGGGCAGCTTTTTATGTGTAGAAGTTATTAATAATCCTATGCACGATAACTGTAAACGTTTTTATTAGCCTACAAAGCTCTGGCGTAAAAGTGTTTGCGAAATTTCAATAATATCCCTCTAAAAATAAATAAAGAGCAAAGATGCCGAAAACGGGACTCGCGAGCCATTTGGACTATCGATCACTGCCCCCGTCCTAACTAGTTATCCATTCTAAGGCTGTCGAGAATACCATTAGAATCCATACAGCTGGTTTTTGAAAATCTCATATTTTCTAATAAAATACTGTTCCAGCTTGCATGCGCTCCAAGGAGCAGCGAGTTACTCACTCACAGGATATGCCTGCAGTATGCAATAAACCTCTTCATTCAAGGCAACCTGACATCACGACTCCATCAAGCGTTGAAATGACCTTCGCCCAGTGTTTTATTGACCCCCCTTAGCCAAGCTCCGCGGTTGAATACGCACAACTGCTCGATCCAGATCAGTACAGTTGGAAGAGCCTGTAGTACGCAGTAATTATTATAATATTCGATTTCGAAATTAAGACCCTCCCAGCAACCCACAGCAAAGGATTATGGTAATTCTCACACAAAAAAACACACACATGCAAAGTAGCAGCAGCTGTTTTGTTTTGTGAACCACAACTTAGATACTCCAAATAAGCAGATTACTTTTTTAAATTAATTTGGAAAGTATAAGTTACAAAATAAGAATCGCACATAATGTGCCACAGCTCGTATTTCGATTATACCGTGCGAATTATTAGATTTGCCGCTGACCGAATAAAATATTTTTTCGCTACGTTACCAGAATCTCCAGCTCTGACGGGAAATCCGTTAAATTCGTAATTATGGTCCACTTGTTGGCTGCATGTAGTGCATTTCGGGGTGTTATTTCGTTGTTAGACCAAACGGACGGAGACCTGGACATTCGTAATTCCAATCCTGGCTGAGGCATTGTATTTTTCAGTCTAACTGTCCTAGTCCAACTCCTATCCTACACATGGATTGTGTGAACAAAAGAATTAACAAGGTGCTCTTTTCCTTTTTTAGGAACATTGCTTGTTGCGTGGTAACAAAAGTAGAATGCATCGCAAAATTAAGTTACTAGATTAAGACTAAAATATTCCAACACGTTTTCTAAAACTAGCTCCTAGGTAGCAAAAGCAAGCTTGGGCATGGTAAAAATGCTGACATTAGTTTCAATCATTGAGCATGATAATTCTGAGCTTTTCAAAGCATATCCTCTTATCAATTTTGCCAATAGTTTCATACAAATTAGGGCTTGATTAATAAAGTTTCAGGTAGTTTATTCATGTTTGTGCGTTGAATCAGAATCTGAAGTAAAATAATTGTTTCTCCTCATTGAAAACACACACACACACGTGCTAATGGCATTATTCTTTATACGAAAAAATGTTAATACAAGTTATTACGTTTTCTAGCACGTATGTATAACTTACATAATAGAGAAGGTATCCTGTTTCACTCAAAAATTAGATACCGATATTTCATGGGAAATATATACTTTTTGAGACGCCCACTAAATCCAAAGAGAAAGTATTTTTAGAAAGATATGTCTGATGTCTGTGGGCAGATTAACTAAAAACGACAAATTCGTTAAATACCAAAAGTATTTAAGAAAAACACCTTCCAAGACACAAGAAGAAGATTTTCACCCTATCCCATCAATCCTTTACATGGAAAATATTTCGAAATTTTTCTTAAACATGGCTCTAACAATTTTGATTAATATACCACATGTTTAAGATACTTTTATGATGTATGAAATGTATATCTTGAATTTTCTCATAATAGGCTTTGAAGACCTCTGCATTCTGGATGACTTTTTTTATAACTGGTAAACCGTAAGAGATAGATAAAAACTTACTAAACACAAAATGTAGGTATTGCTAAAACACTCAACTTATGCCCATTATATTTTTTGTACAGTTAACCATTTCCGAGGTTTCCCTGTTATTGGTTTCAATATAAAATACTTAAGCTTTTCTCAAACGAGAAGACGTCATTCCCTTTATATCATTTTTTTTTTACTCCTGCCATGCAAAGAGAACAGATCTTCAATGTTAAACGCATAGTGACAACCTTTAAAGAGATTTGACTATCGCTTTAGCCTAATGTATCCTCGTAGTTCCCTTCTATCTACAAGCAAGCAAGGATAGGACTATTTCTGATAATATTTATCTCAATTAGAATGATGTAGACAAAAGAGCCATACTTTAACTTCAGAAGTATATCATAAATTAAATGACGCAACTCATTTCTGAGAAAGTGTAGATGAGTCACTGCATTTAGGTGCGGAGGAAAGAAATAGGGACCAATAAGATGGCTGTAGAAGAGCGCACCTCCCCCTTATCCCAAATATTTAGGCAGAGTCTCTGTTTATGTCTGTCCTGTCGTACTTTATGCGGGTTTTTATAGTCCACTTAATGGGTATTTTGTAAATTGAAGATACGCTCGCGAGTAAACCCAGCCTCATCAGTGAATAAGGTGCATGCTAAGAAATGCATGAACACAGCACAACTCTGTAGCGTGCGATGACAGAAAGTTTTTGACTCGAAAGTCGTCCACATTTAATCCTTGTACCACGTGAAGGTGATACGGATACAAAAAATGTTCATGCAGAACTCTCCAAAACTCATAACTAACGCCTTCCGTTACTGCAATGCGTCTTGCGTTATCTGATAGATATGCGTCTACATAATGAATAATTCGTTCTTCAAATCATTGCTTCGTATCTCTTCCATGGTTTCCCAAAATCCGACACACTCTTTTCCCATGAGCCACTCTCAAGCGTTGATGGATTCGTGAGAATGTTCATGAACAAGTTAACTATCTGGAAAGAGTCAGACTGAAAATTGCAATGCCTTAGCCGGGATTTGAGCCACAGGTCACCTGGTTTAAATACTGAGGAGATCTGTGGTTCAAATACCGGCTACGACATTGAAAATATTCATTGTGATTCTTCCTTTCCAAAGCTAGTCCTACATATGGGCCAATGTGGAAAAACAACTATTTCACGATGATTGACCTAATATTTGGCTGAAAACTACGAAGCGCGGGAGTTACAGATATTTAAGTCGCCATTAAGGTATGTCACCTCTAAATAATGTGAGATCCCTTTGTGTGGTTTACCGGGAAATACGTGAGCCAGTTGGGGAATTTAATTCTGTATCGGCAAGCTGCTACCTATGAAGCGGCCCTTTCAAAACTTGTCATACAATTGGCCAATGTAGGAAAGCTATTATTTCAAGTGAGCTGTCCATTAGGGTACGTTTCTGCATAAAGCTCTCGAGCTCAATTATCTGTAAGGCCACTCATGTAATTTATATCGGTCTGTTCACTCACAGAGTACTTTTTCTTCTGAACTGCCTTCGGTACTCTACAACAACCAACCAAAGAAAAACCAAACAATCGGCAAAAAACAATTTAATTCAATTAACATTGGCGCTTAAGAAGGGGAAAATATTTTGATAACTCAACTACCTATTTTCAGATATGATATGAATTTCCCCTCTTTTCTTGTTGCGAGGGCATCCCCAAAATACTTGTGACCAATACAGGATACAGCCTTTATACAGAGAATTAAAAGTAGCTGGCTTAGGATACAATTTACTGCTCTCTGCCTGTGTCTATAAATCATCCTAGAGCTAATACAGAAGTATAAATATTATTCAAACTTCTCTAATTTAAGCCATGACTATGTAATGTGTTGCCATTTTCACATTGTCAGAGGTGTGTTGATCTAACATTTGATGAATTAGAAACCGAAGTTATGGTGTGTTGCCAATATTTAATGCAATTTTACACTTTTTCCGGTCCCGTGTTTGAATTTCTGCGTTCCATTGGACTCTTTGTCTATTAGGAGCTGATGGTTCTATTTTGAAGATAAATCGATACGTGACTGATTAAATTTTGTGGAAAGCGGTAAATGATTTGTGACAAAAGGCGTGACACATGATGAATTAGAGTGGCCTTGCTATCATTTGGCGAAACTTACATTAGTCACAATGAATGTCAATACCCTTTATACCACGAATAAATGACAATACATATTCCCCACGCTGTCACTCATTTGATGGCACGTTAATTTTGTAATAAAACATTGTTTGTCAGGAGCGCTAGCTTAACATGCAATAAATCAAATACATGTTTGTAGATAATAATGATATAATTATTATTTGCACATGAGTATGCTTGTGGAATGTGCTGCTTTAAAGACTCCAACGAAACAAAAGCATATCTGAGACAGGATGTCCAAAACCCCGGTTTTATTGGGATTTAAAAGAATAAGAGTTTTATATGTTCTTTTAAAATGTCAAGTGCTTTACTTCTTATGAAACGAAACTTGTGTTCATTGTGAGTACTACGGTTTTATTTCAAGCTGACATTTCATTCAGTGTTCGCAACCATAGAACGCTATAAAAATGCTCGGTTACTCGAAATTAATCAGAGGTTATGAAGTGATTTTTGTAGAGAAAAAACAAATCGCGATAAGATTTGGATTTCCTCCTCAGAATGGCTGATCTTTCCATTTCCACTGAACCGGTTGGAAGGGTTATGCATATAATCTTATTATATGGTGCAATGCACAAAGCCGAATAAAAGAGTATAGCCACATTTTAGTATGTAAATTTATATATCACTATTTTAGACAGAGCAGCAAGAGTAAAGTTTCAGCACAAGTTAATTATACCAAAATTTTAGACTGTAACACTTATGGAAAAAAATTCTTAAAACACTGCAGTATTACCATCTTTATTTCTTCAACAGGAAGATGTTCATTGAACGTAAGCCTATTATTGATAATGGCAGATTATTTATTTGCCTCATAAACTGATTCAGCAGAAAAAGATATCTTACAAACAGAGGAGAAAATAATATTGGAATTGTTATCAAAGATGTCAAAGAAACAGACATTGCATTCAACAGATTTCTTCAATACTGTCAATGGAGATGGCACTGCAGTAATGTGTAAAATACACATTCAAGAGATCGTGAGTTCAATTTCTCTTACGGGCCTTCCTGACTCCTGTTTTTTCGGAGGTTTCTCGGTCGTCAGGCGAATGTTGGGAATATTACATGCCCCGAATTTCCTGCTCATTACTTTGTATCTCCTTCAGGGTTGAAGGACAAGGCAACGGTATGTGGCGGGTTGCGGTTGGGCGGTCTAGAGATTCCTTCGTCTTGGCACCACTTTATCGGTACCCACCTTCGGGTGCTTTCAGGCTAGGGCTCCTTCCTGGAAACCCCGGAGACTCAGTACTAGTGGGTGGGGCCCAAGTGACATCGGAGGCATTCTATCTGGAACCGTTAGCGACCTCTTCCACACCTGCGCCAATCGTCATCTGAATCTGGTCGTCCTTCGGTTCTGTCCGCTCATTCCTCCCTCTTTGGGGTCACGTAAGTTATAACGGCCCCAAGAGTCTTCGTGCAGTGCTCTGACCCAGTGACATGAAACCCCCTTCCTAATCCTCAATAGTGAAAGCTAAAAAGCGTGCAAAATAATTACTGTGAAAATATCTTGTGTTGCCAGCACTGACACTACAAAAGTCCCACAACATTTCAAACAACAGACTAGAGCTCATTATTGTGCATGTCCGAATTCATACTACTATTTCCTCATAAAACTGATACTTTATAATTCAATATTCCGGACTGTCCGAAAATAATAAACAACAAATGTTAAATTGATTTTATTTTGTTTTTTTTCTTTTGCTGCGGAATTGCATTTTCAGTCGGACTCTACTTTTCCAACATAAATACGTAAATATTTTGTGAAACTTTTTACGTTCCGAAGAGGGTTCTTTTTAACACATTTACTCCAAAAGGGAGAAAATCAACACAAAATTACGACTTTTTTATTTAGCTTTCTAAAAGAGTGTTTAGAACTCAAATCGGACATTTTCCTACGCACATTTTATGTGTTTTGTTGGACATTCCTGTCACTGTTTTCGTTAAGAATCATGTTTTGAATGAGATTATAGTCGATAAAGGTGATAAATATTCATTAATCCGCCCTTGGACAGTAAAGTTTAATATAAATACCCTTCATGGCTTAGTGCATTTTGTTCCACTAAAATGGTTTTTAGTTCTTTGCGGAAATGATTATAATTTTTATTGAAGAGTTCTTGTTTATAAGGAGCAAGAGAAGTAATTTATATCGTCATTGAAGCTGTTAAAGTTTTAAGCTAAGAGAGAGCAGACGAAGTAACGTTAAAGGATTGGAAGTTAACAGCGCTACGGAGATTGACGTCAGATATAGGAGGCCGAGTTCAGTGCACACACTGTCAGCTCGTCTGGCTAGTGAGGCGACTGTATCGAACTTAGCTACTGCTCTGTTTTTGCCTTTTATCAACAGTGTGCCAAACTATTGCACAGATATTTTGCAATGCATAGAAAATATTGAGTTTTATTTAGGGACGCTCTTTAACCGCTATGATTCTTAGTGGCCCATACTATATTGGGCATGAAAGATCGCTTAGTTTTGCTTATAGACCTCTTTATCACGTTTGAAATTGTTTTACGTGCCGCAAATCTCCGACACGGGGCCATCGGCTTAACTTCCCTTAGCCACGCTAAGGATTTTTACGTCCGAAAGAATCTAACGTCCTCCACCGGATTTGAATAGACGACCGTGGGAACCACAGGCTAGCATAACACATCTAGACCATGGAGGACGACGCAAAATCGCCGAAGGTGCAGCAGCCACAAGACATTCATTTATAGAATTTGGATCGGTGCTATCTACTGGTGGTGATGCAGAGAGAAGTTTTTCTCAGTATAAATCCTGCTTAACAATATCGTAGCAGCCTGACCCCAAAACCTCTAAAATGTATATTGTTGTCCATTTCATTCAATGTGAACCATGCTGAAAGAGACTAGATAGTACAATTTAGATTACTTACTATATCTACTAACCACAAGTTTGCGTACAAATATTGTAAATATGCCTATTATTATATGCGTTAAATTGCCCTTCTGTAATACATTAAATGAATTATAAACATATAAATAGCATTTCCATGTTTATGTGTAAATGTTTACTATAATATAAAATGCGATCGTTAAACATTTTAGTCTGCAGAGATATAATGGTGCAGTCTTCTTTTCTTTTGTCTTCGTTGCTCAAAAATCGGTTCGTGGAGCACGTGCTCCTTGTGTCTTCAAGTAAATGGTAGCCGTAGTGGTTGATACGTTTGGCGTTGATGTTCTGCGGGTCCGAATTCCGCTGAGGCATGGATGTTTAGTGTTTGTGCACTCTCTGAACCCATTATGTCCTCGTGAAGGCCAAGTAGGTTATGTGTAAAAAAAAGTAAATTTGCAGTGAACTTCCAAATGTGTTATGCAGTGATCGTAGAGAGAACTGAAGATACCTTGTGCGACACGAATATTAGTGCCTGAATAGGAACGGATTCGGTGATTTTAGTGCCTTAGTGATCCGCATAGCATTACCCTAGAAATTCAGCTACTGCATAAATTCTTTGGAATGATCTTTAATGAAATGATGGAGAAATTTCACATATTCTTATCCTGGAACATCACTCGTTTTAGAAATTATGATTTTTCATTTTTGCTCCAATGTTATAGCAATGCTGGTTTTGCTAGACGTTTATATTCAAACTTTAAAATAAAAGGGCTGAATATGCGCCTTTTGGCGTGAGTTGCTTCCCCCATCTTTCTTCATTTTCAGCTCCAAAATGCCTTTTTTTCATAAATTTAATTCATTTCTTATATTTGAACCTCAACTTTCATTTCGTATTCCGCATAACCGCCCTTCGTTCCCCTTCCCTGCTACATTCAATTCTCCCTTATTTTTACCATTTCGCGTTCGCACTTCTTAACACGCTTCCCCCACCCACTTATGCCTTTTCTTTCTGTTAGGGTTGAGTTACGGATCTATTATAAAACATGACACCAAAACCTTCACCCGTCTCTTTCTCATTTAATATTCCGTTAGAGCGGTATAACGAACACATTCTAAGTGCCATTGTATGAATAATTTTCAGGACTATAATTAATTTTTTTCTCTTTAAGTTGTATTTTAATTTAAAAAGCACAACTTCCTAAGAAATCAAGTTTACTTAATAACAATTGTCAATAATTAGTGTTTTATATGCAGGCCGCCGGCCCAGTATTTGTCACGCTACAGTAATTTTTCTCCACTTAAAATCTAATTAAGGCTAAAAAACAAAAATATTGGTCATATGCGCCCTTCCCTTTGAATTCTCTCCCTCACCGACTTCAGCCAGCAGCGCTTTGCTCTGCAGATTCGTGCTTCTGAATGACAGAAGGTTCCCTTCTGGCACCCGTCTTATTCAGTGTCTTTACCAGAGATATTTCACATTTACCACATGCAATTTAGCCATATGCGCTGTTTCTACCATTCATCAGACATTGCTGCTGCACCTAATCGTTTTCAGACTAAATACAAATAAACAAATAAATGAAGAAATCCTAATATTTTACCCCGGCACCTATATTACTTACACAGTCGGCTTACCCTCCTCGTATGTTGGACTAGTACTCCCCCTAGGACTTACAAGAGGGTGTCTAGGGGTCAGAAGCCTGTCGGGCAGCCAACGGCACGTGACCAAAGAATGAAGAACCTGGAACGAGTGGCCTTCTCGCAGCCAGGCATGAGCCAGAGGAAGTGGACGATATGAAATGAAAGCGAAATTGATGATAGGAAAGATGATGGCGCATTGGTGGAATGAATGGCGGGGGAGCCCGGAGGACCCGGAAAACCCGCCCAGACGGCGTTTCATGCACCGCAAATCCCACATGCGGGCGTTTGAGGTCAAATCTGGGCCACCTAGGCGAGAAACGAGCGGTCCAAGCACTCTGCAATGGCGCCGCCTACCTGTATTTAAACTTTAAATGAATTTACAAACAAACATTACGAATTATTTACATAGCATTTAATTGTTTCAGATAGTTAACTCAACTATAAAGCAGAATTAAAACGTACCATCTCTGAACACTTCCAACCAGTGGGAATCTGTCGCAATCAGTGTCGGTTCCAACAATATTTTTTTCTGTCTTCTAGTAAAGATTCCGACACTGAAGATTAACAGTTCTTCGAGCTAGCAAATACTGGTGGACTCAGTTAATACGTGACAGAGGGTTCAGTGGCTGACCTCAAATCATGTTCCTCTCTAGTCTATGTATTTCTAATTGTTTTCATGGGTCTGTATAAGAATCTTCGTGCTGGTCGATATAATAAATAGATGAATGCTGAATTACTGATTTATTCTTAGTGATTTACGTTTCATTAAGTTATGGCGGTACGAACCTCAAGCTACAGCTTTTAATTAGAAATAAGTGATGTTCTTCTTTATTTTTGATGGCAAGTATTTTGATTGGGGATCAGAATGGACTTTCACTACAGATGGGATGTCCTTCGTGTGCTAGTTTTAAGAAGATAGCGAATTTGGTGTGCGTAAATACTTAGGTTCACTGCATATTTACATGCAGACGCAAGCAGCACGTGCTCTCCGAACCGGCTTTCAACAGAAAAGTCACACATAACATAGATTTACGCCAGAGGCTAGCTCTTTAGTTGGCAAATTATATATATAATCAATGACAATTAATAACACACTCTTAATATTATGACTCATTTAATAGACCTTTACATTAAAAAAAGCTAAAAATAACCACCTCCATCTATTTTTAAATGATAATTTCTGATTTTGTGTCCGTGGAGCAAATTCCCATTTTCAGCAATAAAAATCGCTAGGCTGGCTATACACATATTGAACTTCTTCGGCTGTCCTCGAGACTCGTCGGCTATGCTTAGCAAGGAAGGAGAAGATCTGAGGTGCCTCTTGTAGTGACTTCCCTCTTCACGTCTCATCCCGCGAATATACCCATTTTACCGCGTCGGTCAGTCATGCTATTCTTGCCTGAGAAGCTACATTACATTGCATTACATTGCGAACAGAACGGAATGTATCGCAAGGAGCCCATTTAATATCGTAACAGTAGGTTAGAAGGCAAACAGCCAACACATTAGGAATAAATACTTTGTTATTTATAACCTTAATAGAAATTATTTCTTCACAAATTCACCGGCCTCCACAGCTTGCCCATAGAACACACCCCTGATATGCGTCTAATACTAATCGCCTGTTAGCATCAAAATCCCTGTGACCATCTTGCGTGGTATAATTAGATAATATCCAACACGTAACCGCAACAATAAGCGACAAGCAAGCACGGTAACATCTCAACAAAGAAACGGAACGCCTTCCGTGCTACAAATAAAGGATACTGGATGTGTCTGGTATTTTACACCCTATCAAGTTTTTGAATTGCTTTCGTCGGGATTAGCATACATTTTGTACGAGATGAGGTAGTAAAATTATTTACGAGAGACAGATATGAATAGTACGCCAAGACACTGAAGTGACGGGCCGAGAAATAGGCAGACGGTTTCCTACCGCAAGATTTGGAACACCACTTGTACCGTGTGAATGCGATGACTTCATTTCTATGAATTTTTAATTTGGATGTACAATAAATGTCACTGTTGGCTTCATTCCTTATTCTTAACGGCAATCTACAACAGATATCACGTTGAGAACTGGTGTTGTAAAATCATTGTTTGCATTTCTAGTCAATTTTGCTAGATAAAGAAATGGAACAAAATTTAATGAGAATCTTCAAAGCTGTCAAGATCCAACATACATTAAAATGGTTAACATTTTGATACGTATATTTACTTTCCCTGCACTCTGGTATTAAAATAACATGTCCTCATTTTTTTTTTCGAAATTCTATCAGAAAAGCATTCTCCCTCAAAAACTAACTATACGGAAATTTATTATTCAATGAATTACATATAACCAGATGATGTCTACTGGTAGATCCTATATCCATAACAAGAATGTCTTTTGTAGCAAGAAATCAATGGCAGAGTAAGGTGAGAATATTGAATTGGAATTACATTTCAGGCATTTCCACGTTGATGAATTCGTGAGAATGTTCGTGAATAAGATAGCTGCATTTCGGAGTATCTTTCTGAATAAAGCTCACGTACTCTTAATGCATTCTTATCTGTAAAACCATATATGTAATGATATTTAATGCTCTCTTCAGTAATGTCAAAGAAAATGGGAATTTCAGGGCTTTTAAGGCTTCTCGTAAGGAGTAGCTTTGAAATAAATAATTTTACTCTGTATGTGAATATTTAAGTGACAAATCTGTCTGACAATACCGTAATAATCATTGTATTTATAAGTATAATGTATTGCATTTTGTGTATATTAGTGTGTGAGTGTGTATCTTATATTCAAATTAAACTGATGTATACTTTGACTTGCACGAATGTGTCAAATAATTTTTTTAATAATTAGCAATGACACAAGGTCTGTAAAGCCTGATGCTTTTGACATTTTACACTCTAGTATATAATTGTAAATTTTTGCATACTAAATTCTATAACATATTTGTAAATATGTATTGGAATTTGTTGACATTTTTGAAGAGTACATAATACAATAATTATATTTTAGTTTTATATAATCACTAGTAGTAACTATTATATCGATAATTAGAAAACTATCATCTGACATTACATCAGTGTAACATATAATGAAATTATATTTATTTATACATTTTAACACTAATTTTTGATCTTTGTTTTATGTGCATGTAACAAATAAAAAATAAATAAATAAAAAAGGAAATACATATGCTTTTATAGAGCACATTAAATATACTGCAGTGGCGTACAGGCCTCAGAAGCAAATTGTGCCATTATATGTCTATTCTGCTGTTTTTGTAACCCATGTTTTTAGCACTAGAGCTTTATACATATTTTTTTTTTATTTCGTAGTGTATAAAACATATGTATACATGTCTATGCCTTGAGAAGTTCTATGTTCAGTAGCTTCCTGGCCTAAACGAACCTACAGAATGCTTTCTCTTCTAATCTATCAGTCTGTTCACTCAGTCTGTACCTTATTACTCGTTATAATACTACATTTGTTTTTCTTTTCTGTTTTGCAACTATAATAATGGTCCTTACATGGGTATCGAACTTCTGTGTCCAATTTGTTATGAGTGGTGGTAGACGCATTCTAGCAATCTAATTGCGGTGAGGGCAGAAGAGGGCAAAAAATCCGAGTTACAAAACTAAAAGCTTTTTAGTGTCAATTAAAATATAAGTATTTTGCAATCATATTAAACTGCATGTACCATCATTGTGAGAGAGGGAGATTATGAAAGTCAATATACCCGATATATAATAACACAATTCTGAGGTGTTCCATTCATAAGGGTTTCTCTATCTATTCTGAAAACAAACTTTTTACAAAATAGAGATGAGCAGCAGCATTGTCTTATTACTTAGTTCCTCATAAGTAGAAGAGAACCAAGGGAATACACTGGGCTAGAGCGTTAGAAAAATGTTTGCATGCCAGGAAGAAAACAAAAGAAACATGGTATTTTAAAATTGAAACCAATAACAACAGGTGTCTCGGAAACGGTTGGGTCTTATAAGGCGCAATTGTGTGGCTTTGACAAGATCTACAATCTTGTGCAGTAAGTATTTGTCTA
Source organism: Hymenopus coronatus (assembly GCA_030762935.1). Classification (NCBI taxonomy): domain Eukaryota; kingdom Metazoa; phylum Arthropoda; class Insecta; order Mantodea; family Hymenopodidae; genus Hymenopus; species Hymenopus coronatus. The sequence goes on along the minus strand of CM060900.1, from coordinate 32,967,990 downwards.
TTGCTTATGGTTTACCAGTTATGCAAAAGTCATCCAGAACGAGGACGACTTCAGAGACGATTGCCAGGAAATTCAATGTATACCCACATTTTATTTGTTACGTAAATGTGTTTAATGTACGGCATTTTAATCAAAATCGTTATATCCATTTATAAAAATAAAAATAATCGAAACTTTTTCCCATATAAATGGTAGTTTGGTGTCGGGGAATTTTTTTGGAAATGTTCGTGTCACATCCTTGAGAGATACTTAACTTAAATACCAAGTTTGGTATTAAACGTGCTTTTCGTTTATGAGTTATGCACACATACGTCCCACACGGACCTATTTCTAAAATGCGTTTTATGGATTCAAGGGGCCTCAAAACATATATTTACGGTGGAATGTTGGTATCGAACTTTTGTGTGGAATACTATATTCTCTCTGCCTGCTATGTATATTGTACATTCGTGCTAGAAAGAGTAAAAATGTTTCCAACTTGATACACAGCTTAAGAACATTAAATACTATACAGTTTGCAATTTTTTTTCTGATTATAGCTCACACTTCTGAATGTTTTATGAGTTTTGCTACATGTAAATATTAGGGATGTATCTGGCAAACTAGGAAATAACCTGTTCGAGAGATACTAAAATTCTTCAAAGCCTTATGGCTAATTGTGTTAGGATTTATATTGTGAGCGGCTGCGGCGAAGCTAAACTAGGAAGTTATTCCGTTTAACACTTAATCCTTCTGCTTATATTAGCAAAATAAAATAATCGCTAATTACAAATGAGACCACTAAATGTATATTCTCAAGCAAAAGTTAACATACAACAAACCATGTGACCATTATTCTCCCATCAGCTCTCCAGAAGAGGTCGTAAAACTGTGGTTAAATGGGTCTTCGAGTTAATGGCTCCCATAAAAGATGTTACAGCTGTATTCCAATTTGCTCTTAAACCCTTCTGACGCGGGTATCAGTAAAATAACTTCAGTTATACTTCCAAGGTCGGTATGCCCTATTGAAACCAAAGGATCATTTCTCCGGATGAATCTACATATTATCATTTCCTCGTTGCTGGGATAGAGTATAAAAGACATGGCTGGAAGTGGTCCTTAGAGCATTACTGCAAGGTTCTAGCCAAGAAACAACATTTAGATTGTCTAACAAAACTTCTAAATATGCACTGATTATCCAACAGTGGTGTTCAACCCATGGACCACGACCACCGCAGCTTCTTAAATAGCTTAGCATAAACATTAATATTCAGTTACTTAACATAGCTGCCCCTTTTGTTTTTTTGTTTGTTTTTTTTTTTTTGCGATCGGAAATATTCTTTTCAGATTAACTTCAAAACGACTCTAACGTACCCAGAATATAAATGCTTCCAGTTGGTTTATTAAGACTGTGATTGCAGCAAAAATTTGGTGTAAGTATTTTTTTCAACTCATAATCAAATTTCTAGCTCGTGTGATGTACTTTTCAAAAAACTATAGCTTGAAGTTTTAGTTCCTGTCCTTGTAACCCCTCTTTTGGAGAAAATTTAAGAAAAATTAAAGACATTTCTCTATATTGATCCACGTTTGGTTAAGTCACTGAGTGATAAGTTGTTATACGCTCTTACAGATATGAGACCCGCCACTGACCAGGGTTGAATGCTGCAACGCTTTTATAATACGAAGGGTTAGCTGCAAATGTGAAAAACGGCGCTGTTGGGCCACCTGGTAACAACATAAACTTTTAATTTCTTTGAAATATTATAAAAATCTAATGTGTCCCATTCACATTACTTTCTCTACATACTTATTCTTCTATCTACCTCATGCTAAACGAGATAAATATAAGCAGAATGGTCTTATTACTTAGTCCCTCATTAAGTAGAAGGGAACTAAGGGAATACACTAGCCTAAAGCGATAGCCAAAAGTTCTAAAAGCGGACGCTATGTGATTGTCATTAAAATTCACTTCTTTGCATGGCCAGAAATAAAACAAAAACACGCATGACTTCCCGTTTAGTGAAAGTATAAGTATTTTAAGTTTGAAACAAATAAAAAGGAATACCTCGGAAATAGTTAACCCTAGAAAAAATGTGTATGCCATAAGTTGTGTGTTTTAACAAGATCTATATTTGTTGTGTGAGATCCTGAAACGTGTATTTCCGCTTGGTATCAAATGTTGGGTGGAATACAATACCTTTTCTACCTACAATGTACACTGTACACTGTATATGCGTGCTAGAACAAGTAAAAATAGTAATACACTAAGCTAAAGTGTAAGAATTAAAATTCAGCTCACTTTGCACAGAGTAACAGAAAAAACGAAATATAACCAGTTTGAGTAAATCTTAAGTAGCTGAAAATTGAAACCAATAAGAAGAAATATGCCGGAAACGGTTAGCTCTGCAAAACAATGCATATGATATAAACTCTGTGCTTTAACGTGATCTACATTTTTTGTGCAGTAAGTTTTGTCTCTCTCTCTCTCTCTCTCTCTCTCTCTCTCTCTCTCTCTCTCTCTCTCTCTCTCTTACGATTTAGCAATTACGCAAAATTCATTCAGAATGAAGAGGTCTTCAGAGGTTATTCCCAAGAAATTCAAGATATGCATTCTATTTATCGTGTAAATAGCTGTAATGTACAGTACTTTAATCAAAATCAATGGAACCATTTTTTAGAAAATCAAAATTATCTAAATTTTCTCCATGTAAAGGTTAGTTTGGAGCTGGGGGATGTTGCTGAAAATCTTCGTGTTTTATCCTTGGAAAGTTGTCAACTTAAATACCAAGTTTGGCATTTAACGGATTTTTTGTTTTTGAGTTATGCTGTCCACAAACATACATACACACATGGTCATTTTTTTAAAAATTATTTTAGGGGCGGTTCAGAGGTCCCAAAACATGTGTTTCCGGTGACTCCTTGGTATCGAATTTTTGGGGTGGAATACAAAAGCTTCTCTACCTGCTAGATGCATTGTAAATATGTGCCTGAGAAAGTAAGAAATGTTAATGGTAACAACTCTGGAACTAAACTACTTCTGGAACATTTTACGTAACAAATTTTCATTGTTATACCACAATTTCAAATTATTCATACTGAAATAGCAGATTTTTTTAAAAATGTTCATAGATGGCTATCCTGAGTGAAGACATCCTTAATATCAATACAAACTTTTAATTTCTTAGGAATGTTACGAGAAGTGTAACTGGCTCTATTTGCTGACATTAAGTTGTCTTCAGGCACATCACACTACCGTGATGGGAGATTAGCTACAAAGACATCGTTCGTGTTGGAGTAGCTCTAAACGTTCTCGTTTTGCCATCCTCTGGAGAGAAACTTGGTGAACGTTACCGGAATGAATACATACGCCCTGTAGTGTCATCAACTGTGTCCCTCGTGGTGATAAAACAACTGCGATTACGGCCTCGGGAACTGCGTCGTCTTTGAGACTTAAGCTGAAGAGTTCTGCCTGGAATGCGTTAATAATGCTTCGTGAAGCGTTCACAAGAGTAGGGCTTACTTACACAGCTCTGGTATGGCCACTCACAAATTTGGCGTCCAAAAGCCGAAATCCTTTATCGCTTAAAATCACAGAATGTAATGTAAACCATCTGTAACGTCTGCACGGAAGCTCTTAGGAATGTTGTCCAAAAGCATCCGTTCTGCATGCTAATAGAGGCAAAAATAATGCTGCACTGTGCAGATGAAACTTGGTTTAAAACTTAAATACAAATAAAAAAAATCTGATGTGTACCATTCACATGACTTTCTCCATATCCCTGCAACAAATAATTCTTAAAAAGCTTATACTTCTATTTACTTTATGCTAATCAGAAAAAAATAGCAGAAATAGTCTTATTACTCGCATCCTTGTAAGTAGAAGCGAAATAAGGGACAACCGTAGATTAAAGTGATAGTCAAAAGCTGGTTGCTATGTCAATGAAGTTCCTTTGTTTATATGGACAGGAGTTGACAAGTTCCAGTATGAGAAAAGTATGTTTTTCATAGCAGAAACCAAAAATAAGGAATGTCACAAAAACGACGAACTCCACGAAAAAAATGTATATAACATAAATTGTGTGTTTTAATGTGCTCTACATTTTTTGTGTAGTAAGTTTTTGTCCATCTCTCAAAATTTAGTAAAATTCATCCAGAATAAACTACTCTTCAGAGGCTATTCCCAGAAAATTCAAGATATACATTTCATTTGTCAGGTAAATATGTTTAATATCCGAAATTTTAATCAAAATCGTTAGAGCCATTTTTGAGAAAATCAAAATTTTCGAAAAAGTTCTATGTAAAGGGTAGTTGGGAGTGGGGGGATTTTTCTTAAAATCTTCGTGTCGCATCCCTGGAAGATACTAAACTTAAAGACTTTTCGTTTTTGAGTTATCGTGTTCACAGACACACACACACACGGACCTTTTTGTGAAAATGCTTTTTTTGGATATTGGGGACCCTAAAACATATTTTTCCGGTGAAATCTCGGTATCGAATTTTTGGTGGAGTGCAATACTTTCTCTATACACTATATACATAGTGCGTATGGAGAAAGTAAAAAGAAGTACTTTCTGGGAATGTCCTTTTCCCGATATATCTTTGTGATGCATGGAACATTTGTATGGTTTTCCATCAACTTCCATCCTTTTGTTTGCTGTCACCACAAAACCTAAGGTGCGTTTGTCGCACCAGAAGAAAAAAATCTGATGCAGCACATTCACATATCTTTTTACTTTCCCTATACGTACTATGTGCATAGTGTGTAGAGAAGATATTGTATTACATCCAAAAATTCGATACCGAGATTTCACCGAAAATACATGTTTTCAGACCTCCTGAATCCAAAAAATGCATTTTTAGAAAAATATCCGTGTCTGTATGTGTGTGTCTGTCAGAAAGCTCAAAAACGAAAAAGTCCGTTAAATACCAAACTTGGCATTTAAGTTCAGTATCTTCCAAGGATGCAACTTGAAGATTTTCGAGGATATCCCCCACCCCAACTATTCTTTACAGGGAACAATTTTCGAACATTTTGATTTTCTCAAAAATGGCTCTAAAGATTTAAATTCTTTATTCACAAAAAGTGACACATGGTTGTGTTTTAACAAGATTACATTATTTGCGCATTAAGTTTGGTCTAGCTCTTACAGTTTGCCAATTAGTGAAAGGTCAACCAGAACGAAGAGCGCTTTTGAGGCAATTCCGAGAAAATTCAAGATATACATTTTATTTATGGTGAACATTTCTTAAACTATGGTATCTTAAAAACCATTACAATCCTTTATGAGAAAATAAAGTTAGGTCAAAATGTTTCCGTGCAAAGGGTAGCTTGGGGTGAGAGGTTTCCTCGAAAATCTTCGTGTTACGTCCTTGAAAGATGTTGAAGTTAATGACAACTTTTGATGTTTAACGGAATATTTAATTTTGAGCTATGTATGCCGTTCACACACACACACACACACACACACACAGAGGAATCTAATTGGATTTATGAAACCTGAAAACATTCATTTGCAGTCAAATATTTGCATTTTTTGATGGAATACAATACCTTCTCTATGTGCTTAGTACGTGGAACATAAGGTACTAAATTCAAGATAAATCTTTATGTATGAATTTGTTCATCCTGAAACGGCCAGCCATGGGTTCGATCCCTTTTGAGAATGTGTGTCTGATGTTACGTTAGTACTTGTGTATGAGAATACAGACTACATTACCTGACATTGGGCTGGGCCCATGTATGCAGGGGTTAGGTAATTTCATTTGCACCGGAAGACATTCAGTAGCTGGCATGGGACACACTCAGCCAAAACAATGCAACACACCGTGAACTCTATTATCTCCCAAGCTATTTCGTATTTTTAATGATTCCCACAACGTTGGAGAAAGGAGATTTTCGAGAACTGACACGACAAACACGACCTCTGGTTGTTGCTGCCAAATGCTTGACCTTCGAAGCCAGTTGTTCATTTTATTGCAGCTTATCGAGTTTAGCGATTTTGCTCAATAGTATACATTTTCAGATTTTTTAGCAAAATATGCGCTATTGTATAAAGTACGTATTTGCAATGTTTTATTCTCCTATAGCCGGTATAACGCATGTGTAGGACGCTAATTTAAAACATTGCGTTGGTTAAATGACCCACTATGTGAAATCTTAAAGCCATTTTTCTCTAGTTCAATTACTTTGTTATTTTTTCGTATTCATAATCTATCTTCACCCACAAAAATACAGCTAGAGGTCTGACAACTTTTCCCAAATCACTACAGGATGCACGTAATAAAATGCCTGGTTGGTTTTTTATATCGGCCAAACATTAGTTTAAAAAAAAATCTCATGTGTTACACTCACATGACTTTCTCTAGCTACTCTACAAACAAGCTTCTTACAAAAGATAATACTTCTTTCAATACCACGCTAATCGGGATAAACATTGGCAGAATGTTATTACTTAATTCCTTATAAGTAGACTAGACCTAAGGGAATGCACTAGGCTAAAGTGAGAGTCAAATGCTTTAAAAGCTGTCGTTTGCGATTTTCATTGCAAATCGCTTCTTTGCTAGGCCAGGAGTAGAACAAAAGAAAATGGACACTCCGTCTGAGAAAAGTGTAAATACGTCACAACTGAAACTAATAACAAGGAATACTTCGAAAACGGTAGGTTGCACGAAAAAAATGTACATGACATAACTTGTATATTTTAACAAGACTTACCATTTTGTATCGTAATTTTTTGTCTATCTCTTACGGTTTTTTAGTTATTCCAAATTAAGCAAAATTCATCCAGAATAAACAGGTCTTTAGAAGCTATTCCCAGAAAATTCAAAATGTACATTTTATTTGTGATAGAAATGGCTTTAATATGTGGTATTATAATTAAAATCGTTACACCCATTTTTAAGCAAGACAAAATTTTCGAAAATTTTTCCATGTAAAGGGTAGTTAGGGGTGGGGGGACCTTCTTGGAAATGTTCGTGTTGCATCCTTGGAAGATATGAAACTTAGATATCAAGTTTTATATTTAACCGTCCTTTCGTTTTTGAGCTATGCTGTCCACAGATCAGACAGACACACATACAAATATTCACACACACACAACCGTTTCTGAAAATGCTTTTTTTTTACTCAGGGGGTCCTAAAACATGTATTTCCGCTGAAATCGTGACATCGAATTTTTGGGTGGAATGCAATACTTCTCTATGCCTATGTACATCGTACATACGAGGCTAGAAAAAGTAAAAAAGAAATAGTATAATCATGTTTGTTTTGTTTTTTTGCAGATTTTAAAAAGACTATCCAACATAGGAAAATTTAAATCAGATGAGTTGTTACAAATGTATTAAGGAAAGTAATCTTACAAATATTACATGCAGAAAAAGATACAATTTTTATTTTAGTTAATTAAATTGAATTAATCAATTAATTAATATATTCAAATAAAAACATATTTGTGTAAAACTTGGTATGAATACTTCTTTTATTGCCAGCAATGCCTATAAAAACATACTGTGTTCCAATCACATGACTTTCTTTAGTGTTCCACAAACAGATTTCCTTTATCAATGTCATGTTAAATGAGATAAAACATTGGCACATACGGTCTTTGTACTTGCTTCCTTGTTAGTAGAAGGGAATTCACTAGGCTAAAGCGATAGTCAAATCTTTTAAAAGCTAGTCGCTATGTGAAACAACTGAAGCAGTTTTCTTTGCCTGGCCAGTATTCAAACCAACTGAGAAATGAAAAGAAGAATAACTTCACACTTGAAAAAAAATCAGGCAGTTATAAATTAAAACCAATAACAAGGAATAGTTCGGAAACGGTTAACGCTATAAAACTGTGTAACATAAATTGTGTATTTTAATAAGATCTACAATTTTTCTGTCGATCTTTTACGGTTTGCGAACTATACAAAAATTCAGATGAAGAGGTCTTCAGAAGCCATTCCCAATAAATTCAAGATATACACCTCGTTTATCATGAAAATATCTTAAACATGTGGTATTTTAATCAAAATCGTTAGCTATTTTTTATAAAGTCAAAGTTTTATAATTTTTTTTTTATGTAAAGTATAGTTGTGGTGGCGATTTTCTTGAAAATCTTCGTGTCCCATCCTTGGAAGATACTGAACGTAAATACAAGGTTTGGTATTTAGCAGACTTTTTGTTTTTGAGCTATGTTGCCAATAGTCACAAATACACACACGTTTTTCTATTTCTTTTTTATTTATGGGTCTCAAAACATTTCTTCCTCTAATTTTTGAGCACAATACAATAATTTTCTATATATTATGCACATTCTACATACGTGCCAGAGAAAGTAAAAATTAAGACCCTAGCTTTAATACTTCAGAAATTAATTTTTACCACTTTGGTATCTCGTTGAATTTGGTCTGCTAGAATTCGACAAATATTTATATAAACAAATCTTAGGCTAACAGCTATTAACCAACGCGCCTCAGCAACCTCTAATCAGTGACAATCAAAGGGAAGCACACCATATCTGCACTGTGCGCACGGTGCTGAAGTCACTGGTCTGTGCCGGTATGGCCCTTCCATACTTCACATAGTGGTGAAGTAGTGATTCTAGTAAACCGTACTTGTGTTACCATTAAAATATTAAGGATATGATAGTAAAGAAAGGATGTCACAAAATGTATTATACATAGTTTAACCCTTAATTGCAAGATTTATTTTACTACATAGCAGTTCTCCTTCCAATTCGTAAACGTGTATTTATATCCCTTTCACCGGCACTACAACTGAAGCGATTTGAATAGCCGTGAGCGTTAGAGCGATACGTAATGGAATGGCGTCACGATTTCTAATCCCAGCGACTGCAGTCAAATGTGCCTGTGGTAAAGGATGGGAAGGGCCCAAGTAAAATAACCTGTGTGGTGGCACGCTTGGATGCTGACGAGGCTACATTTTACTGTAGTTGCATGGATTTTGCTCTTTTGTATATATAAAAGCACTACAGCTTTATTGTTATAATGTTAATCATTTTACAATATAAAACAGCTAGGTATACCTAGCCTAATTTTATTGCTGAAGCTGGTGTAATCCGAAATTAGAAGAAAATCCACATGTGCAACACTATTCAATGAATCCTTTTATTATTAAATAATAGACAAAATAATTCAATGCTAATCAAATTTAGCGTATAGTCCTATACAAACAAATGATAGCATATGTATACATTAATTTAGCTTTATTTATGGACGCCCTTTATGTGTTGCGGCTCTCAGCGTCCCATTCCATTTTGGGAGTAAAAGAACACTTAATTTGGCTCAGATGCCTCTTTATCAGGCTTGAGGCTGTTTTCTGCATTTTTTGCATAACATTACAAAATTCTACATCTTTGTTTACTAAAATGGCTGACAAAAACGGTATTTATGTGTTCCCTTAATTAGGATTGGTCTTTATCTGATAGAAACAAAGCTTTCCGGAAAGTTGCGAGAGGTTAGGTTCACCTCCGATAAACGCACTGCATGTAAGATATAGTGGTAAACTACAAAAGTCGGAGATTCGAAACAAGGATAATTGATTTAAGCGTCAATACGCTAACGAACTGTACCAGGACCGTGACGATTTCCAGAACGCTGACTAAGGTTTCTCATCAGCTCGTGACGCAAGTCATGCCCTGTTCCAATACAAAGATAATGAGGCGACTCCAAGGCATCAAGCTTTTAAAATAACCACTTATGATATTTTTTACAGGCAACTTAATTTTTCCGCTGGAGCCCTGGGCATTGATTAGAAGTCCTTTCTTGTGTATTCCATGTTCCAATTATTATCTTACGACGCTTCTGGTGTAAGACAATTAACTTTCTCATGGACGCCGCAGAAGCCCACAAGCGGGACTGCCTAAAACAACTTGTCTTCTAATATCGTGTTTCATTTGTTACACACTCTTGAGTGGCACCTGTACCAACTAAAATTTCTTCTATCAAGAGGACACTGGTAATAAATCAAACTTCTATTCAATTAAACAAAACCTGATGAATAGTTTTAGAAAATTGCACATATCCATACTAAGCATTATATCACAACTTTTCAAAGCTTTGGATTCATTATTTTTTTCAAAATATTAACCTTCAATTTTCATAATTAGGCATAAATTTGAGGTACACTTTCTAAAATTAAAATTTGAGCTACGTCATTGAGAATCTGCATGATAATAGTGCAAGTAACAGTAATAAATCTACGTATGGGTTTTGAAAACATTTCTATATTTCTGAAAGCATTAATTTTTCAACATCGTAACAAAACTACATTCAATTTTCGTAAAATGTTAAGAGTAAAATATGATTTAATTCCACGAATTAAGGTATCGATTCCAAGAGACAGCATGCGAGATATTCGGTAGACGAAACGGCTTCTGGGTGGGTTTTCTCCGTGTACTCCGATTTCCACCGTCATTCATTCCACCAATTACTCCACATCATCTTTCCTGTCTTCCTTTTCCCCTTTTTATCCCAGGCATCGTGCTAATAGCCATTCTGGCCTCTCTGATCCAGAGCCTCTGCTCTTTAACCAGCGTCTGACTTCAGGTGCTGGTTTGTAAGTTCTGGAGGAGGATAATACATACGAGGAGGATAAACAGAGACAGAAGAAGAAGAATTGAAGTACTCAAAAAATTATGCATCGCTTGTTTTATCATGTCTTGTTACACACATGTTAAAAATGTCATCCTCATCTGTAAAAATTAATAATTGGAAAAGTACGAAAGCCCAAATAAAGTTTAATATTCAAAGAATCTTCCTGAGCGCCATTTAGAATAACCCTACAGCTTAAAACATCTTCCTAGTTCGTTTTTAAACCTAAAAAACCTTACACATTACTACAGCACCTTTCTGGGATTCTTATCTAGCACAAAATACGAATTTAAGGACATGTGGCAAGAGTATTTTATTTGTTTTTCATCTCTAACTTAAATTTAAAAGCCTTGGTACTGCAACTGGTGCCATGCCCCTTTTTCAGATTAGGCACTACCTTAATGGTTATTTCTGTAACTAAAACTAAAGTAAATTATTTTAAAAACTATAAGGTGCTTATTATATGTGACAACTAGTGATGGTTATGCAATATTAGTTAAAAATCATTATTGTGTAGTGATATGTTTTGAAAGTTTTCAACCAAAACCAATAGTAATAATAACTAAACAAAATTTTATACTGATTTCATAATACAAAAGTTTCTATTTTAGCATACAATAATGACTTAATTTTGCTTGGAGAAATACAATGAAAGCCAAACGTTTTATCTTATCAAGATAAGGATTCGATTAGCGAAAGGATGATTTTCTTTCCAGCAGGAATTTACAAAAAAAGTTACAATATATGAATAAATGTTTTAATCTCCAATAAAAAGTAAATTTTTCCTAAAATCACATTTTTGACACTTTGGTACTAGAGTGTACCCTTAAGTGTATCCAAACTTAAAGGATAAAAAATTACATATATAATCATAGTGCCTGGAAGCATGTCATAGGGTCTTACTTATTTTATTCCTGTTTATCTATTTATTAGATACAGTATGTGAAAGCTATCTATATGAAAGCTTAAATAAAGTAAAATGTGTAAAAGAATGTCACTATTTAACATTACGTTCAAGTTATAACATGTGTTGCTAATGAGCCAAGTAAGGACAGGTTTCATAAGTTGACTCTTGTCAAGATTCAACAACTGGCGAGGAAGTTTACTGAATATCTGAATAGCCAAGAGCTCAAAGTCCTTGTGCTTATTTAATGTGCTAAAAGGAATTTAATACCTACTGCTGTAATTTCTGCGTGTATAAACATTTACACAATGTTTCACAACTAACATTAATTCCAGTTGTATGTAGCCATTTAACAGTAAACAGTTTTCTTAGGGATGTCCCGCGTTTGATCCCCAGCGATTGCCGACTCTGACCAATGGTTGCTTTCAGCTATTTCCCGGGTCTCATGGCAAATGCTAGTGGTGTCTTTCATCCTCCGAGTTGCCCTCCGTGGTGTAATGGCTATCATGCTTAGTTCATATACCCAAGGTGGCGGGTTCAAACCCGACGGAGGACGATGAATTTTTTCGGGCGTAAAAATCCATAGCATGGCTTCCTTCGGAAGGGAAGTAAAGCCGTTGGTCCCGTGTCGTAGGTTTACGGCACGTAAGAGAACCTCAAACCTGATAGAGAGGCCTTTTAGCAAAATTAAGCGGTCTTTCACGCCCACTATAGAATGGAACGCTGAGAACCACAGCAGTTAAAGAGCGTCCATAAATAAAACTCCATTTCCATTTTCATCGTCCGAGTTTCCTGTCCCTTCATATCGTTCCATTTGTCATTTTATTCATCCCTCTCTGCACCGGTCTCTTTCAGGGTTAGAAGTGTCGGTGATGGTGCTTCGGTGCGGCACAACAAAGAAAAAATATGTTGAATAGGATTCTGGCTTGAATCGTGCACGTGGCGGCGACCTAGTCTGCCTGACCAACTGTCGGGTCGTCTTAATCGGGACTGTGTTATTAGCCTGCCGTCACTCCTGGTTTCACCGCTCTGTGTCTCCTCTCACTTCATCCATCCCTCCCTACCTCCCTGGTACACACCCTCAAGGGATATAGGTACAATATCCTCCCTCACTGAATCGGTGCCGAGTCCCGAGTCTTTAATACATTGATCACTTCACATCTTTTGCAAGTGTTCGTGGGCGTGCCGATGTATCTATTCTCGCCGGAGTCAATAAAATAATAGAGAAAGAACTTCACGTTTCTCTTCAACTTAGAAAATCTTGACTCATGCGCTACGGGGTTTACATTTAGAATCAAACCCAGCAGTATGACGCTATGCGTAGCTTCTATTTTGTATAGTGGGTGTTGATTGCACAAAAGATCTCCAAAACCTTCCTAATTCACAGAAACCCGCAGGATCAAAGTTAATTTTCGGGACACGAAATAAACAGTTGTAGAAGTACAGAAGTTTGGGTATTGTGAAGATGTTTGGTTTATTGCATTCTCACGCTGAAGGACAAGCATACAAAAGCTTCTGGAAAGCAGAAAGAAGATGCACTATAATGTGGAAGAAAATTAACTCATAAACATAGTATTCTTTATATTACCTCTCCAGTTTCATTAAGGCCAAGGTATTTTCTAGGCTTTAAGTATGGTAATTTATGCATAGAGTGCACATCACGCATTAAGAACCACTTAAAATGAATATTATATAAACGTGCCGCAGAGACAAAGGCTCGCCGTCGGGATATCTAATGTTATTACACACTTTTTTTGTGTTTTAAACAAAAACACGAACAACGTGGATTGGGGAGCGTAACATTGCGAATGCTTTCGAAACAGCAACTATAAGAAGGGCTTGAAAAATACACCAATGCAGAGTGTATGAAGAACGCGAAAATGCGCTACTCATACACTGACGATAAACTAAGGAGTAAGTAGGGTTTCCATTTGTCATTTTTTGTCAGAAATCGCTTATTATTTGCAAAAATAAAACCTAAAAACGCCATTTTTAAAAGCCTGCACCCTTCAAAATGTCTTCGACATGTAAACTTAATATATTACATGATTCACGAAATAATAAATAACACTTGGCTTGAGCAAAAGATAATTCTCATAACTATATTACATCTATTTAATCCCTCGTATGATGTAGGAATTACATCCCTCCAGGACCTACAAGCCAGCGCCTGTGATCAGAGGAGCAGAGGCTGTGGATCAGAGAAAAGCCAGCATGGATTATCAGCCCGAGGTGGATATCTACTAGCATAGTGCTATCTGTTTAAGCACACTTAAAAACCATCGGCCTAGGCCGGGTTTGAACCCGTGACCTTGGAATCAGAAGGCCGGTGCTTAATCCCCACGTTCTGCTTTTTGAATAAATGGTTTTATTAGCAGTTCAGAAATAAATTCTTCTATTAAAATAGAATAAGTAGGTAACGGTCCGAGGGTTCTCGACACCAAAACTGAGGTTGCTGTGCCTAGGCCATAAGAGCGGCCCCAGCAGGGAGGTATGGGGTGAGAGGATACACTAGGCGGTCGGAATCAGGAGCGACAGCACAGTGCCGACAGGATCTCTAGAGTTTTCAGATTGAATCACCCCGACAGTCGGACAGACTGTCCCCACAGAGGACTGTCCCCACAGAGGACCCAGCACTCTCGCCAAGAGCTGTCCTCATCCCGGCAGCTAGTGTAAATCTGGAGACGGAAATAGTCACTTTGAGGTTTCCCTACCATGCCGCACCGAGTACCATCGCCGATTCTTCTAACCCAGGAATAAACCAGAGATTTAAAGAATGAACGAAATGACAATATAGTGGGACAGTTAGGCCGACCACAGGAAACGAACGAGCGATCTCCCGAATGCGGGCCACAGATGAAATCGTCTAAGCCATCCTGCTCACTTCTATTATAATTTATAAAATTGTTCTTTGTTAATTGGCTTTCACAGTTGAAACCAAGAACCTCTATTGCGTTGCAATGAAGTATTATATTAGATTTGCACTTACTGGCTTTCTTGTACCACACTGGGTTTGATTCCACGTTTGTTAAACGTACTGTGGTGGTCGTCGGACCATCTTCAAGGCCACTTGCTCGAGTAAAACTTGCATTAGAAATGTTCATGGTATTGTAACAGTAACATAATAAATTATTTTCTTGATGTGATGGCTCTTTAATTTACATATATTCTCCATTCCACTTTATCTCATACAAGGTTCTTGCTCGGCCTGTATTCATGTAAATTAGGCTTGGCGGAGGGCAAAAGAATTGGTTGTCAGTTGTTTTTCGTTCAGGGTCAGCCGTTTCATCTTCGTTCTGCTTGATTGTATTAAGGCCTCGTTTCGATAAGAAAACAAGAGGCTACCGATATTACTCGCCGAGTTGTGTCCCAACTCCCATTGTTCTCAGGTTCTGTTGTTATTCATCCCAGTTTTTGCTGGACGCCGTGTTGCCCTTAGGTAAGCATTGGGTCTCCCCCTCCCCCGTCCAGCACACGCACGGGAGCTGGGTACAGCTGCGGGCTTCTTCAAACCAAGGTCTTGTCAACAAAATGCTCGCAACATCTTTTGCATGCCTGCTAACTTGCACGAAGGTGACAATGAGGCATTCTTGAGAGTATTTTCCCGCCAGAGGACACACTCACAGCTCCATCCTGTCACCAAGTTAGACAAACGTTCCATAAGAAGCATGTTGGATCCAATACTAACGTCGTTCCGAGTTGTTTTTTGGATATTCAAGAAAATGTGTGAAACGTGGCAAAAAAGTGAATACCTGCAATGTTTGGTTTTATTTTCTATAACACATGCAAAGTAGGTTCAGAAGGTTTTGTATTCCAACCAAAAATTCAGTGAGAGAGAAAATCCACAAAAGATTCCTGATCGTATATAAAGGAGACCATAAAGTTTCAGGATACTTATGAATATATTTTATATATTTTAATAATATTAAATCATCAAACACTAAGATGTTAAATAATATTAAAATATTAATTGTTAAATGCTATGCATTCTTTGTTTCCCCATTTAAAACTTTTTTATTTTAATATTTAGGTTACTTGACAGCCACCCAGTGGAATTATCTTCATTTTATTATTTTAACAGTCACATTCCTTTATATAATATTCTACAAATGATTGTGTGTATGGTTTCAGACATATTTTATAAGGCAGTAAGAGACAGCCCAAATCACTTGAAGACATTGATAGTACATTTTGTAACCGCTCCGGGTGCGCCAAATGCAAGGCAATAACGTTCCAGCTATTTATTTGGTGTTTTTTCTGAAGTCAGGAAAACAAGTCCCATAGTGACTCTTCTTTTCAGCGTCTACCTCTGCAGTTTGATGGTCATCAGCTCAAATGTAACAGTGTTACATTTTGTTACGTTTTACTTTCTCTAGCACATATGTACATAGAAAAGGTATTGTATTCCATCCTAAAATTCGAGGTCGATATTTCACCGGAAATATATGCTTTGAGGTTCCCTAAGTCCTAAAAAATATTATTAGAAAAATATCAGCGCGTGTGTGTGTATGTGTGTGTGTGGTGTGAGTCTTTCCATGGAAAAATTTTTAAACATTCTGATTTAGTCAAAATGTCTCCCACAATTTTAAATAAAACATCATATATTAAATATATTTACATCACAAATGACATGTATATTTTGAACTTCTTGGAAATAGCCTCTGAAGACCTGAGTTTTGCATTACGGTGAAACCATAAGAGACAGACAAAAACTTACTACACAAGAATGTAAATCTTGTTAAAACACAATTTATGTCGTATACGTTTTTCTTGTAGAGCTGACCGTTTGAGACAATCCGTGTTATTGGTTTTAATTTCAAACTACCTAACTTTTCTCAAACGGGACCATGCAAAGTGAACCGAAACTAAATTGTTTCACAAAAGCTTTGACTATCGCTTTAGCATAATGTATTCCCTTATACTTAAAGTGAAGGGGAAATAAGGGAATACACTAGGCTAAAGCGATAGTAATTTTTTTTTAAAAGCCGGTCGTATGTGAACAATTGAAGTTCGGTTCGCTTTGCATTTCCAGAAAAACAAAAGAAAGATGGAACGAAACGTGACCACATCTGAGAAGATACTAGTTTAAAACTCAAACCAATAAAAATGAATATCTCGGAAACGGGCAACTCTACAATGAAAATGTATATGATAAATTATGTATTTTAACGAGATCTACCCGTTTTAGTGCATCTCTTATGGTTTACCAGCGATGTAAAATTCAGCAAAATTCATCTACAGTGAACAGGTCTTCAGAATCTATTTCCAGAAAAATCAAGATATACATTTTATTTTTTATGTAAATAGCTTTAATATATGGTATTTTAATCAAAATCGTAAGCCGTATTTGAAAAAAATCAACGTTTTCAAAATGTTTCGCATGTAAAGGGTAGTTTGAATTGAGGTAATTTTCTTGAAAATCTTCGTGTCGCATCCTTGGAAGATACAAAACTTAAATATTAAGTTTGATATTTAACGGTCATTTAGGTTTTCAGCTATGCTGTCCATAGACACACACGAGCCTTTTTCAAAAAATACTTTTTCTGAACTCGCGAGACTTGAAAGCATAGGTATATTTCCGTTGCAATCTCGACATAGAATTTTTGGGTGCAATAAAATACCTTTTCTATACTTATATACATAATACGTGTAGAGAAAGTAAAAGCACTCTGAAAATTAATGTTCTATGACGCGAATACATAGCAAAATAAGTTGATGAATATAAGGATGCTTTCAGAAAACCTCCCTGATTCTAACCACGGATAACAGGTGACCACTAAATGACACAATTTATGGTAAGAGCAACAAAGAAGAAACTTCAATACGATATTTATCTACACATGGATGCGTATATCCCCCCCCCCCCCACCAGCCGTTGTGGTTAGTTTGTGGTTTGCTACTCTCTGACGCGAAGAGCTTCTGGAAGGGTATTTAAACAACATGATATGTTATGTTCACGTGAGTTTCTCTAAAAAAAACTGTGCCCACAGTAGTTTGTTTTTCTATCTACTTCATACTAATCAAGATAAACAATAGCAGAAATAAGATGTGAGGTGAATAAGTGCAAATATTTGTATCAGTGTTTGAGGTCAATGTGATGGTTTAATATTTGCACTTTTTCGCTATTTTCTAAATCTATTTTCACGAGGAATATTTCACTGTTTTTTTAAGATGGTTATTACTGCTTAATACAGGCATTCGATTGTTTACGTAACAGGTTACACGGTTGAGCCTGCTCTGCCTTCTGCCCTGCTCGGCTATAGGCGAACTGGTACATGTAAACTTAGCAGAGGCATAACTCAGGGTCATTAAAAAAAAGGTCAGACATAAAAAGCGATACTTTTTCGATTCTTGTAAATGTTGAAGTTTTGCATTATTTAAAGTCATGTTTAACTCTATGCCTGATAAGGAATGAAAGTGGTCGACATTTGACGTTACGCCCCGTGCACCCAAAGAGTTGAAGGACCATAGTTAGCACTTGACTGAGTGTCCTATAAGTGAAATAAATGCAACATCCAAGACTCCTAAATGAAAACATGTAAAAAACAAGAGAGAAGCAGTAGAGGTACTGTTAACTGATGCTGATCAATCTGTCGCAATGCATATGTTTCTGTAACAGCCTGGTTTGGCGACTCGCTCTCAGCCTTTAGATTTATCTGCTCTGGTAAACAAAACTATTTGAAGCCAGCAGAAACAATTGACATTTTAAGATTTAAGGAAATACAGGGGATGTAAACATTTGTTCTTTGATTAACAATAGGTGGCATTTCACCTATGATATCTCGATAAAATTTGCTGCCAATTGGAGAAGATCAAACAGAAGCAATTTCGGTATTAGCATAAAATAAAAAAATTGATTGTACGTTTATACATAATTCAATAATGGCCTACCGGCTTTTAGAGTTTTTATAAAGTATCGAGCATGGAGTATCGGATATCAGTGCTCAAAACTCAGTACTGGCCTCGCCCTATCACTAATTTTAAGTTTAGATAAACTGGCTTTGTATACCGGCCAAGAAGTGCCCGCTGTATATTATCCGATTATGCAAAGTGGAGCAAAACTTCTCAGTGATCAACACAGTCATCGGACAGTGATAAACACATAAAGAAAAAGCATACATGGGAAATTGTTATAAATGCTTCATAATTATTCTGTATAGGCAGAACATATTATTGGAAGCTATTGAATATACTGGCTATGGAAAAACATTTCTAACTAGCATTAACATACTGCATTTGGTTCAGTGGTACAGATGAGTGTATGTGATGTCTTCAAACAAGCACGTAATCCTTCCAAAATACTACAAACTCAGGCTCATCATCCCTACCCATTAATCATTGCTTTGTTCGTGTTTACAAGAATGCCTCAGATGGAGTCAGCGAAGCCCCGAATTTGGGAACCTACTCATCAGCGATGCGCCAGTGACAGGGCCTGAGGATTAAATTAATTACCTTTCCGAAAACCTAACGCACCCAATTTGAAATCATTAGTCATCCAGTACCTACGCTGCAGTGTGTTCATGTGCAAGCTTTAAAGTTCCAACTGTTTAGTGGAGATTGGTCGAAATGCGCTGTTGTTAGCAACTGCTGCTTCCATAATTAATCCACGACCCGCGATTCAAATCTGCATTTAATATGGCAGCTTTCATTAGATTCTACTGACCCAGAGGTAGATAGATCTACTATAAAATATAAATCGTTATCTAGAGACAGAAGAGGGCTTCATTCCAATACTGTTCAAAAACACCGTTATCTCATAGCTACCAAACTCGTAGACATGGTAGTAATTACTTCCTCCTGAGGATTCTGAGGAGAAGTATTGACACTTATAGTCCGTTACATATGCACAAGAATATCCCTAATGTCAACATATGCAAGGGAAGAAAGTGAGAATAATGATACGGAATATTCTTGGGCGCTGATTGGCGGAACGAAGTTTAGGGGGATTTTCTTCTATTTGCTATTGTATATACCGCATCTAGGTAGTTTCGTTTCGTAATCAGCTTACCCTCCCGTACTCGTAGGACTGATACCCCCTTAGGACTTACAAGCCAATGCCTAGGGGTCAGAAGCCTGTCGGGGAGCCAACGGCACGAAACCACAGAATGAGAACCTGTTACGAGAGGTCGGCGCGTAGCCAAGCATGCATATGAGGAAGTGGATGATATGAAAATGTAAGCGAAATTGATTATAGGAAAGGTGATGATGGAGGAATTGATGGAATAAGTGGCGGGTGAAATCGCAGAACCCGGAGAAAATCATCCCGGACGCCGCTTCGTCCACTACAAAAATCCCACATGTGGGCGCTTGTGATGGAACCCGGGCCGCCTAGACGGAAGTTGGGCGGTCTAACCACTCAACCACGGCGCCGCCACATCTAAGAAATTCAGCACTCTAAATGGTTTTGTAATCATTTTCTACGTGAACTGATTTCTGGGAGGTCGGGCAAGGAAAAGTATATAAATATTTGTATTCACTTCTCTATATCTTTTACATACACCATAGATGTATTCTATGCTCCTCTCAAGCTATTCTATATGGCTATGCATTGAACACAGTCCCGAATAGAAAGTATATCAAAATTACAAACACTTCATCAACATAGCAGGAATGCAGAATAACTTTTTGGTGGGAGGGGAGTAAACATATTTATACAATAGTCATGCAGGATAACATTTTTGTAAGTGGAGTTCTATTCTCAAGGAGGAATGTTTGCGGAACGAGGTTGCAAAGCGGGCAAAATAAAAAAACATTAAGCATGTGTTGTTATACACTAGTTTCAACAGACTTGAATATTAAATTATAAAGCTGAAATTTGTGTAGAAATAGCAGTATACATCTTGACATATACAATACTAACCTCAAGTCCGTTTCTGTTTTGCCTTTTTTTTTTTTTTTTTTACTTTATGGCACCTGTTGACTACCTGGTCACTTCCATATTCAGGACGTTTTCACTTTCTGCCATTAAAGAAATATATACATATAATATATACATTGTGTATTTTATACTAACATGCTTTATTTTCTCTAGCATGTATGTACAATGTACATAGTAGATAAAGGAGATATTCCTCCCAAAAATACGTTACTGAGATTTCACCGAAAATACATGGTTTGAGGACCCCTGAACAAAAAGGTCTTTATAGAAAAAGGCTCCTATATGTGTGCGCGTACCTTTAGACGCACAACTCAAAAACGAAAAGTCGGTTAAATACCAAACTGGATACTTAAGTTGAATATCTTTCAAGGACATGACACCTAGATTTTAAGAAAATCCCCCCATCTCAAACTACTGTTTACATGAAACAATTTTCGACAATTTTGACGTATTCAAAAACGGTTCAAACGACTTTGAATAAACACCCTATATTAAAAAGATGTACACAAAAATAAAAGGTATGTACATGTTGAAACTTCTAGTAATAGCCTTTGAAGACCTTTTCATTCTGGACAGCTTCTGCATAATTGGTAAACCGTAAGAGATAGACAAAAAGCTACTACACAAAAAAACAAGTAGACATCTTTAAAGAGCATCATTTATGTTATGGTATACATTTCTTTCTTTTTGTTTGTTTGTTTGTTAGTTAACCATTTACGATATGTTCTCCTTTATTGGTTCCAGTTTTAAAATGCCTACTTAAAGCTTTTCTTAAATGGACTTTTTCATTCCTTATTCTTTTGTTTTACTCCTAACCATGCACAGAGAACAGCATTTCAAGCACATAGCAACCAGTTTTTAAAACATTTAACTATCGCATTACCCTTGTGAATGCTCTTATTTCCCTTCCAACTATAAAGAACCAAATAATTTAAACGATTTCTGCTAATGTTTATCTCGACTAACATTAAGTGGATAGAAGAGTAAACTTTTGTAAGAATAGTTTGTTACGGAATAGGTATAGAAAATCATGGGAATGGAACATCAAATTTTTGTTTTCTGGTTGTGCCGAATCTATTCCAGGGTCATTAAATCAATCCACTGTTACATTAATGGACACAAGATCTCCGCTTAGTATACATATACAAGAAAGGTGACAGTGTTTAACGCCCGCTTTTACTGCTATGGCACCGCAGGCGAAGAGGTGATAATGGAGTGTTATAAAATGGTACTCCTTTGAGTGTTATATCAATTTCTAGTACTTTTAGTGTCAGCTGTCTTAACAATTTTAGCAACTATAGCTCAACGGCATAACATTATTAGTTGTTTAAATCTATATCCTTAAATAAAACCATCATGTCCTTTAGTTCGAACTGCAGCATTTCTGTAACAAAATGTATAACGGCCACATAACAAAAAATGTGATGTGTTCCGTTCACATGATTTTCTCTACATCTCTGCAACAAATTATTGTTAAAAAGCTTATGTTTCTATTTATTTCATGATAATCGAGAAAAAAATAGCAGAAATAGCCTTATTACTCGCTTCCTTGTAAGTAGAAGTGAATTAGAGGAGTACCATAGGTTAAGGTGATAGTCAAATGCTGGTTACCATGTGACTGAAGTTCCTTTGTTTGTATGGACAGGAGTTGATAAATTCCTGTATGAGAAAAGAATAAGTTTTTCAAGGCTGAAACCAAAAACAAGGAATATCTCAAAGCGATCAACTCCACAAAAAAAAAAAAAAAAAAAAAAAAAAATATATATATATATATACATATATATATAAATCATAAATTGTGTGTTTTAATGTGCTTTACATTTTTTGTGTGGTAAGTTTTTGTCTATCTCTTACGGTTTAGCAGTTATGCAAACTTCCGCAAAGTTCATCCAGAATAAAATAGTCTTCACAGGCCATTCCCAGAAAAGTCAAGACATACATTTTATTTCTCAGGTAAATATCTTAAGTATATGATATTTTAATCAAAATCGATAGAGCCATTTTTGAGAAAATCAAATTTTTTTAAAAAAGTTTCATGTAAAGGTTAGTTGGGGGTGGGAGATTTTCTTGAAAATCTTCGTGTCGCATCCTTGGAAGATACCAAACTTAAATACCAAGTTTGGAATTCAACGGTCTTCAGACACACAGACACACACGGACCTTTTTCCAAAAATCCTTTTTTTTTTTTTTTTTGGATTCAGGGGGACCCAAACATGTATTTCCGGTGAAATCTCGGTATAGAATTTTTGGGGGGAATGCAATACCTTCTCTATACACTATGTACATAGAACGTGTAGAGAAAGTAAAAGTACTGAATATTCTTCAGCCATCCATTCTGTGGTAGGCGACGTGTCTCACCTTTGCCACCAAACACCAAAAAAGTGGGAGCAAGTGAATGGATTATTCTAAACGTGCTGGAGCGTTATACCAACAGCCCAGCTCGCAAGGTGTTTCAGTAGCCACACTGTAAGACGCTTCCAGACACCTTTTAACAGCATGTTTACTTTCTCTACACGTACTATGTACATAGTGTATAGAAGAAGTATTGTACTCCACCCAAAAATTCGATACTAAGCTTTCAGATGAAATATATGTTTTGAGGTCCACTGGGTCCAAAAATTAGAAAAAAGGTTTGTGTCTGTGTTTTTGGACAGCACAGCTCAAAAACGAAAAGACCGTTAAATACCAAACTTGGCATTTGAGTTTGGTGTGTTCCAAGGATGCGACACGAAGATTTTAAAAAAAAATCCCCACACCCCAAACTCTCTTTGCATGGAATTATTTTGGAAATTTGTTTTTCTCAAAAATGTCTCTAATGAGTTTGTTCAAAATATCACATATTAGAGCTATTCACACTACAAATAAAATGTATATTTTGAGTTTGGGGGGGGGATAGCCTCTGAAGAGCTCTTTATTCCAGTTGAGTTTTGCAGAATTTTTTATAACGATTAAGGCATAAGAGAGACAAAATGCGTACTACACAAAAATGTAGATCTTCGTAAAATACATAATTTATGTCATATGCATTTTTCTTGTAGATTTGATCGTGTTCGAGATATTCCTTGTAATTGGTTTCGATTTTAAACCACGCACCTTTCCTTTCATCTCTTTTGTTATACTGGAAATGCAAAGCGAACGGAACTTCAATTGTTCAGATATCGATCGACTTTTAAAAGATTTTACTATCACTTTAGCCTGGCATATGCCCATATTTACCTTCTGCTTATAAAGAACTAAGTGGTAAGAATACCAACTGTGTTAATGTTTATCTCGTTCAGCAAGGTGTAGATAGAATAATAATATTTTGTATGAATAGTTTGTTTGCAGTTTTTTTTTTTTTTTTTTTTTTTTTTACAACGGTACCGGAGTCTGATCAGACCGGCACTGTATACCCTACTTTAATTTACCTTTTTTTTTGTTTTACCTTGTATTTCTGTATTATTACTGGATTGATGTTTTCTTACTGTTACAACACACACATAAACACAAACATATAACACCCATGCCCAAGGTGGGACTCGAACCCACGATCCCCAGCGCTACGAAGCACCAAAGCGGGACGCCCTGGCGAGCGCGGCCATGGGGACCGGCCAGATTAGGTAGAGAAAGAAATGTGAGTGTAACACATCAGATTTTTCTGCTTTGGTTTCACTTCATATAATGCACTGCTGGAATCTGATTTAATAAACGATTGAGTATAGTCAGTCATGTATCGCTCATAGCTTTTTAATATGTAACATGTTCCAAATAATAAACCACTTCTGGCACTTGTTGTTCCTGTCAATACGGTATGCAAAGCTCCTTGCGTCGTTTCAGTAGGGATTGCCAGAAAATAATCTACGGCTACATTGTAACGGTTACAGAAGTAACGGCGATAGAGTGTAACTAGTTACCCAGAAACAGTTACTAACGTAACGATTACAAAGTAACTAGTTACCCAATAACGGTTATAGAAGTAACGAGTATCTATTCACCCTTAAGTTGGTCCGCGCCAAAACAAAATCCAGCTTCACCGAAATAATGTACCTAGTCTTCCGCTATTCATAATTTCACAACCACATGGTGAGTACCCGTGGCATGTAATGCAAAAAGAAAAAAGCGTCTATTCTAGCAACTTAAACAATGACTACCCTATTCTATTATTGTTTAAAAGTATAATATTGGTGATTACAACAAAATATATGGGTACATACATAATAATTCTAAAAAAAAAAAAACGACCAAAAATAATATTCTCCCTGTCTGTTATCACTCTGTTGCTCTCTTTCGACAAATTCGAACCCAATTTTACACATTTTATAAAATGCGTTTCTTCTGAATTTAGCCCGATCTACATCATTATTGCCTTGCTGCTCGTATTATCAAATATTGGTAGTTAATTTTAAAAAAAGGAAACTCTGCACTGTTACGCGAAATGCATTTTCACAATATCATCAAGTTCTTGTTTCGCGTATACACGCTTTCTTTTTTCACCGGATATAACTATTTTTTCAGTTTCAGCTTTTTTCCAGCACTATTTATACACTTAATTCTAGCTACCAATTGAATCGTTGCATTCTGAAAGCGATTATTTCTTCGCTTTCTGAAGACTGTTTCCTGTACCAAAGAACTCTCTGCCAGAATATTCCAAAATAAGAATGGGGGAAAGAGTGCGCTTACCAGTAAAATGGACGGTTTGAATCTCTGTAGTATATTTTTCCTGGAGTTAGGTGTCGGCGGAGCTAATTGCTGCGTGGCCATACTCTCGTAGCACGGGATATCTTGCTACATGCGCATGCTATTACCACCAGTATGCCACCTTCATATACCTGGTGCAGGAGTTGCTCAGCCGTGTTGGATTTGCTCCGTGGGCCATTTAAAGATCGGTACCCATCAATATTAAAATTTTCTTTCATAGTGTGCAGAATCTTTGAGGTCTTAGCCGTTAGAAAACCTGCGTCATTTCCAGTAGGTTTTCTTTTGGTAGCTAGTTGCGTGGTTTTCGGTGTCTCTGCTGGAATTGTGCTAAGTAGAACAGAAACATATGTATTGTTGCAGCTTTATATCAATATTGGATATTTTTAAAAAAAAATTCTTACGGCTCATCACTACCAATCAAATCGCTGCATACTGAAAGGGATTATTTCCTCGCTATTTGAAGGCTGGTATCTGCGCCAATAACCGCTATCAAGCTCAAAATTGAGTTGCTAAATGCTATTACTTTTCACTACTGTTATTTTTAAAATAAAAAATCAAAAGTATCGATGATTAAACTCTGAAACGTAATGAGAGATTCTGTACTCAAATTCATCTCGGGCTCAATGGCTTGAGACTCGTAGTCTAGACCAAGTTTCTTATATATATTTTGTCCGTTAAAGCAAAGGTTGGAAGTTACTTTGAGGAGCAATAAATGACACCAGTTTCAATTAAGTGGTGGAAGATTCCCTAACGACTCTCTTTATTGCCACATGACAATTACAAGCGCTCTCTCCCTAAAGCCCACCGAGAAATTTTAACAGTGCAATGGGGAGCAACGAAAAACAAATTCTCTCAGCACACAAACCAACTCCATGCCCTTTAAACGTTTTCCTGTATAACAAAACGAAAAGAAAGACGGAAATATGGCTCTTTTTGCGATTTACTGCCGTGGGGATTAATGTCATTTGACTAGCCAAAAGACAAGGGCGGAAATTCAAACAAACCATGTGGGTTCTTTTTCCTTGTTTTAGAGAGTCCTTTGGCTTCCTCTCATTTGTTAAACAGCTATCATAGTGCTTCGGCTCGGCTCTTTTACCCAGAAATTAAACAACTCATATGTGGAATGATTATGTACACACGCCGCCACTGACCAAAGCGTTATTGTACACACCCATTGTATTTGACAGCGATGTAAAGCCTTTATTAAAAACTTTTCACATACGAGCGAATACACAGAGTATGTATGGCATTTTAACTTTTTTGTCCGTAGTCAAATTACCCTCCCCTTATTTGGGACTCACATCCCCTCCTCTAGGACTTATAAGCGAGTGCCTAGGGGTCAGAAGCCTGTCAGGGAGCCAACGGCACGAAACCACAACATGTAGAACCTGATAGCAGTGGTCGACCCTTAGCCAGGCATAGGCGTGAGCAAATGGGTGATATGAAGTGCTAGCGAACTGGATGATGAGAAAGGTGATGATGGAGCAATTGGTGGAATGAGTAGCAGGTGAAACCCGTGAACCCGGAGAAAACCCTCCCAGACGCCGCTTTGCCCACCACAAATTCCACATGTGGGCGCTTAGGATCGAACCCGGGCCGCCTAGGTGGACGGCGAGCAGACTAATCACTCGGCCACGGCGCTACCGCATTTTAACTTAATTTCTATATTCTGAAATGGAATGTAACTATGTATAATAGATTCCTCTTTACTCGTATAATCGATTGTATAAACAACATTGCAATGTATAGTGATTTTCAGTATAGAATGGTAAATTATCTCACATGAAATTCGAAACGACAGAAAACCAATACGAATGAGAAACAACATTTTGAAGCCTTTACGAGAAACTGCACTGTTATTCCTTAACAACCTTTTTTTTCATAAAGATAAAGATCTGATGTTACATTCACATGTCCTCTGCTGTCTGTCGTTTATTAATGGTTATACAATCTACTCTAGCTTTTCTCCGCGATTTAGGAGTAACATGATGGTCTATGGTTTCCAAGGTCGCGGGTTCACACCCAGCTGAGTGCATAAAAATCCTTAGAATTATTTTCTTCGGAAGGGAAGTAAAACATTAGTCCCGTGTCGTAGATTTACGGCACGTAAAATATCCTCTGAACAAAATTAAGCGGTATTTTGCGTCCAATATAGAATGGAATGGCACGAACCGCAGCAGTAAAACTGAATTTAATTTAATTTACAAGCTAATCTTATGAAAGTGTAGGTTCATATGTTTCTAATTCTTCATTTTTATAGCGATAAATGTTTGCCGAAATAGTTACACTGCACATTTTGTTAGAGATACAAAGGGAATAATAATAATAATAATAATAATAATAATAATAATAATAATAATAGGTAAAATTTTAAGAACTAAATCTAACTTCCATAGATATTCTTTTGATGCAATAGCCAAAAGCAGATGAAAATCGACAGATCTTTAAAAAGAATTACAAAGTATTGATAAATTCGAATCATCAATAAGTGATATCTTGGAAATGGCTTATAATACGAAATACCTTTGTTAATAAATTGTGCGTTATAACTTTATAAGAGATCTACATTTTTTATGTTGTACATTTTCGTCCATCGCTTAACATTTATTAGTTATACAAAAGTATATAAAAGTCATTCCGAATGCAGAGAACTTTACAAATCATTCACAGAAAACTCAGGATATACATTTAGTTTGTCATGAAAATATATTTAATACACAATATTTGAATCAAAAAGTTACAGCCATATTTGGGAAAACTAAAAGCTTTAAAAAATATTGTATGTAAAGAGTACTTCGGGACAGAGGAATTTCCTTGAAAATCTTAGTATTGCATGTTTGAAAGATATTAAACTCAAATGACAAGTTTGGTGTTGATCCGAATCTTCCCTTTGAGTTATGTGTTTATAGATACTTATACGCTGACACAACCCCCCAAACACACACACACATATATGGGCTTTTTTCTAAAAATGATTTTTGGGTGGAATATAATACTTCCCCTACTTACTGTATTAGTACAGAAAGCAAAAACAGTCACGAGTGTTCAACAGCAGCTACGTGCCACATGCTATAATTTGTAGGTCATATATACAGCACATATTTTCACTTTTTCTAACACGTATGTACACTGTATAAGGTTAGGAGGTGACTTATTCCACTAAAAAGTTCAATATCGAGATTTCATCAGAAACATGTTTTAAGGACTCCTGAATCTAAAAAATCTGATGTGTACCATTCACATGACTTTCTCCATATCCCTGCAACAAATAATTCTTAAAAACTTATAATTCTATTTACTTTATGCTAATCAGATAAAAAAAATTAGCAGAAAAAGTCTTATTACTCGCATCCTTGTAAGTAGAAGCGAAATAAGGGACAACCGTAGGTTAAAGTGATAGTCAAAAGCTGGTTGCTATGTCAATGAAGTTCCTTTGTTTATATGGTTAGGAGTTGACAAGTTCCAGTAAGAGAAAAGTATACGTTTTTCATAGCAGAAATCAAAAATAAGGAATGTCACAAAAACGACGAACTCCACGAAAAAAAAGTATATATCATAAATTGTGTGTTTTAATGTGTTCTACATTTTTTGTGTAGTAAGTTTTTGTCCATCTCTTACGGTTTAGCAGTTATTTAAAATTTAGTAAAATGCATCCAGAATAAGCTACTCTTCAGAGGCTATTCCCAGAAAATTCAAGATATATATTTCATTTGTCAGGTAAATATGTTTAATATCCGAAATTTTAATCAAAATAGTTAGAGCCATTTTTGAGAAAATCAAAATTTTCGAAAAAAGTTCCATATAAAGGGTAGTTGGGGGCGGGGGGATTTTTCTTAAAATCTCCGTGTCGCATCCCTGGAAGATACTAAACTTAAATACCAAGTTTGGTATTTTACCGACTTTTCATTTTTGAGTTATCGTGTTCACAGACACACGGACACACACACACACACACACACACACACACGGACCTTTTTGTGAAAATGCTTTTTTTGGATATTGGGGACCCTAAAACATATATTTCCGGTGAAATCTCGGTATCGAATTTTTGGTGGAGTGCAATACTTTCTCTATACACTATGTACATAGTGCGTATGGAGAAAGTAAAAATATGTTCAGAAATCCTACGTCTATATGTGTGCGCATGTGTGTGTGTGTGTGTGGGCAGCCTAGCTCAAAAACGAAAATTCCGTTAAATACAAAACTACTTAAGGAGAGTATTTTCAAAAAATGGGAAACTATTTCAAGATAATTCCTCCGCCTTCAACAACCCTTTTACATAGAACATTGTTCGAACGTTTTTATTTTCTCAAAATGGCTATCTAAAATTTTGATTAAAATACCATGTTTTAAATATTTTTATGAAAATGAAATGTATATCTTGAATTTTCTGGGAATAGCCTCTAAAGACATGTCCATTCTGGATTACTTTTGTTTAACTGGTAAACTGCAAGAGAACGAGAGAGAGAGAGAAAAAGTTTTGGTACACAACAATTGTAATCCCGTTATAGCACAAAATTTGCGTCAAACATATTTTTTTACCCATTTCCGAGATAGTCCTTGTTATCGAAGTAAATTTTCCAATACTTCTACTGTTTTCAAATAGGAAGTCGTCATTCGTTTTCCTTTATTTTATGTTTTTTCTTTACTCCTGTCCATCATATAGCGACCAGCTCTTAAAAATGTTAGACCCACGCCTTAGCCGAGTGTATGCCTTACTTCCCTCCTACCAATAAGGAAGTAATAAGACCATTTTTATGTTAATGTTTATCTCCATTCGCATGAAGTGGATAGAAGAATACGCTTTTGTAAGGATATTAATTTCATAATTGATGGAGAAAGCCATGTGAATATAATACACAAGACCTTTTCAGCGTATATCCTAACGTTTATTTTGGTATTAGAGAAATGAGACATATCTCAGCCTACAGTCAGAACACTGCTATTATGGTATTATAGTTTACTTTCTCGGATAACATGGACTATTGCTCATGGAGAATATGGTCAGAGTGGCACAAAGAAAAGGAACGTATAAATGTCATAGGTGAAGCCGTAGCGGACAAAAACCTCCCATTCATGATATGCCGTTATCTACTTCCACACAGTAACAAGTTCAATATCCCCCCCCCCCAATCATATACATAGTGAACCAAAAAGTAGTTGGATGGAAAAGGTGAGTACACTTTCGCCAGTTTTATATTGCACCATAGGGATCAAATTAGCCTTATCAGAATAAATACCTTTGAGGTATCATGCACTTCCATAAAGTACAGATAAAGGAAAGCCGGGACCAAGTTACTGCATAGTGAAGTAGCGACTGTATCTAAACTGAGGCCCTTAGCCTCCTCTCTCGCCTTCTGATTTTATGGAGTAGTGGTTGGCATCTGCCCCTCTGGAACAGGGTGGATCTTCTAAACGAGCCCTTTGTGAGCGATTTTCTTCACATTTCTATCAAAACTCGTGTCTCGTTTTTAAACAGACTATGAAGGATATTAGCATAATACGCGAGATATTGGAAAACTGTATCCTGTAAAACAATAAATAAACATGCTTAGCAGATCCACTCCACTGCACTCTGAATGGAGTAAGGCCCGTCTGGGTAGTGTATCTGCCTCGCATACAACAGGTCGCGAGTTCGAATGTGCTTAGGGTGAGTTACCCGTATAACGTATTTTTTCGGGGTTTTGCCTTATCCTGAGAAGATGAATGTCGAGTAACTTTAAGCTCCATGGACCCCGAGGTCATTTAAGCATCATTTCATCAATTCCATCCATCGTCCGATATGACCAACCAGGTTAAAGGACGTCAAGCTAAAAAAATAAATAAATAAATAAAAAGGGAGTAAGGGACTAGGAACCGAGCCAGATGGCTCCGGGATAACGTACAGGGCTCGTATTCGGAACGTTCCGGGTTCGTTTCCTGGGGATGACCACTCTGACCATGGATTTCCCTGGTTAGTAAGGCTTATCTTCTACCACCAATATCCTATATCTCATTTGTTAACATTTCGCTTTCTATTTCAAGTTTCAGTTGGACTCAGGAACTGTGTAGTGTCGGTCTGTGTAGGACAGATAAGGCAAATGCTTACTCGTTGGAAACTTCTTTTCGGTCCTACCAGATGACCTGCTGCTCTGAGCCACCTCAGAAAATGTAAAGTGAGGTTTAAGGGCGCTCAATTACGTAGTTATCGGCGTCTTTTTTTTTTTTAACATTCATTGCTAAAACCAAAGATAAAAACAATAAAAACAGTTGACCAGAACAAACATAACAAATAAAATTAGACAAAAAATCGAGTAGAATTGAAACTGCATATGGCAGACACCACAGGAAGATTTAAAAACTATTAAAACATCGGAACTAAGAAGCTGCAACTAAAACCAAATCCCCATTCTACCCCCATGCTGCATCGTCAGAAGGCTCGAGTTCTACCCGCTTCCGCCAAACGAAGCTTGGAACAGTTGAGCACCTCTGTACGTCTCTGTCGACCAGCCTATAAACTCCTCTGATTTCAACTCATTCTTCCTCCTAGAAGTGATAAGCACAAAAGATCCACATTGAGCCAAGGTGCGAGGTGTTCTCTCCATTCCTAGTCATACTCATAGTCAAAGAATTAGGCATCAATGTTCCAACTACAGGAAGCTGTATATGGTAAAGCCCGTTCAAATCATCTTGGCCTTCCATATGCGTAAGGGAGCAGAAATGCGAAGAAAAGTGGGAGAGAAAGTACCACTCACAGCAAATGGAACACTGACCCCCAACTAGATAATAATGCAAGTGCTACTGCGCATCAATGCGTCAGGAGTGGGGGAATGTCTTAATGATTTGGACAGGATTTACTTCAAAGTATTTATCAACAGGATTCCGACAGGGTGATGCTTTACCGCATATCGAGGCCCCATTTGCGAGTTCGTAAAGTAGACCTGATGAGCTTGCTCACGAGTGCAAACATTGCCACCTCTTTCTTACTCATTCTACTCTGCTTGCCTAGATGTGTACTTGAATAACAACAACCGAAAGTGGGCACGTAGTGACGCTTAGTTAACAAATTATCAGCATGAACAAAGAAAGACATGCAAATTTTTTGCAACATATATTCAATGTAATAGATTACAGTTGCAATTACAACTAATTATTATATTACAGAGCAGTACGGCTTGCAATTTGATCAAATGTTGCCAACAGATACGTACCCCAAATTGAGAGATTTTTGCTGGCATATTGTTGCATTGATTGCACATATACATGTCAGTAATTCTTTTCTAAATTGGAATATATTAAGAGTGACACAGTTTGAATGATTAGATCCTTCTATCAACACCTACCATTAAGCCTTGTATTGAGATATGGTGTCAGCGTTCTACTATAGGCCAAAAAACTTTGTAAACACTCATATGAGATAGAAATACTGCAGGATATATTTGGATACTCGGCAGCTCGTTTAGCTGGTTCTGCCACTACTATGCTTTGCATGGTGAGCAACAGGGCTGATAACTTAAGGTGGAATGGGGAGACGCCACATTTCCCCTTCGTTTATCAGCTCCCGAAGACTGTTGTAAAGCAAACATATGATATGCAACAACAGTTTTCTCTTTCTCTCTTGTTCTCTCTCTCTCTCTCTTTCTCTCCCATTCTCTCTCTCCAATCCTTAATATTCTGCACATTCTTGACTATTGGATAATTTTCACTCCAAATATATCACTCATTGCTTCGTTTTAATATTGTCGAAATTGTTTCAAACACGACTAGAAGTGAAAGCCTAGTACAAGATAAATGTGGAAGAAATAATATTGTTGGGATCTGGGGAAGTGTCACTTCTAATTTTATCCAGTACACCATATTCATATTCAGTATAGTCATTTTAATAATGTATCAGCTAAATTTCGCAGTTAATGTTAAACGTTCCGTTCCAAATATTTTGATATTATACCTTCAGTTCTTCATGCCCGATAACTACGTTAGCGAAAGCGGTGGAAAATAATGAATTAACATGAAAAGCGGGGTTTATCGACGAGTGCAAGTGCATGTACAGCGGCAGTGGGATATCACCGACGGCTTTAATATTTTATCGGGTGGTGGTTTGGGAGAAACATACCAAAGTTTAAACATGAACGTTCAAATCCTGAGAATTAATAATGCATAGAACGCGCAAGCAGCACAAAACAATTTCTGTAGCATTCCCGATCAAAAACGTTTAATGTCGACACCGAGTTCCTTTTAAATGAACAAGTCCTTTATACTTTCAGCTCATTCAGAAGATTTTCAGAGATGTCAACTGACATGTAGGATATTACCAATATATACATGATTATATATTTGGGGGGGGGGGTCCCAAAATATATATTTTCGGCGAGATCTCGGTATCCAGTTTTTCGGTGGAATGCAATACCTTCGCTTTACATTATGCACATCGTACACTTTACACTATGTAGAGAAAGTAATAAACATTTTCAAGAATAGTATTAATTTGATATTTTTTCACACAAAGGTAAAAATACCTTTAACTAACTCCATGGCACGACAGCTCACAAGGAACCTTGGCCTAACGCCCGGCCGCCGCGTCCTCCATCTCGGTCCATGACAGACGTATGGATGGGATGCAGTATTGGAGGGTGAGACGTAGTCAGCGCCTCAATCCCTCCCCGGCCGGTTAATGTGGTTCTCTCGACCTGGAGGCACTACTTCTCCATCAAGTAGCTTCTCAATTGGCTCCCACCAGGGACCTCACGAGGCTGAGTGCACCCCGAATCTAGTCTCCCAGTGAGGGAAAAATCCCCACGCTGGTACCCGGGAATCGAATCCAAGTCTCCCGCTTGGCAAGCAGCTGCGCTACCACCATGCTAAGGAGACGACCTAAAATACCTTAATTGACCTAATAGTTGTCTGATGAAGGCCGGGATTTAAAATGCTCACGAAATTGTAAGCCGACATTGGGATAAGTCATTTCAAATAATTTGAGATCACCTTGTGGTTTACCGGGAAACATGCGTGTCAGTTGAGCAATTTAATGATGTGCCGGCATGCTACCACGGTAGCTCAGTGATTAGAGCAACCGTGTAGAGACCGGGAGATCCGTTGTTCAAATCCCGGTATGGCATTGAATTTCTCAGTAGGACTCTACCAATCCAGGTTGTAAGAATAGTTAGTAAAGCTAGATGAAGAAGAGCGGTAGAGATACTCGTGTGAATATAACACTTCAGCCTTTCACTTGCTGAATTAATTTTCTAGCATTTAGCGCCGTGAATAAATCATTCTGTACGCAGTTTGTGTTTCTCTGTGCAGTTTGTTGTGGCCAGCCGATATGCTTCACAGTTAAAAGGCACTTCTACTTGACACAACCACGTGGTTTTTCTCTTCAAAGTATGTACGAGTGCTTTAAATCTGTGTGCTCTTGTTAATTTAATCCGATCGCTTCTTTCCAAATGGAGTGGATGTCTGTTTTGGCAAGTTAATTCTGTCACGGCTGCATGGCTTGCTTCACATAGTCTTTCATCCTAGAGGTTGCTTTCATTTTCTGTTTTATAATACAAACGTGATCTCAGTGCGAGCTATGTTTTTACTTTCTCTAGTCCGCATGTACAATGTACATAGTGGATAGAGAAGGTATTGTATTCCACCCAAAAATTCGACGTCGAGAGTTCACTGGAAATATATGCTTTGGGGAAATATATCTTTTACGTTTTTGTTGTGGAAGTAACCGTTTCCGAGATATTCATTGTTACTGGTTTGAATTGTGAAGTACTTATACTTTTCTTAGAAAAGAAGTGTTCGTTTTTCTTTTGTTGTACTCCTGGCCAAGTAAAGAAGCGATTTGCAATGACTATCGCACAACGATAGCTTTTAAAACATTTAACTATCATTGTAGCCTAGTTTATTCCCTAGTTCCCTTCTACTTAAAAGGAACTGAGTATGTAGAACATTCTGCTAATGTTTATCTACATTAGCATGGTGTAGAAAGAACAATAATCTTTTGTAAGAAGTTTGTAGAGTAGCTAGATAAGATCATATGGGTATAACACATCAGATTTTTTTTCCGAATCCGAAGTATAAAAATTTGATGTGTTCCATTCACATGGCTTTCTCTTGCTGTTCCACATACTAACTTTCCTTACAAAAGATTAAATACTCTTTCATCTACGTCATGCTAATCGATATTAACATTAGTAGAAAAGGTAAGTACACGGGAAATAAGGGAATACACTAGACAAAAGCGATAATCAAATCTTTCAAAAGCTGGTCCCTATGTGAAACAATTCCGGAAATAAA
The DNA here is from genome assembly GCA_030762935.1 of Hymenopus coronatus. NCBI lineage: Eukaryota > Metazoa > Arthropoda > Insecta > Mantodea > Hymenopodidae > Hymenopus > Hymenopus coronatus. Next base: position 32,932,693 of record CM060900.1, on the reverse strand, counting down.
ACAAAAGAGATGAACTGTAAATTAACCTCCCGTTTGAGAAAAGTTTAAGAAGTTTAAGATTAAAAACCAATAGCAAGGAAGCCCGCCTGGGTAGTGGTGGTAGCGAGTCTGCCTCACATTCAACAGATCGCGAGTTCGAATCTCGCTTAGGGTGAAGTTAGCCGTATAAGTTTTTTTCGGGGTTTTTCCTTATTCTGAGAAGAATGTCGAGTCATTTTAAGCTCCATGGAACCCAACATCATTTGAGCATCACTTCAAAGATTTCATTCATCGTCCGACATGACCAACCAGGTTAAAGGACGTTAAGCTTAAAAAACAAGGAATATCTCAGAAACGGTTAACTCTACAAAAATATAAATGACATAAATTGTGTGTTTTAATCAGGTCCACATTATCTGTGTAATAAGCCCTTGTCTATCTCTTACGGTTTACGAGTTATACAAAAGTTATGCCGAATGAAGCGGTCTTCAGAGGTTATTTCCAGGAAATTAAAGATATACATTTCGTTTTACATGAAAATATCCTAAAGTAACATATGACATTTTAATGAAAATCTTCGTGTCGCATCTTTGGAAGATACTAAAGTTAAATACCAAATGTAGTATTTAACCGACTTTTCGTCTTTGAGGTATGCTGCCCACCCATTTTTCTAAATATGGAATACTTTACCTTCTCTATCCACTATGTACTTCTATACACGTGCTAGAGTAAGTAAAAATTACATGAAACTGAAAATATTGTGTTGTTTCGAAGCAACAAATCTGCTGTGAATACTAAAACATAAAATATCATAACAAGTAAACACACGTTACTGGTAAACACATTTTACTGCAACTAAGGCACTCTGTGTAACGCAACACGTACACTTCACTCACTGTTGTCAGAGGTTCAGCACTTCTGATCCGCTGAACCAGCCGGTCCCCATGGCCACGCTCGCTAAAGCGTCTCGCTTTGGTGCTTCGTGGGAAGGGGATCGTGGGTTCGAGTCCCGCCATGGGCATGGGTGTTATATGTTTGTGCAATGTGTCTATCTTTGTAAAGGAACAGTAAAACCTACGGGGGGAAATGTAAATGGGGATACAGCGCCGGAGTCCTGATCAGACTCCGGTACTGTTTTTATTAAAAAAAAAAATCACGGTTATACTGAACTTTTGAGTTACGACTCAAAGCTGTAACTGCACTCTTAAATATTGAACTGGACACTCGTGGGCTCATTAGACCGAACATTCTAGTCGACGAAATTACGAGATACTACCGAAAGGATGTTTACAGAACTGTACTACTCAAACCTTCGGAAAGTAGCATAATGGGTTTTGTCTGTGCTGCTATTTTGTACATCCAAAATATTTTGAATGGGAAGTAATGATGAAAGTGAATTTTATCACTATTTCTATTAGCTCTTAGGGGGTTATTTGACACTGTTTAATTAACGAAAAGTCAAGAGTTACGGAGACAGCAAAAATGAATGGGAATGCAAAACGCAATGTAAAGAATCAATTTAATGTTGTCTTGACTAATAGTAGATATAAGTATTAAAATAAAAATTCACAGGAATTTGGAAATCTGTGTTAACATAAATAATTTGTTAGCGGCTTGAGGGGAGACAAATGACAAAAGTTACTAAAAAATATAATTTTTATTTTTTGTGCAATATCATAAATTGAATTTACCTATTGAATTTGTTAGACATGACATACATATATGTTTATTTATGTGTCATATAGGCACAATCTTATATTATATATTTAAAAACAATACAGCAACACCATTTTGTGCTACAACTCTCTACTACTTCACAAAAATGATCGAAAGTCCTTGCACACTTCAGAGTGGAGTTGTAAACTTCAATCCATTTTTAAAGAGAAGTTTCGCTCCGGAACATGTTTCTGCTCCTAAATAGGATAGATTCTAGTCAAGTTTTTATTTTTTCCAAATATGTGGAGGTTTGTTTCGTCCATTTTTTATTTAAGCAGCTTTTCTGTGAATGACATATTTGTGCATTTCATTTTCTCAGAAACTGCTGAAGACGACCAAATTAACTATTAGTATGATAAGCGCAATCCACAAGTGCTATTGTCAGTTTACTTTGATGTTAATATGCAAGTAAGTTTTAATCAAAAATTGGTCTAATTAAGAAAATAACAAGATTTAATTTAATAAAGAGCTTGTTGGATTAACGTATGTAACTATTCTTCTCTTGCCTGCTAGCAGCGCCAGTGGTGTGCTGTTTATTTTTCCCTCAGGATATGCGTAGGTGCAGCGAGACTGGACAAGAAGACCGGTTAAAAATGTATTAGAATTATGCAGTCTAATAGCTGATCTGATTGGAACGAGAGCCGATTGTTTTAAGATGAATAAACATTGAAGCGTTCCTGAATATAAGCAAGAGGAATTATCACTGCGTCGCATTAAATCTCCGAACTTCCAGACTGTTAAGAACTTTACGTTGTGACCAAAATTTGTTTCCATCGTAAAATAAAGAGTTTAAGTTACCGTAACTTGCTGAACTTCTATAAGGCGAATCTCTTACCGACCACTGCTAAATGGGTGACAAGCTTTGAAGAGCGAGAATGCCACTTTGAGTGCAAAAGACGTCAAAATGTAACGAAGTTCTACAAATACTTCCCTTTTATTAAACTAAGTGCCGCCTATATCGGCCTATCCTACCACGGCTCCTAAGTTCTACGTTACCAAATTTTACGTTTCATATTAGTATGTGAGACGTACTACTACAAGTATATCTTTTCCACTTGACTAATCAATAGAATTAGTTTGCGTATACCTTTAAGAGTCACTTAGATTTGTGAACAGATACTACTTTGATGAACTGAACCTTGAGCAAGACCTTGCTTATTGAGCGTTCTGGAACTTAATTATCTTCATTCCTATGACTTGAGGCTAATTACTTTTTCCAGTGTAGCTTGCATTTCCAAAAGACCATTTACCTAGCAACAGAGTTCTTCAAACTTGTGTTTTTTTACATTATTCGTTGTTTTTAATATATGACATTTTAAAGCAATTATTTATTGACTTCCCATTATTTCTTTATATAATAATTGTTAATTTCATAGGACGGTAAATCAAGTGGATCAGTGTACTTAACAGGCATGCACTTACATCTTGTAAAATATTCAGTCTAGATTTAAAAAAAAAAAATCTTATATGTTCCATTGACATGACTTTTTCTACATCACTGCAATAAATTATTGTTAAAAACCTTATTCTTCTATTCACTTAATGCAATCGAGAAAAAAATTAGCATAAAGGATCTTATTACTTGCTTACTTGTAAGTAAAAGGTAAATAAGGGAACTCCATAGGCTAAATCGATAGTCAAATCTTTTAAAAGCTGGTTGCTAATTGATTGAAGCACCTTTGATTGTATGGATAAGAGTTTTAAGGCTGAAACTAATAGAAAAGGAATGTATCATAAACGATCAAATGCATATGAATGACGAAAAAAATGTATATAATGTAAATTGTGTGATGAGCTCTATATATTTTGTGTGGTAAGTTTTTGTCTATCTCTTACGGTGTACCACGGACTTTTCGTTTTTGAGCTATGCTGCACACACACAGCCAGACACACACTGGCCGTTTTTTTTTTTTTTTTTTAATTTTCTTCATTCATGGGGTACCAAAATATGTACTTTCGGTAAAATCTCGGTATCAAATTTTGGGTGCAATACAATACCTTCTCTATACACTATGTACATAGTGCGTATAGAGAAAATAATAGCCTCGTACAGTTGGCCATGAACTTGGCGGATTTTAACATTTGTGAGAAGGTTTTTAATTTCCCTTAAGTACTCTACTGCGCCCATTCGTCAACCTGTGTTTTTGCTTGAATACAGTAACATGTGAAGGTACTTTTAAAACGCATAAAACCACTTATTTCACTCCAGTTTTAAGAATGAGCTGAGGATGTCTTAATCATTATTACCACACACTGGTTCATACGCCCGTTGTTCAACAGTTTTCCTTTACCATATGAGCTTGGAAGCTACTTCTGCTGACTATAGACACAAAAAAGGACAGAGAATGCCAATACATAATTCAATACAAGTATCCACGACGGAAGAAAGGATAAAAGGCAAGGAAGGGAAAGGGGAGGTGGTTTGTGATCTCAATCGCAGCAGTCCTCAACGGAAAGGAAACCCATAATTCCAAACCCGTTCTTATGTGACAGTTTCTTGGTGATTAGGTTCCTGTCAAAGTTGGTACAATCTGTTCCGAAAGTCAACACACTTCTCAAAAGTTGACAGGAGGCTTGGTAAAGCGTTCGCATTAAACTGAGTCAGCCGAGAATTTCCTGTTGATGGGGAGTCCTCATACCCAGAGCATGGTCCCCCTCTTTCTCTGGGGAAGTCGCCTGACGTTATGCTTCTGTGTAATGTTTTAAAAATATGTGACCCTAACTTTGAAGATCTACCTCATGTAAAAGCAGAAGATTCCATAATTTGTTATTATTTTGCAGATTTAATATATTTATGGCATCCATGAACATAGCGTTTCAGCTTCTTATTTTCAGCATCCATTTTTCTCTGTTTTTCCACAAACCTTCATCAATTTCCCATTCCATCATTATTTCAGGAATTTATTGGGACCATGCACCACCTGGTGGTGTCAACTCCATTGCTCTCTTAGACAACTTTTATCTGCCACTTTTACTATGTCCGTAACATGTTGATTGTTTTTGTTGAATAAAGTCTGAAATTGCACTTTGTACATTCATTTCTTATCTATATTCATATTTCTAAAATTGCGTTTCCTCGATGTCGAGCAGAGTCTACCCATTATTCTATTTCTGTCACTTTTAATTTTCTGTTTTAAATTGACAAAACATCGAGGCTACGAGTCATGATAGTTCTAATTATTGCACAAAAAATTGAGTTTTAGTTTCTATTGATATCTGTTTATCCTTTAATTCGCAGATATTTATAAATACTTTACTGTGAGCTGTTCAAAGCATGCTCTATATAATAAATAATTTCTCAAAATAACCAAAATATTCTAGCTATTGTAACAAATGTCTTTATTTGTAACCAATTCTTGAGTCAATAAAGTTCCTAATTCACAGCTGCAAATAAATAACTCTACGCTTCGACGCATACCCGTTGATGGTTGTCTCCTCATGTCACTACTCGCGCATCACTAGCGCTCTCTGGGCCAAGTCTGACTCACTTCTCACTGAATTAGCTTGCAACTCTTCCTTCTTTTTATAGCTAGAAATGATGTCGCACAACTTTCTGGCAGTTTGTTGAAGCTACTGGAAGAATTTGACGTGGGCCAGATGAATAGCGTTCCAAAGTCTCCGGTCCCTTCCTGTGTTTACCATATCCCAGCCACACCGCCGCATACCAAATCGAACGTGAGAGTGGTCGCATACGGCACTGTCACACTGTTTTAATAAATACCTACTTTAGTGCCTTTATAAGTGATCATAAACCCCTGTCTTAAGGGGATTAGAATTGCTTAACATCTTACAATGTTAAATTTGCTATATTTATGAAACATTATATCAGAAACTATTTAAGAGACATTGAGGGTGCATTTCTAAAGTTACGCATTTTTATGAATATTCCTGAAAATTTTACTGTAATACTATTTATGTTTAGTTAATGTGCAAGCAAAATTTCTTTAAAACTGGAAAAATACTTGAAGACTGTAACTCATTTCATAAATTGTATTATGTAAATATGTTCCATAAAGAAAACGTCCCAGGCGTTTCATGAGTTGAGAAAATGGTTGCAATTTTTGCAAAGGAGTTTTGAACCATAACCAAAAGGTGTATCAGAGGATATTTTAAATAAATATGATGAACAATTTCGAAAAGTTTTATAAATCTAAGAACAATTTTAATCCTTAAAATTAGACACATCATAGAACAAAATTTAGATTATTATCGGAATTAGCATTTATTTTTTCCTATGGAATATTACATTGAATATTTCTGCACATTCTGTGAAACTATTGAATATATTGATTTGATTCAAATCCATCAGCAAATACTTTTTAAAACTGTAACAAAAATGCTTTAACATAAAGGTATATCTACAACCGCTCCTAAGAGATCGACTTTATCATCATAACTATCTTAAATAGCAGAAACTTCACTCTAGAAAAAAAAATGTTCAAAGCTAAAATGGCAAAAATAAGCTCACACGTATTCACAAAAAAAGTAACACATGACGAGGACACAAAAGCTGCCATATTTAATAGTAAATTAAACTATTAAGGCAGGACTTCCCCTAAAAGTTGGACTGAAGCTAATCTGTGCACTCCATAGTGTGTAAAACTTCGAAAGTCACAACCGTATTACATTTCTGTTGTACTCTACTGGAAGCTTGACTTAAAAATCCAGGTAAGAAAGGTGTCATTAAACATACTTTAGCAATAGTAAAATAAGTCGTTCTTCTAAATTTGTAATGATACATTTCCTACAGTTTTCAAATAAATATAAAAATAACGAGAATATAAATATTTTACCAGAATCATTTTGTTTTTAGTAGATTCTAACTTTTTTTGGAAAATTTTGATTTTTCTCCTGGCCACCTTTTTCAGTACTAGTAGGTGTGTGACATTTTCTTATTCGTCCAACTTAATTAGTGTATAAAAATGTGGAATATAATCGATACCTGTTACTGCAGGGAGAAAGTATACGCAAATATAGCAAAATACCCTCAGGAGGTTAGGTGCTGGTACATAAAGAACTAAATGGAAGGGAGGAAAATATATGGAAAATAAATAACACAAGAATTTTGTTCTATTTTATCTATCTTTTGCTGTACTCAAACTCAGCCTGTTTCTTTCGTAACTGCATCGTTAAAATCAGGACTATTTCTTGGGGAACATCAATTTGTAATGTGCAAGAAAATAAATTAAAGGGTTCATCAGGTATTTTTTTTTTACTACAAACCCCGCCCAAAACTGGTTTAATTTGACGACTTGTTGTCTCTAGATCTACTGTCACATTAACTGCTGGAAGATTTCCACATTAGAACAAGGCCTATTAAATTTTGGCAGCGCTGTAAAACATTGATGCATTGTCCTATATACAGATCAACTCCGCCCTATTAGCACACAACTCTGCCAGTTCATCCACTACTTCTTATAATGGATTATAATGAACATCACACGCTTCACAGTCGACAGCTTGATTTACTAATTACCCACTAGGGATGACTAGTAACTTTCTCGAATGAAAAGAAAGAAAAACATCTTTGAATTGGGAATGAACCATTTGATTTGGCAGATTCTCAGGAGGAAAAGCAAAGGAATTATAAACATAAAAATACATTTAAAACGTGGTGTTGCGATGAAAATTACATACATAATATACTGACTAGGTCATAGATCAGTTCTCAAAAATACCTTTGGTGCAATAATATGTATTCTTCTTTTCCTCTCCCTTATACCCTTTCAAGTGTCGGGTTTCCTCAGCCGGACATGATCCAAATCCTATATTTTGTCCTATCCCTAGTTGTTTAATTTCCCATACAGTCTTTCCTTTTATTATTCACTATTTTCTCTACATAATCACTCCATTCTCTTCTTGGTCGCCCTCTCCCTCTTCTTCCTTCCCCTCTGGCCAACCATAACCGTTTTGGTTTCCTGCTCTCATCCATCCTATTTGAGTGTCCAAATCAACTTAAAACATTTGCCTCTATCTTTTTACTTTCTCTATACATACTATGTACATAGTGTATAGAGAACGTATTGTAATGCACCCAAAAATTCTATACCGATATTTTACCGGAAATACATGTTTTGAGACTCCCAGAATCAAAAAAATGCATTTTTAAAAAATGTCCGTGTGTCTATCTGTCTGTCTGTGGGCAGCATAGCTCAAAAGCCGTTAAAAACCAAACTTGGTGTTTAAGTTTGGTATCTTCCAAGGATGCGACACGAAGATTTTCAAAAAAATCCCCCCACCCCTAATTACCCTTTACTTGGAACTTTTTTCAAAAATTTTGATTTTCTCAAAAATGACTAACGATTTTAATTAAAATATCATGTGTTAACGATATTTACAGGACAAATTAAACGCATATTTTGACGTTTCAAGGAATAGCCTCTATATTCTGGGTGAATTTTACGGAATTTTGCATAACAGCTAAACCGTAAGAGATGGACAAAACTTATGACACAAAAAAAAAAAAAAAACGTAGAGCACGTTAAAACACACAATTTATGTCATATACATTTTTTTCGTGGAGTTGATCGTTTTCGAGATATCCATTGTTTTTGGTTTCAGCTTTGAAAAACTTACACTTTTCTCATACAGGAATTTGTCAACTCCTGTCCATACAAACAAAGGAACTTCAGTCACATAGCGACCAGCTTTTGACTAATATTTTAACCTATGGTACTTCCTTATTTTACTTCTACTTACAAGGAAGCTTGTAATAACACTATTTCTGCTAATTTTTTCTAGATAAGCATGAAGTAAATAGAAGCATAAGCTTTTTAACAACATTTGTTGCAGAGATGTAGATAAAGTCATGTGAGTGGAACACATCAGAGTGTTTTATTACTGGTTCTTGATTAAGGGTATTTCTTATTTGACGGTTTCTTATCCTGTCCCTTCTGGTTTTCCCTATACATTTCCGTAAATACTTTATTTCTGTACTTGTAATGCAATAATATTTAACAAACGAAAATGCTTACTATCTACACAGAAATACACGTAGAGCCTAATGAACCTAAGAAAGATACTCAAAGTGATTTCCATACTCCTCTAAAGAACGTAAAGTATACAGAAGGTATTGTTTCCACCCAAAAATTTGATCCCAAAATGTCACAGAAAATACATGTTTTGAGGACCAACAAACATATTTAGAAATAGGTCTGTGTGTGGGGGGAAAACATTGCTCAAAAAACTAAAAGTCGGTTAAACACCAAACTTGGTATATCTGTTTTATCAGTGCCTTCCAGGAATGCAACACGAAGGTTTTCAGGAAAATCCCTCACCCCCAACTAGTCATTACCCGGAACATTTTAGAACATTTTGATTTTCTCAGAAATGGCTCCAAATTTTTAATAAAATATATTAGAATTTAAATTAAAATGTTAATTTATGTTTAAGATATTTTTATGACAAACGAAATGTGTATCTTGAATTTTCTGAAGACCTCATCATTCTGGCTAATATCTGTGTAGCTGGTAACCCGTAAGAGATAGACAAAAACCGCAAAACTCGTTAAAATGACACTATTTATGTGATACGCCTTTTTATGCAGTTAACCGTTTCCGAGATATTCTTTGTTATTGGTTTCAATTTTAAACCCCTTAAAGATTTCTCAAACGGGAAGTAATCTTTCATTTCATATCTCCTGATTTACTTGCGACCATGCCAAGAGAACCGAACATTTGACTATCGCTTTAGTCTAGTTATGCCCTTTTTTCCCTTTTACTTACAAGGAAGCAATAATGAGACGATTTCTACTATGATTTATCTGATTTGTATGGTGTAGATAAAATAATAATCTTTTGTAAGAATAATTTGTTTGCAGAACGGCCAGGGTTCGATCCCAAGCGACCGCATGTGAGATTTGTGGTGGAAAGCGGCGCTGGGGCGGGTTTTCTCCGGGTACTCCGGTTTCCCCCGCTTCGCATTCCACAGGTGCTCCATTATCATTCATGAATCATCAGTGTCACCGTCTGCGGTGCCATAAGTAGTTAAAGCGGGCGTTAAACACTACCAAAAATGTTTGCAGAACAGGTAGAGAAAGTCGTGTGAATGGAACACATCAGAATATTTTTAGTAATAGTTTTTCGAGATGGAGGTTGGATGTGTGGGAAACGTTTCCAGAAAGTTTGCAAAAACAAATAGACACTGTTCTGTAGTTCCTTTCTATTCATTATTTCTCAGATAAACAAAAAAAAAACAACAAAAAAAACAGCATGACCTCAAATTGCTGTTAACTGACTTAAGGGTACTGCGCACAAGTCAAGCTAATAACTAATTACCATCATCCTAGACAAAACAAAGTATAAAGATTACCAGTGACATCCGACCTACGGTCTACCCGGTATATGTAGACGTCTAAAACTACTTTCCTGCGTGTAAGCAACTTTAGAATATGCAATGGAATATTCTTTATATACATGTTGATCTCAAGCCTGAACAAAATATGAGCAAAAGCTGATGTCATGTACATATATTCACACAAGAAACACATAAACGTAAGCTCTGAAACGGCATTTGTTAGTGCGTTGTACCTCCCATCTTGGAAGTAGGTAAAGTCACCTCAAACGCAACGTTACGTTTACGGTGGGACTCTTAATTCGTTTCCCCTGTCACGAATTCACCCTTTTTACAACTTCATCATTGGTATTGGACATTAAGGAGCATATGATGTCAAGTGGGCAGGTCAACTCTACATTTGAACTTACATTACATGTACACATCCTTTAGCCATCATAATCCACGTTCTAGGAGGAACTTTCGCCACCACGTGACATGAACAGACTGCAATTATCCTCCAAATGGAGACAAGTCCAAATCAGATGTTTCCCCTCCCCAAAGTTAAGACCACAAGACATACATTTGGGGAGCAAACCCATTCTGTGTCTCGTTTACTAGATGAGGGTGCGAGCGGGGACGACCCAATCAAAGGGGAAGAGAACAGAAGAAAAAGTGAAAATAGGAATGAGGAGGTCAGAGGGAAGCTGTCTTTCACAAAAGAAAACCCAATAAACCACTGGTCCCGCAGAAACAACGAAGAACGACGTCGGCTAGAGGGGAAGGGGTGCAAATCCCTAGACACGGAACAAGTCTTTTCCAAGAGAAGCAATTTCAAATATCAGACCGTAACTATTTCTTTCGCTTTCTGCAGTCATGGCTGTCCAGAAGACTCCTTTATCGCGTTTAAAGGTTTGCGTCAGACTCCACAAAAGTAATAATATGAATTATGGCGTATAGCCGAGTAGTGCGAAAATTCGAGGAATGCGATAAGAGTGGTCGTCTTCCAGCTATCGAGATGGGATGTGACGCTCTCGGAATGGAGTGGGATAGCAAGGTATCGAAGGTATTAACAGCTTCTCAGGAATTCCTTCCCTTTTGACGCTTCTTTCCAACCGTTCCAACCCCAGCATTCGGTATGTTATTCCTTCCTCTTCACCGATCCTTTCTTTTCCTCCTCCTCGATGTGTAAGCAAACGGTCTTAGGCTTTCAAATTCCGAAGCTTTCTTCTCACACTCGTCAACACGAAAATCCAAGCACACGCGCGCAGTTCACGCAACTTGTGGCTGCGATACTGTGTAATTTCAATACCATTATTCCGCTTTTAAAGCAAGAGAGGGGCTTTTTTATTTATTTTTGATTCAGTCTTTACAGAAGACTGACGGTCTAACCGAAATGCCGTGGGGCAAAACAAGAATGGATCTAAGAAAATCGTACATCTGAAAACGTATCCACAATTTATTTGGAATGCGCTATCATTCCTGTGTTGTACTTTCTCTGTCAAGTCGATGCTCTCGTGCTCTAACCTCCAGTTGCCTCAAGGTGTTTCTAAACAGTGGATACACGATCAGGAAAATAATTTCCTTAACAGGGAAAATTCTACCATTAAGCAGCACTTCTTAAAGCTGCGATGACTGAATGTTAACATGACATCATACTGTGAAAAAATCCATTTCCCACAAACAACCTATTGTTACAAAAGTTTATTATTTTATCTATATCATGTTAATCGAGATAAACATTAGCAAAATGGTCTTATTACGCATTTACTTATAAATAGAAGGTAAATAAGGGACTCACCATGCTAAAGAGATAGTCAAATATTTTAAAAGTTGTTGCTATGGAGTAGACATTGAAATTTGGTTCTCTTTCCATAGCCAGAAGTAAAACAAAATAAATATGAAACTGATGACGACCTACTGTTTGAAATAAGTTTAACTATTTGAAAATTCAAATCAATAACAGGAAATATCTCGGAAACGGTTAGCTCTACCAAATCATTATACATATATAATATGTATATACACTTTATTATGTAGAATGACTGAATGACTTTTACATAACTGGTAAACAATAATATATAGACAAAATCTTACAACACAAAAAATATGGATCTCATTAAAACACAATTCATGTCATATCCATTTTCTGTACAGTTAACTATTTCCGAGACGTTCCTTGATATTGGTTTCAATTTTGTAGTAATTATACTTTCTCAAACGGGAATTCGCCATTCGAATTAGATATCTTTTGCTTTACTCCTGACAATGCAAAGAGAACCTAATTTCAATTCTTTTACATAGGCCCAGCTTTGAAAGCATTTGACTATCCCTTTAGCCTAGTGTATTCCCTTGTTTCCATTCTACTTGCAAGGAAGCAGTCATACGGACATTTCTGTTAATATTTATCTTAAATAGCATAATATAAATAAACGAATAATCCCTTGTAAGAACAGTTTGTTTTCAGAACAGGTAGATAAAGTAATATGAATTGAACACAGCAGATTTTTTGATAAATAATCAAAAGTTATAGCGCGAATTTGAATATGTTGAAGACAAAAGTCCCTTTTTAAATTTTTTTATGTAATGTCATACTTTTACTAAAAAACGACTGGACTAATTACTCAGATATGTGTGTGTGTGTGTGTGTGTGTGTGTGTGTGTGTGTGTGTGTGTATAAAGTGGTGTCAAGGGAAGCCTAGTTTCGTAACAACGCAGTTGCGGGCCTTCTTATACACCTTCTAAGGTTGACTGATTTTATTCATGCTGAATTTTAAAGTATGTCTTACCTGTAGGAACACTTGGTTGTCCTGAAACCAGCCGACGACTATATCAGCTCCTGGCATTTGTCCATCCACAGAGAAGCCGAAACCAATGTACCCCAAGGTGCGGACTTGAACTTCGAAGGTGATGTGGTCCTCTCCTGGAGTCCAGAAGACGGAGTAGTTGTTGTCGAGGTCTGTAGAGTGGGCCCAGTGAGCAGCGCTCACTTGGCCCATCCCTATTCCCAGCCCCAACATGGCTGCGAGCAAATGCAGCAAGTGGATCATGCTCTCAGCTCTCCAGCATGGCCAGTCCCAGCTCTGTAAACAAATATCACCAAATTAAACATTGCTGGTGCGTAAAAAGTTCACCATCTCTCTACTGAACACTCATCCTTTGGGGCACTCTATCATGAAAAATAAGCTTAGGCTTAAATTTAATTCGGCATGTGTTCATTTATAACGACAAATAGCAGCCGAGTGTAACAGAAATGAAACAGCTGACCTAATATGGCGAACTGCAAATTGACTATCTACAACACGTAAGAAAAGAGGCTATACGCGCTCTTAAAAATTAATAGGAGCAAGCTGCACGGATAAATGACCTTAAATTAAATTAAACAGAAAAAACACCACCTACAATACATTTTTTTTCTGCAATTTTTATAGATATTCCAGTGATTCCTACTCCGTGATGTTACACAAAAAGGCAGTCAATGGCAACGGAACATTTGATGCGAGATGCAGAATGATCACGTAATGGGGTATATGGAGAATAGCTCTCTGATTGGCTAGTTTCTTACCTTTGACGTACACAAACACAAAAGCTTGGTGGTTGAAGAACTTCTGTATTTGAGTCATAACTTTTACGGCCTTGTTTGTGTCAATGCCAGCTAATAGTAACACATGCATTAAAGATAACACGAAACGTACTTCTATGCATATATCCAAGTTTCATTGCAAATGGCTCCTTTCACTTAAATATATTTGTCTAGAAATTATGATGTAATTTTAAGAGGATATAAAATTCAACAATATATGCAGAATGCAGGATTTTAGAAGAAGACTCTTGAAAGTCGTTATGGACACAATTGGCCGATGAAAACTCTGAATATGCTCCTTTTTAGCATTTTTTTTTTTAAATTTGATATGTTCCATTCATATAACTTTCTCTGTGTGTTCAGAAAACAAACAATTCTTGCATCTACTTCATGGTAATCGAGATAAAAATTAGCGGAAATTGCCTTATTACTTGCTACCTTCTAAACAGAAGGAAAATAAAGCAATGCACTAGCTAAAGTGACAGCAATTCTTTTAAAATGGCAGTTACTATGTGAAACAATTGAAATTCAGTTGTCTTCAAAAAAAAGTCAGGAATAAAACAAATGAGAGATGAAACGAAAGACGACTTTACATTTAAGAGAATTTATAAGTAACTTAAAATTGAAACCGATAATAGGGAATATCTCGGAAATGGTTAACTCTACACAAAATGTATGTAACTTAAATTGCGTGTTCTAACGAGATCTACGCTTTTATGTATTAAGTTTTTATCTATGCTTTAGAGTTTTTCAGTTATGCAAAATTCATCGAGAATTAAGAGGTCTTCAGAGGCTATTGCTAGAAAATTCAAAATTCAATTTTATTTCTCATGTAAATAATATTAATATAAGTGTTATTTTTTCAAAACTGTTAGAGCCATTTTTGAGAAAGATAAATATTTCAAAAAATTGTTCCATGTAAAGGGCAGTTAGAGATGGGGGGCATTTTCTTGAAAAATCTAGGTGTCCCGCCCTCAAAGATATTAACTTTAATAAAAAGCTTGGTACTAAACGACTTTTTCGTTTGTGAGCTATGTTGTACACACCATACACACAAAACATGGGGCCGCGCCGTGGCCAAGTGGTTAGACCACTCGCCTGTCACCAGGACGGTCTTGGTTCGATACCGGGCGACCGTTTATGGAATTTGTGGTGGACAAAGGGGCGCAGGGGCGGATTTTCTCCGGGTTCTCCTGTACGCACTGGCGCTCCATCTTCACTCCATACATCAGCAGTGTCATCGCCTGTAATGTTTATGTAGTAAAAGCAGGCGTTAAAAATAAATAAAATAAAAACACATATATACTGGTCTATTTCTAAAATGCTTCTTTTGGAGTCAGGAGTCAGCAAAACATGTATTTTTGGTGAAATATGGGTATTTAAATTTTGGAAGGAATACAATACCTTCTATGCACACACTGCATATAGAGACAGTAGAAATGTTGCTATAATTTCAAATGTTTAGATAGCTGTGAATGTGTGCTCTAAGTTTTAGTCATGACAGCATTATAAGGTTGTTGCTAAGCTGGTCCGCATGTTTCTAAAGGAAATACAACAAAACGTCCATGCGCTTCATCCTCTGTTTCACTACTTCCTGAATTTTAATCGTTTTCCTTATTCGTGTCAATAAGTCTCTCAGCAGCTCCATTCTTGCTTTTCTGCAACACTGTTTACTTCTGCTGTTAAACAATTAAAATTACGTTATTACATTATTTAATCAAGCATCGAGTTTAAGTTATCAACACCATCAATGAATACTTCTGTAACATTTTGGCCTTCTTTCTTCACACTGCAAGTCGTTGGAGATTTACCATTAGTTCCACACACATTTGTAAACTATTCTTAGGTTTCTTTTCCAATTTCCTTGATTTCGACTATAATGCATTGGCTATCATGCTTCACATTCAGGCAAGCTCCGAGAAATGTGTCTAGATATGCAAGAATTCTCTCTACTCATCAGAGCAAAGTTGGAACAACCTGCCTTAGATATATGCTCAAACTGACGCAGTCACGTTAAACATAAGGGCACATTATTTTCCTACCTAGTTTGAATTCAATGTATACTGCACTTTCTGACTATCACTAATTAAAAAAAATGTCGGCAATAACATTGCTTGTCATGGTTTGTTAATAAACATTAAATTATAGGTAAGTATTTGTACATCTTTACTAAGTGTGTAAATTGTGTATTTTTCCTCACCACCCACAACTTTGAAATAAAAAAAAAAAACTTGTCAAAGGCTTTATGCTCGCAAATTCGACGACGATATGTCTTAAAGCAGCGAGTTATTTTCATGTTATTGTTTTATGCGCTTTTTGGTAAATTTAATTAAGATGCCACAATATCGTAAACCTGAATTAACAAAAACATGTTTTATAAAAATTAATACTGCCATTCTTTTGTGAAATGACCAAGACAAAACATTTTTAAATGTGTTAATTTCAATTATCCTGGTATTGCGGTTGGTAGGCAAATGCTGGTTGTATTTTCCTGCCCCTCGTTTCCTCTCATTTCATTTCCTTATGTTCCAGAGTTGAAGGATCAGGGGAGTGGACGCCAGCCAAGGTGTATGTTGGGAGATTTCTTTGTGGCGTATGGTGTCCAACACTTCTCGGGGACAGTTAGAACTGTGGGTTCCTGCCTGAACAAGAGTAATATCTGGGAATGTTAGGTACCTTCCTCTGAAATCAAGCCTGCCACACCGGATCTGGGCAAACCTCTGCTTCTTTTGCTTCACCTCTTTCAAAGGTTTCCAGAACCACAATAAGCCTTAATGTGTATTGAAGTTCCGAAATCCTCTTCTGCTTCTTTATAAGCATAACCGTAGTACCAACAATTCCCTTAAAAAGAAAATAACTATAAAAGTTTAATTTGAAGTTCTAAAGTCCACATATCCCTTTTACATCCAGAGTTCTATCGGAATACTCTCAATACTTTAAATTTACATACAAGCTGTATTTTTTCCCATACGTAACTGTTCAAAATACCGAAATAGAAGTTTAATGACAGACGGCATACAGAAGTGATTTTTCGTTTGAAGCCGCTATTTCCCTGCAGAACCAATGAGAATTGAAAATTCATGAGCTGCTCTATTTGCCGCATGTTTTGCTGCAATGTCTCACATATGCAAAACAATATTAACATTTGAATTTCTATTATTCATTGCGACTACACATGTATTTATGAATGCAGCAGAGGGAGTATGTACTAAAATAATAAATGCTACAAGATTAACAATAGATTTGAAAATTAGTCTGCCACCAGATACTGCATAGGAATATTAATGAAGCAATTTTAAACACAACTGCGTGTGAACGATGTAACGAAAGGAACTACATTTGTTCAGGAAGTGACAACAATATTGCGTATGTTTATAAAATATTCTTGCTTACAGGGCTTCAAATAACACAACCAGCATAAATTCGCTAAAACTTTATACATAAATATTGCTCTAATATTCATGAAATCACAATAAATTTACATCCTGTGTGCATGTTGACAGTATATCCGCTCTAATCCTGTAGAGGATACAAAAGAGAAATTCACTATACGGGTTTATTGCGTTCTGATATCAAATATCCATTCCACGTTTGGCTGTTATTATAAAGGTTACGTTCTAGGTCTCAAAAATGTAATATCAGCTCTCTTGCACACCTACAGACATGCTAAATATTTACTAACATTTTAAAATATGATCTCAAAACTACATTAAGGAATTTAAACACTGGTGTTAGAGGTATAGACACAGATAAGTTGGTAAATGTTACTTTAGTATGCATCCACTTCGATGTGTTGTTTGTTTTTCACCTCCTGTCTCAAAAACAAGTCATATAATTTATTACCTGATATTTTACTTTGAATGGCCGTAATTGCGCCGCGAAATGAACAACACCTAACAGTATAGACTCTCCGCTTAGCTTCCACATGATCTCGCCTTAATACTAGAGACATCCAGATGGTTTTACTCCTAACTACGGAAGGAGAACCGAATTTCAATGAAAATCACAAGGCGACAGCTTTTAAAATATTTGACAGCCGCTTTAGCCCAGTGTATTCTCTTATTTTCCTTCTTTTTATAAGGAACTACGTAATAAAAACATTCTGCTAATGCTTATCTTGATTAGCATGAAGCAGTTAGAGGAGTAATCTTTTGCAACAATAGTTTGTTTACAAAACATATAGTGCTGGACGAAGCAGCGTCTGGGCGGGTTTTCTCTGGGTCTTCCGACTTCCCCCGCCACTCATTCCACCAATTGCTCCATCATCACCTTTCCAATCATCAATTTTGCTTACATTTCATGTTCATGCCTGGCTACGGGCCGACCCCTCATAACAGGTTCTGCATTCTTTGGTTTCGGGCCGAAGGCTCCCCGACATGCTTCTGACCCCTAGCATTGGCTTGTAAGTCCCAGGATGGTGTCAGTCCTACAATTACGGAGAGGGTAAGCCGATTACGAAAAAAGAGAATATCAATCCTGCTAAAGAGGCCTCTGAGCAAATTTACCGATCTTTCATGTCCAAATTAAACCATAGCATTTAAAGAGCTTTCATAAATAAAACTGCCATTTTTAACCACAAACTGCGCGAGCAGTTGCAATATCAGGCGTAATGCTATCTACGTCATCACATCTGTACAAAATTGCTAGAGACTGTTTCCGTAGCCGAGAGGCCAGCGAGCTAATTTCTTAATTTCTCACCCGGAGGTCCCGGGTTCCATTCCCGGCTGGAGCACCGAAATTTTCTTTAACCGCAGTTACTCCCAAAGAGCCTCGAAGTGTTAATTGAATTGTGTATGTGCGAGCGAATAATAATATAAAATAATTTACCTAATGTCAACAATCTACAGTTAATACAAAGTTGTTTCACAAGTTAAAAACCCCAGATATGGCAATAGCACCTAAAGGGGACAACAATAAAAATAAAATCTGATCTGCTTCACTCACATGCTTTCTTTAGCTGTTCTACAACCTTCTTACAAAAGAGTATTCTTTTTACACCATGACAATCTAGATAAACATTAATAGAATGTTCTTATTTCTTAATTCCTTATAAGTAGAAGGGAACTGAAGGAATACACTAGGCCCAAGCGATTATCAAATGTTTTAAAAGCCGTCGTTATGTGACTGTTATTGCAAATCGCTTCTTTGCTTGGCTAGGTATTTTAAAATTGAAAACAATAACAAGGAATATCTAGGAAACGGATATCCCCACAACAAAAATGAAAAAGGACATAAATTGTGTGTTTTAAGGAGATCTACATTTTATGTGTGGTAAGCTTTTGTCTATCTCTTACGGTTTAGCGGTTAAGAAAAATTCGGCA
The DNA here is from genome assembly GCA_030762935.1 of Hymenopus coronatus. NCBI lineage: Eukaryota > Metazoa > Arthropoda > Insecta > Mantodea > Hymenopodidae > Hymenopus > Hymenopus coronatus. The sequence continues at coordinate 32,913,823 of CM060900.1, read as the reverse complement.
AAATTCAGCCAAAATGAAGGTCTTCAGAGGCTTTTCTCATAAAATTCAAGATATACATTTTATTTCTAATGTAAATATCTTTAATATACGGGATTTTAATCAAAATCGTTGGAGCCATTTCTTAGAAAATAAACATCTTCGCAAATGTTTCCATGTAAAGTGTAGTTTGTGGTGGAGGGATTTTCTTGAAAATCTTCGCGTCGCATTCTTGGAAGATACTTATACTAAATATCAAGTTTGGTAATTAACGGTCTTTTCGTTTTGGAGCTATGCTGTCCAAAGTCCTTTTTCTAAAAATGCCTTTTTTCGGACTCAGGGGACCCCAAAATATATATTTCCGGTAAAATCTTCACATCGAATTTTTGGGTGACATATAATACCTTCTCTAGCTTCTATGTATATAAAATGTACATAAGATTACAGAAAGTTAAAAAGCTAGAAATAATATTATGGGTGAAAATTATATCAAGAAGGTACCTATACCGTGGATTGTTATCAAAGTGTAGTGCTACTCTCTAGGGCTGTAAATTATAATTAGCTGATATCGTACATCGTATTTGCAACTTAAATTCTCGTGCGTTTTCTTCCGGATGGTAAAGGTTGGCAACACAGACTCCATTCTATGGAGGAAATGCTATTTGCAGTGAAACAAGCTCTATGGTGAGGTAAAGCTTATGCCGAAGGTAGGTCTAAAGTTGCAACAAGGAATTCTATTCCACACAGACACCCACCCGGATTTGCTTGCTTCATAGCTCAGAGGTAGCCGTATATATGGTACTTTGTATGTCGTTCTCGTAAACATCTCTCTCCCTCCCTCACTCCCTCCCTCCCTCCCAGCACGCGCCTTGGAGAGGGATCAACTGGCTGGCTCAAGGATTTCTCTCTCTACTTCACACATCTTCCTTCACTGCATGTTTTTTAATCAGGTATTCTCAGCTGAGAGCGACGTAAACAAAGGTCTTTTCTAGCTATTTTTGCTCAAAAATGTCGATTTTGGATTTGGACCATATCTTAAAAGTACATTCCAAGTGGAAGGAAAGTCATTACATTAATTTAAACCAGTGATAGATCTCGGTATTTGGAACATACTTCGTATTTTACGTTTTTGTTGCCGACCATTTCCTACGGAAATAATTTAGTTTTTTCGAAAACAAGAGGCAGACAAGCCCGCAACGCTGCAGGTTTTGTGGGTGTCACTTGTACTAGGTTAGTACAATCACGCCTTACTGCTACTACACACCAGTGTAGGCCAATCAGAATGCCAGTTACATTCATCATTCCCAAAACATTGCACCACCCTGCGTCGTCTTTGCAAGCGACCGACGTGTTTATATCCAGAAGCCGGTTCAGAAACCTAACCAACCTCAACGCAACGCTGCCGGATTACTTCCCGTCTGAAAAGGCTGCTCGGAAAATTCCTTTAATGGTTTTAAATGATTAATCGTTTCGAAACTCTGTGTGATACACCATAACCACTACCGAAACTAATGTCAGAAATACGTTACTCCACGCATCTTACAAATAACAAACTATTATCTTCATACATTCTTGTGCAATTATGCATCCCATTTGGAACAAAAATTTTTTTTTTTTAAATCGCCTGATCAAAGAAGAAAATGTCATTAGCTTTTTTTGTTTGTGATGCTTCTATGAAGCACATATTAGGAGTGTAATAAGTTCCCTTCCACCCGGTATTTGCAATACATGGTTTTCCTAGGGAGAATTTAACGCATGTTTTGGATGTAATTTTAAAGCGCTGTGCTAGCTAATGACTCTTTGTATCAAACTTTAAATCCATTTTTCTCAAGTTCAATTTATTTTTTACTTTCTCGTATAAAAAAAAACTAGCTTCTCTCACATAAATGCAACTACCCCCCCCCAAATTGGTGCAGAATGCGTACAATAAAACATCTGATTGGATTTTTTATATTGGTACCTATAATAATTCGTTGCTTTTTGCAGTTTTTTCCAGTTTTGATATAAAATAGTCAAAAGCTATCCACCATAGGAAAATTTCAACCGACAATTTGTTATAAAGCTATTAAGGAACGTAATTTTAAAAAAATTGCGCATATAGGCTCGATGTCTGTAGGATAAGATAAGATTTTGATTTTAGTTCACTAAATCAATAAACTAATATATACAGAATTAAACACATAATTTGAATGAAAATTTGTATAAATATTTCTTTTGCTGTTAGCAATGATATACTAAAAATATTATCTCTAGCTTTAATACTTTATAAAATCACTTATATCACTTCAGTGTCTCCCTAAGGGGAACTGGGAGTAACATTTTGTTTAAAATCGGCCAAAAATTCTTTTCCTTTAACCTTCAGAAGTTTATAGAGAATCAAAATGTACTTGCCATCTCCTTACTTTCGGCTCAACAGCCATTTTGAGAACACAAAATAGACTTATTTTCAAGCATATTATCTTTCTCACAACTACATTTTCACCACTTCAAAATGTTCCACACCTCTCAGTGTTTGCTAAATGAAACTGAAATTTCCCAACATCTGCAGAACTATTCATTGTAATGCCAAAATGGACAAAATTATCTTAACACCAAGAGTAATTTGTAAAAATATATAGTTTTATAAAAGATATTTTTTGAGATTAAAATTTCTAACTTCTTTAAAAAGTTATAATATTTCAGTTATCAAAGTTATTGATATACTACTGTTTAAAGCTGTGGACGGTTCAAAGCTCCAATTCAGTACATGTTTTCTGAAATATTGAGGCGCGTAGAACATTGTGATTATGAAATATATTTACATAATAATATTTATGAAATCGTTAATATATTGCAAATTATTTATCCAATCTGAATAAAATTTGGTGCTCATATTAATGCAACAGCTATGCAATCACAGTAGGGATTTCAGAAAAATCTATACAGAAATACAGAAATTTGAAATTTTTGAGAAAAAAAAAACATAGATGCACGAAGGCACTGAATAGCCCACTTGCATAATAGCAGAGGTCGGGGTTAGTGTTCCAAGTGGTGCGAGTTTGAAAGCAATTCCGATTGCTATGTATTAATGCGTGCGTTGTGTATATGACTTCCTCCAAATTCCGATTATTCCATCATCGCTTTTATATTCTTTTCTTCCCCACCACTCTTCATTTGTTCTCTCTTGCACATATGGAGTGTCAGGACCATTTAGACGGCCTTGGCAACAATATAAAATTGTGTACCTGCAAGGTGAAACTTCTTTATTCTGATCTAAAATTAGCATTGAAACAAGTTGATAGCAGGTACAAATTCCTATATTTTTATTCCAGAATGCAATAAAGTCTAATTTCTAAACTTTGCTTTGGTCATAAATAAATATAAGTAATTTTGGAAAGGCAAGAAAAGCAATGCCATAGCCGGGATTTGAACCACATCTCCTGGTTTGCAGTTGCAGGTTTAGAGCAATCCCAACTATGGCATTTCATTTTTCCGTCTGACTCTACATTTCCAACTCCTGTCCTACACGGCTGGTGTGAAAGAAACAATTATTTTACAATGATTGACAAAATAGATGGTTAACTATGAAAACCGGGACTTAAACTACTTACGACATTGGGTTATGTCATCTCAAAATGGATTTGTGGCCTCCTTATGGTTTATCGGGAAAAGTGAGTCAACTGGGGAATTTAAATGCGTGTCGGCTTTTTCTATGGTAGTACCTCTGAGTTTAGAGCAATTGGACGGAACCCAGGACAACCGTGGTTCAAATCCCGGCTGTGGCATTGCATTTTTCGGTCTGACTTCCTGTCCTACACATAGATGATGTAAAAAAAGCATTATTTCGCAATAAGTAATTCTGTTTCGCTAAAGTTATCTATAAGTTTGATAGTCCTGTGAACTGAGCTTAATGCTTCCTAACTAGGATCCTCCTGGCTGAAATTGTCCTCTGTTCTCAGTGTCAGAAATGTTTTAGAGAGGTATCTTATTTTTTGCTTGCCAATAAAGTTATGAATATATTTCATTTTCATCAAGAATCATAGCCCCTTATAAACATTTATACACTTTTATAAAATAAATAAGCATGTCTCGAGTAGTAGCCTTGATTGTAATATATTCTGATCCTCATAAAAAGCCTTCGAAGGACCTATATAAGAACGAGTTATAAAAAGTCGTTGGTCTAAGCGAGAAGCAGACATTTATGCTCTCCTCATGTAGAAACCGAATTTGGGGCCTTTCCTCAGTCGAAAGACGAATCCCATCATCTGGAAGTTCCGCGTCAGCATGGAGCTCCATCTGCTTGTTGATCAATCAACATTCACTTCACAACTCTTTCGCTGAACTAAATGACACGCAAAACACATAAAAAAAAGGGAAGTGGCTCTACGTGCGATACGTGAAAAGAAAACTTGATTTTCTTCGTTCATCATGTGCTGGACATTTCAAGTTGACTGTGAGGTGCTGATATCCAAAAGTCATGTCATTGCTTTATTTCTAACGAAAAACTGAAACGTGCAGCTACACGTAGCTGTCATAAAAGACCTAGTTTCAACATGGTCGACGATAACGAAATAGTTCTCAAGAGAAATAAGTCGAAATGAAAATGCCTTTCAGCGGAAAGCAGTTTGAAGGAGTTGCATAAGAAAAACAATATTTCTGTTTCCGAACATTGCCTTGTTGTACAGCAAGGGAACAGCTATCGTCATAAAATTATTAATTATGCATATACTTAGTGAGAAAAGTGAAAGGGTCAGTGCGCGCATGTATGTGTGTATCGAATGAACATCAAACTTAAATATAAGGTTCAGCATCTTCCAAAGATGCGACAAGAAGGTTTTGAAAAACTCCTCCCCATCACTAACTACTCTTAACAGGGGAAAATCTTACGTAGTTTTTATTTTCTCAAAAATTGTTTTAGCAATTTTGATTAAAATACGAAACATTTAAGATATTTAAATGGAAAATAAAATGTAACCATATATTGATTTCCCTAGGAATAGGCTGTGAAGATACAAAAGGAATTATGGTTAATCTTACTTGACTAGTAAGCTTAAGATACAAGACAAAAAATCTGTGTTACATTCACATAACTTTCTCAAGCTATTTCATACACAAACTATTCTTAAAAAACATTATACTATCTACATTATGCTACTCGAGATAAACATTAGCAGAGTTGGTCTTTTTACTTGCTTCCTTGCAAGTAGCAAGGCGATGAGGCTAAAGCGATAGCTAAATCTTTAAAAAGCTGGTCGCTAAGTTAAACAATTGAGGTTCTCTTGGCTTTACATGATCCTGTTTGAGCTTAAAATTTAAATCAACAACAAGGAATACCTCGAAAACGGTGAACTCTACAAGAAAAACGAATATTACATAAAGTATGTGTTTTAACGAGATATTCATTTTCAGTGCAGTAAGTTTTTGTTTATCCCTTATGGTTTAACCGTTCTGAAACATTCTGCAAACCTCATCTAGAATAAAAAGGTCTTCAGGGGCTATTCCCAGAAAATTAAAAATATACATTTTATTTATATGTAAATATCCTTAATATACGGCATTTTATCAAAATCATCAGTCATTTCTGAGAAAACCAAAATGTTCAGAAATGCTTCCAAGTAAAGGGTAGATTGTGCTGGGGGGATTTTCTTAAAAATCTTGGCGACGCATTCTTGGAGGATACTAAACCTAAATATAAAGTTTGGTATTTGACGACAGTTTCTTTTTTGAGCTATGCTTTCCACAAAGACACACGGGCGTTTTTCTAAAAAAAAAAATTGTTCGGACTTAGGGGACCCCAAAATATATATTTCCGGTGAAATGTAGACATCGGCTTTTTGGAAGGAATACAATACCTTCTCTATCTACAATGTACATTGCTTGTACATACGGGCTAGAGAAAGTAAAATGAAGATCTCTATAAGGGGTGCTGGGAGTGAAATTTCAAATGTCTACACTTCTATATAGATTTTCTCACAATTCCGCTGTGTGTGCATTGCTGTTTTGTTAATATGAATACCAAATTTAATAGAAATTGGATAAATGCTTTGCAGGATATAAATTATTTCATAAATGCTATTCTGTAAATATATTTCTTAATTAAAATGTTCCACGCGCCTCAAAATTCGAGAAATTGTTTGGCATTTTTAAAGTGGAGCCTTGAACCAAATACAAAGATTAGGAATTGATATTTCTATAACTTAATATTACTGAATTATGGTATTTTAAAATTTTAGAAATTGTAATCTGTAAAATTAATTATTTTTCATAAAAAATATATTTTACATTCTCTAATTAGTATTTGGTAGAGAAAGTATTGCACTCCACTAAAAAATTCCATACCGAGATTTTACCAGAAATACATGTTTTATGGTTCCCTATATCGGAAAAAAAAATAATTTTTATAAAAAGATCCGTGTGTGTGTGTCCGTGTGTCAATGTGTCCATATATCTGCGATCACGTTAACTCAAAAAACGAAAAATCGGTAAAATATCAAACTACTAAGTACTATACAAAATCTGATGTGTTCCATTCACATGACTTTCTCTGTATCAATGTAACAAATAATTCATAAAAATCTTATTCATCTACTTCATGCTAATCAAGATAAACATTATCAGAAATGGTCCTAGTTCTTCATAAGTAAAAGGAAAATAAGGGAATATCCGAGGCTAAAGCGGCAAGTCAAATCTTTTAAAAGTTGGTCGCTAAGTGATGCAATTAAAATTCGTTTCTATTGGCATGGCTAGGAGCAAAACAAAACAGTTATGAAACGAATAAGAACTTCCCGTTTAAGAAAAGTTTAAGTATTTTAAAATTGAAACCAATAAAAATCTTTGTTTGTCTCTTACAGTTTAGCAGTTATACAAAACTCATCCAGAATGAAGAGATCATTTGTCATAAAGCTATCTTAAATGTATGGCATTTTAATCAAAATCGATTGCATTATTTTTGAGAAAATCAAAATTTTCAAAAAATCTTCCATGTAAAGTGTAGTTTGAGCAGCGGGGATTTCCATGAAAATGCTGAACCTTAAATATCAAGTTAGGTGTTTAAGCGATTTTTCGTTTTTGAGCTATGCTGTCCACAGAAAAAAGGTGGGGCAAAGTTAACAGATCACTTGCTTGGCGTCGTTTTTAAAGGGTAGAGATCACAAGCATATCAGCATCACAAATATAAGCCGCTTTGTTAAACTAATTTATTATCTCAACTGCATTCGAATTTACACAGTGGCTAAATATACCGTTTAATGTTTTAACTATGTCTTTAAGGAACGTTTGTAACCGTGGATATTATCTCGGTTCCGCACCAACTTTAATATGCCGTGCTATATAAACTCCTTTTTTTAGTACCAAGCAATAATTTCCACAAGTAAACATTGGATCTGATCCTTTCAGTCTTCTGTGAAGTTTGCACAAGTCGCCCCTTTAGAAGGATCATCTATATAGCCGTAACTTCGGAAACACAGAATATATAACCATTTTATTGGAAATCGACATACAAAGATCAACTTTAACATAACTTCTGCGTCTTCCGAATGCGATGGAGAATTCTCTCCTTCGCTTTTTTGCTTTTCCATTATTCTCGTTCTTTTCTAGGTGAAATGGGGAGTGGATATGGATGATTCATACTTTTTACATTTCCCTTACTAATTTAGTGAGAGCGCTTTCTTTCCTAGGACGGTCTTTATAAGAAACTGAGTTTCTTCATTTACATAATGTTCTCCCAGGACTCAATTCAATCCATTCCAGCACTTAGGGTCATATTAATATACACACATTCCAATCACACCAGGACACTTATTAGTGATAATTAAAGTAATGCATCTGCGCAAATGTGAAAATCCACACTATGCAAAATACATATTTAATATACCTATGTATATACACACACACAATAACAATGGTATTTCTGCCATGTTTCAAACTTATAACTTGCATGCTTATTTAAATAAAAACTCTGAATGTATTGTTCTAATAAAAATGCTCTACACGATGCATTTTTAAAAATTTGCACATCAAAAGTTCAAGTTTTACAGCAAATATGCTTACAAATATATCCAATATATATTTTTAAATCAAACTTTTATTATTGTTAAAAATATTGATTTTCTATTATCCTATTTTTTTCTAAAGTTAATAATTTATTTCTCAAAGCTGGAACATTATTTTAAAAAGAAGCTAGATGGTCTTTTAACGTATTTTGGAAAAATATTATATCAATTTTGAAACAAATTTGTAAAATAATTAAAGACGCACAAATTAACATTTATAATACATAAGTAAGCTGGGCTTTGAAAAGGTAAAATAGGCAAAATAAAAACTGGTTCGATCCCTTCCATATATCTCAGAAGTGCGATTATATGCTCCCATACTTCGATTTGTTAGCACCCTATAAAGAAAGTAATTTTGCGTAATATCGAGGCTCTAATCATGAAAAGTTATACCAGGCGTTTATATAGTTTTGACGCATTCTTTTAGGAAAATGTAATTTTAATAATGCTCTGAACGAACTCTTTTGTACACAGTTAACACATATATGAATACTTCAACAGAAGTCAAGGACAGACAAGATCACGCTACAGTTTATGATGATTGTTGATGACTAAGAATACGCCAATTGCTAGCGGTATAGCTGGTGATGATTCTTCCACTCTTGAAGCTACAGTTTACGGCGATTATTGCATTCTTAAATTTATGATGATTCTTGCATCCTCGAAAAATACAAATTGTGATGCGGCATTATTGAAGAATACACCAAAAGCTATAATAATTATTATAACTATTCTTGGATTATAGAATTTAAAGAGCAAATACACTTATAGCTCGCTTATATTCTAAGATTCTTACATTCTAGAAGAATACGTTGATATCTAGCTATATTTTATGACGATTTGTGTATTCATGAAGAACATCCTAATAGCTAATTAGGTTTTATGAGGATTCTTGCACTCTTGAAGGCAATGCTAATAGCTAACTACATTTTCTCAGATTCTTGCACTATTGAAGGCAATGTTAATAGCTAACTACATTTTCTGATATTTTTGCACTCTTGAAGACAACGCTAATAGCTAACTACATTTTCTGAGATTCTTGCACTCTTGAAGGCAACGCTAATAGCTAACTACATTTTCTGAGATTCTTGCACTCTTGAAGACAACGCTAATAGCTAACTACATTTTCTGAGATTCTTGCACTCTTGAAGGCAACGCTAATAGCCAACTACATTTTCTGAGATTCTGTACTGTTGAAGGCAGTGCTAATAGCCAACTACATTTTCTGAGATTCTTGCACCCTTGAAGGCAACGCAAATAGCCAACTACATTTTCTGAGATTCTTGCACTCTTGAAGGCAACGCCAATAGCTAACTACAATTTATGAGATTCTGTACTGTTGAAGAACACGCAAATATCTAGCTACATTTAATGATGATTCAGGTATTCTTGAAGATTGCGCTAATAGTTAATTAGGTTTTATGAACATTCTTGCATTCTTGAAATATACGCTAATAGTTACGTTTATTGACGATTCTTGCACTCTTGAGGAACACGCTAATAGCTAGGTACATTTTGTGACGATGGCAAGTATTAGAGATATCAGTTTGTTCCCTCACGCGCATTGAAGATGTTAGGCAAAGGATCGTCCGTTGACGCCCCCACCTCCGATTTGGAAGTCCCTTCACCGCACGTCCGGCCCGACAACCAAAAGAGCGTTCTCTTGCGGATGTGGGAACAATAGGGTCGTCCTCAGTAGCAGCAAAACTGTAGCCAAGCCACAAAGCCCGTACGTTATTAAACATTGTGACTCGCATCGCGCATGCGCCCACTCACCTACCGCAGCTGCCGCTATGCTTTATTACATCCTTCATTTTTAAAGCTTTTAATGCGCCATGGCGACGGCCACTAGAACTTCGGGACTGCGAATGCAATTAATTACAACTCGAATCCTGTGACTGCCGAATTCAACCCGCATTCGCTTTTTAAAGGTTAAGAGAAAATTCCTGAAATTTCTCGCAGCGGCCCGGATGAAACTGTCTGGTTGCGTGGGAGATAATTTAACAACAGAAATGTCGATTATTCCTAAGCACTTTCAAAAGCACTCTAGTTTCGTGGAATGCTAAATTGCGTTTTCCTCCACATGGAATCTATATATAAGTTTGCTGCTGCAAATCACGTGCCCGTAAAAGCTTAATCTGTCGAACTAACCTTTGTTACACGTACTGAAGCAACTGGCTTTACGAAACATTTTCATTTGACAGACAAAATGAATGACATATCATGGCATCAGCTATAGCTATTAACTATTTGGAATAGTTTAAGTCCTTGGTGTAAGCAGTGTGTTTATGTTAGTGTAGTCTCTCTGCCACAAACGAAGGCGGTAAATGACGGTTGTCGTAAAGGCGGGTAGGAAGAGGAGTGGCCGCAGGCATATTGTAGTTTGGCGCAAACTGGGTAACAAGTTAAACTTTAAAGCATAACATATCATTGTAATATGTTCATAGACTATCCTTAGAGTACAAACACGAAGGTGGATACACAATAGACTTGATTAATCGGTGGAATTTATGAAATTTCATTGTTGACACCAAGCATGTTTACATAATCTGAAGTATACTACGTCTGATCGGCTAACAATATGTAACTATTGGGTACCCATGACATTGCAGTGTTTTTGTTTCTGTACAAATATTTATAATATTCACACAAATAAAGAATTTTAAACATACACAGTAAGTGTACGGAGTATAGATAAACTATTCGGAAATGATTTCAGGTAAGCATATATCAATTGCAGTTCTTTTCATATTAATAATTTTAGACACTTGTTTTTTATTAAAACGGATTTTCTGAATGATGCATTTTATTAAGGTAATGAGCAAAAATCATGAACTTATTTTTTACAAAATTATTTTAGATGTTAAGGGGCACTGGTAGAGAAAAGCGGAAACTACTTGGAGTACATCCCTAAAATTTAGTACATAGACTGTCACAAGCAGGAATAATAAATATAAAAAAACTGAAAGTTCTATCTTTAGGATTTTCACTTGACTGTCACCTTAAATTTATTTGCGGTTTCCAAGAACCTGATAAAGAGAAATACTTATCTATATATTTCCTGGTTTAAAATTAATACGTTACAGATAATTAACAACATAAGGGCTCAAACCCTTTACCTAATTTATCACATAAGTGTATACCGGTACTGAAGGAGCTTTCTTCATAACTTGCTGTCTTTTCTAGGTAGTTAAAAGAACTCAACTTGTTAACACTTCTATAGCCAGCCCAAGAATATCTTCTTCAGCTTTAGCTCCGGAGCCAGTTTTATTCCGAACTAGTGCTAATCAACAGATAAAGGCTGGCTTTTAAAGACGAAAAACGTGTTATTTTTTATTGCCTCTCAAGCTGATAAGAAAGAAGAAACGCTCCCTTAATGAGCAGAGTGACTATGAGGTCTCGACTTTTAACGGAGATGATGTTGACAACAGCTGTGAAAAGGCTGAGCTTCTTAGCGAGGGGGAAGAGAGATAAAGAGTCAACCCATTGACCGACATGGGGGCAGCAGGAGCGATCAAGGGTCATAGGACGCTTTCTTTTCACTCCCTATGTTACTCAAGTACCTATCAGTCCCAGCCGACAGTTCACCCCCGCAATTTTTCATGCTTAACATATACCTATATACGAGGGTCATCCAGAAAGAAACAATTTAGCATAACTAAATAATAACGAAACATATCAACACAAATTTTATTTACAAATTTACAGTACCTTAAACTATTTTTCAACGTAGTCTACATTTTGTCAAGACATTTATTGTCACGTGATATCACTGTTTAATGCTCATGCTTTACTTTTCTACTGCCAAAGAACTTATGATTGCACAAAATGTTAGGCCAATTGAATTTTATATTCAAATAGCGCAAGTGTACTATGATAATGCAATAAACGAATATTCAGTGAGGAAATGGCGCATAATTTACGAGTAATCAAGGAAGAACCAGTGTGCCCGACAAAGTTAATCAATCGTTATGAAGGACTTGAAAGCAAATGCTGATGAAAGATTTCAGAAAAACCGGTATTTCACTTTGGTCGCCATACATGACTTTTGGGTGAAAAAGACTTCGCAACCGGTGAATACCTCATTATCTTGGCTCAGATCTTTAGCAGTGGAACAGTATAACATAGGCATTGAAGCATAGATATCACGTTACAATAAACTCCTTGACAGTAATAGCGATTATGATGAGAAATAGAGTAAGATGTTGTAGCATTCTAAGTAAAGTTTTGTGTTCATAACTTTCATTACTATTTATTTATGCCGAAACGTTTGTTACTCTCTGGATCGCGCTGGCATAACAATTTTGACAACACAAAAACGGCATATAGAAGCTAATTCTGGATTATAAATTAACTCCAAATTAACATGTTCCATTTACACTTCAGGTAATAAGATCTTCGTTTAGTTTTTACCTGAACGCGGGCCGGCTGCGTATTCGGTAAATCACAGATACACTCCTGGGCGTCAATGATGCGTACTGCCGCAAGTGGAGTCGGTTAGCGTTTGGTTCAGGTTTGGAACAAACAATAAGGAGTTAATGTGTTTCGGCATTTCATTCCTCCATTTACTCACAGTCACAGCGAGCAAAACATTTCACAGTCTGCATCGAAAGTGCTCCGCATCTGTTTGAATTTTTAAAGCGGTTTGTTTTATTTTTGTGGGATTATTAACCATAGCTCATACGATTCCAAAGTTAAGTGGAAGTGTACTACATAGTCAGAGCAGAGAAATAATTGTAAATGTCCTTGACTTCAAGAAACAAGAGGCAGAGATGAAGGAAGAAAATATATGTTCACCCGAGTTCTCCAAAAGCCTGATTCTCGTAAATCAACAGACATTATTGTTTATTCACGTAACACCGCGTATGATATTCACTCTTCACCGTTTCCACCATATGTTATGTCACAAAACAGAATACCACGTTCAAGGGGTCACGAGTTCAAATCTCGCTTAGGGTGTGTTATTTGGATAAGGTTGCTTTTCGGGGGTTTTCCTTGTGCTGAAAAGACGAATCTCAAGTAACTTTAAGCTCCATGGATCCCGAGATCATTTCATCAATTCCATCCATCGTCTTATATGACCAACCAGGATAAAGGACATAAAATCAAAAAAGAAGAAAAAAAAATACCATATGCAGGGTCGGAATGTATGTGCATACGTTGTGGTGGAGTGTGTGACAGATGGCATGTGCTGTTTTGTAAACAAAAAAACAACACTGACAAAGTTTTGTAATGGAGGAAACTGAAGCTTCGGAAGAATTGGAGGCAGACGATTGATATTGTTATATTAGGGTATTTGTACAGTAATATTTATAGATATGAATACATAAAGTGTATCAGTGCATAAGCGCTGATAGATATTTGAAATTGACTGTGACACGCTCTCCTCCAACATGCATGCAATCGACTGATGAACTACAACATATATACAACTCGCTTCCTAGCTCTCATTAAGATGTTCACATGTCCAGAACTGTTGCGCCAGTTATACCGTACGTATAATTACTACATTTAGGCACGGCAGAGCATAAAGTATTTAATAAAACGGTAACAATTTCTGACAGTGGTTCCTATATATTTGAAGTGCTCCTTTGATGGCAAAAAAGCTAAATTTTCTGGAGATCTAGGTCTGAGAAAAGTCTAAGGTGTTAAACTCACATAACTTTTTCTAGCTGTACCACAAGCTTCTTACAAAAGATTCTTCTTCTTTCTACACTATTCTAATCTAGATAGATATTAGCATAAGGTACATATTAATTGGTTCCTTATAAGTAAAAGGGAACTAAATGAATGCGCTATGCTAAAAGGATAGTCAAATGCTTTAAAAACTATGTTATACGATTGTCATTGAAATTCGCTTCTTTGCTTGGCCAGGGGTAGAACAAAGGAAAAACGGACACTTCCTGAGACCAGTATAAGTATTTTAAAATTTAAACCAATAACAAAGAAAATCTTGGAAACGGTCAAATCTACAGCAAAAATGCATGTAACATAAATTGTGCGCTTTGACGAGATTTACATTTTCTATGTGGTAAGTTTTTGTCTATTTCTTACGGTTTACTAGTTATGCAAAATTCAGAAAAATGTATCCAGAACGAGTAGCTCTTCAGAAGCCATTTCCAGAAAATTCAAGATATACATTTTATTTGTGTTGTAAATTGTTTAATATACGATGTTTTAATCAAAATCGTTGGAGCCATTTTTAAAAAAAAATTCAGAAATCTTTCCACGTAAAGGATAGTTTTGGATGTGGGAATTTTCTTGAAAATATTTCTGTTGAATCCTTGGAAGATTCTAAAGACCAATACCAAGTTTGGTATTTTATGATCTTTTAGTTTTTGAGTTATGTTGTTCACACACACGGACCTTTTTCTAAAAATGCTTCTTTGCGCTCAGGGGACCTCAAAACATATTTCTGTTGAAATCTCGGCATCGACTTTTTGGGTGGAATACAATACCTACCTTCTCTAGCTACTTAGTACGTTATACATACGGGCTAGACAAAGTAAAAACATAGCGGTTTGGCATCTATTTTAGGAAATATTCACGCTGCCTATTACGCCTGGTGTTCGAAGACAGCAATCAGAATACATATTGTATATTGTAGAATTAAATTTCTACTGATATGAACTACAAATGTAAACTATTTTGAGATACTTTACGCAGTTTTCCTCGATGCAAGTTTTAGCAAACTGCCGAGGATAAATACTTCCCCATGCATCAGAAGAGAAGATGAATTGCACTATTCAGAGTGGCAATTCATATCTGTCCTACAAACACATCATTACGTGGAAACCCTTAGGAAATAACACCACATTTAAATTCTGCCTTTGTACAGCCCTGGGGACCCAGCATGGCGAATCAAGCCGAGGATGCGTCTTGCTTAGACTTGTGCCAGTTTTTTGACTTGCTGGCAGTATTTGTCTCAGACCATTAATTTAAAGATCCAGTCATCGTGATGGTCGAGCCCGTTCCTCTCGGCGATGGTGTAATCTTTATGAATACCCCCACCAAGGGCTCCAGTGGCTACTGTCTGCGCAGCGAGTTTTGCAGAAGAAAACGACTCTCTTCTCCTTTTTTTTTTTTTTTTTTGGACAGGAAATCATGCCTGTAATTGCAGTGCAACAAAAACAGGTGGAAACCGTGCAATTTCCATGAAGCGATCTCCAATACATAGCACTAAATTACATCGGTAGCTTAGAAACAGAAGCTGCGTTCAGAATAGATAATAAGAAACCGTGCCTGGTCAAAAGACCCATAAAATTCCTCAGCACAGGCTCGTTAATGTAGGAAATATGTGTTTTAAAGTAGTTCTCCAGCTGGTGTTTACCTGCTTGCACGAAACGTCTGCTCAACCACCTGGTAGGGAGAATTAGGTTATGATAGCAGAGCGCTATTAAATAATACTGCTGTGCTTTTAGGAAAATTCCATGTGGCAACTCCCTAACGGTTACTTTGTTGTTGGTCGATCATAGTCTTCTGTCCAACGTCAAGCCCACCTCCACTCTTTCCAATTCTCCGTTTTCCTCCTCATCTCCCCATTGGCTACTCTTGTAAGCACCAAGAGTGATTTTACTTTCTGTAGCACGGATGTACATAATGTACGAGCATATTTATTTATTTATTTAAGTTAATGCACAGACTTGTGGAATAATTGCCATTTGTCTTCTTACTTCCCAATATATCCGTCCAATTGTCCCGTTTCAAAATCTCTGAAGTGCACTACATTCTCTCAGGTGTTGGAAATGCAGTGTAGTGTTGTTGTTGCACAGCATGCAGTTTGGTAATTTCATGCGGTATATGTGTTCTGCAAGACAGTCGTGTCCCGTCATCAGTCAGTTGGAATGCTGCCACTGTTTCTTTTCTTGCGACTGTACTGTAGATATGTATTTTGTGGAAGCGATGCTCATTGTTTTCCTTTGTACGAGTGCATAATAGATAGAGAAAGTAATACCTACATTTCACCTAAAATTCGACAGCAAGATTTCAACAGAAATACATGTCAAAAACTGTTCTGTAACTATCAATGTTGAGGCTTCAGAGCAACAGTTTATAAGCATACTGATAGTTGGCATAAGTATTGCTACACTGAAAAATAAGTAGTTAGGGATTTCAAAAACCATGGATATTAGTTACATTACTTTTTTTTTTTTTAGCTTAACGTCCTTTAACCTGGTTGGTCATATCGGACGATGAATGAAATTGGTGAAATGATGCTCAAATGATCTCGCGGTCCATGGAGCTTAAAGTTACTCGTCTTCTGAGAATAAGGGAAAACCCCGACAAAAAACTTATCCGGGAAATTCACCCTAAGCGAGATTCGAAATCGTGATCTGTTGAATGTGAAGCAGACCCACTGCCACCACACTACCCAGGCGGGCTTATATTACTATTATTAATTTCTATTTACTATTATTCATTTGTATTATTATTATTATTATTATTATTATTATTATTAACTTTAAGATTATTACTGTAAGGGAATTTAGTACATCTAACTTTGCCACCAGGCAGTACCCAATTGTAGAGAGTAAATACATATATGTTTTGAGGATCCCTGTGTGTAGGTATGTGTGTGTGCGCGAGTCTGTGGACAGCAAAACTCAAAAACGAAATTTTCAGTGTCTTTCAAGGATGCGACACCAAGATTTTCAGGAAATCCACCAACCCATAACTACCCTTTACCTAGAATACTTTTCGACAATGTTGATTTTCTCAAAAATGGCTCCAATGATTTTTATTAAAATACCACACGTTAAGTTATTTTCATGACAACGAAATGTATATCTTAAACTTTCTGGGAATAGCCTCTGGAGACCTCTTCATCTGACGGAGTTTTGTATAGGTAACAGGTAAACCGTAAGAGATAGACAAAATCTTACTGCTCCAAAAATATTCATCTCGTTAAAAATAACAATTTATGTAATGTGCATCTTTTTGTAGAGTTAGCTCTTTCCGAGATATTACCTTATATTGGTTTCATTTGTAAACTGCTGAAACCTTTCTCAAACGGGAAGCCATATTCTTTCATATATACTTTTACTCATGGCCATGCAATAAGAACCGAATTTCAATTGTTTCACTTGGCTACCAGCTTTTAAATAAAATTGACAACTGCGTTAACATAGCTCTCCGGTTTCCCACGCTATCGCATTCCACCGCTACTGCATCTTCACTGCATGTATCATCAATGTCATCGCCTGCGGTGCCATTACTACTGAAAGCGGGCGTTAAAACTATTATATACACACAAACACACACTCACATTACGAACATAGTACGTGTAGAGAAAGTATACAATACGCTTCATTGCTATAAAATTAGCATAAATAACTGACATAAATGAATATTGTTAGGTATTTTAACACTTCCATTAACCGTCCAAATAGACAATAACATGAAAACGACAAAACTGGTAGAATGATGCATGACTATAACCAGAGAACGGAGAGGACACCTCGCACCTCGACCCGAAGCGTATCTTTTCTGCTTACCACTCCCAGGACCAACGGGTGAGGTGAAGGAACAACAGGAGGCTCTATACCACAGGTAGGATGGCCGACACAGATGCGTAAGAGGTCCTGAACGATTCTGTTTGATGAGTCGACTACATCGGCGGGCAACTCTCTTGCTGAATTGATGAGAACTAGAACCACCAGAGGTGGCTGGGAGAAGGCTATCTTTTGACTTGGCCGAGAACTTTCTAACGAGTAAACATCTGCGCCAACTGTCCGAACACCGAGCACAGCCCCTAAGCCCACCTGAAACATGAAAAAGGAAACAGGGAGCAAAATAATAGGAACTGACAGAAAGGATAATTGTGAAAGAACAGAAACCACTCCAGCATTCGCCTTACCATAGAAAGCTACGTAAAACCTATGATCAGAATTACTGGTCCCAGGAATCAAACCAGGATATTCAAAATGCGAGTGCAGCACATTACCATGGAGCTATTTCGCTCTGTAACTGGTAAAGTAGAGCTGTAAATGCTCCAAATTCTTGCATTTTATTCCAGATTTTCACTTGATTTTACTTACTTGGCTTACCCTTCTCATATGTAGGACTTACACACGACGAGCCTAGGTTCAGAAGCCTGTTGAGGAACAGACTAACATTGAATCAGAATGAAGAACCCGGATCGGGGGATCGGCCTATAGTGAGAGTGAATAAGAAAATTATGAACGCAAACTGGATGAAAGAAATATGATAACGGAGCATTTTACGGACTAAATGGCGGGGGAAGTCGGAGAAAACTCGCCCAACCCTGCTTCGCCCATCATAAATCCCAAATAGCGTCCCCTGAGTTTGGACCCGGGCCGCGTTGGGGAGTGGCGAGCTGTCTATCCACTCGGCGACAGCGTCGCAATGGCAATAAATGTTCTATATGAGTGAAATCACAGTAGTCTTTTATAATGCGGCAATCACAGAAAGTATGTATTTCAGGTTTACGTGTGAGTCCCAATGCATTTAGCCATTATTCCCGGGTTATTAATATTTCAATGAGTGATTTTGCAACTGCAAAATATCCACTTGTGAAAAATTAAACAGCTATGCTTTTCGCACGTCCGTATGTCATACGCAATGGCAAATTATTCATCCAAATCACATGTAGGTTTTCCATACAGGATAGGCATTCCTTTGCAGCACTACTCTTGATCTATAGATACTATTTGAGGAGTTCACAGGAAAAAGCTGTCTAATGAGTTACATCCACGAGTTTCTCTACCTATTCTGTAACAAATTATACTTACAAAAGCTTATTCCTTTATCTACTTCATGTTGGTTAAGATAAACATTAGCAGAGATGGTCTTATTTCTTAGTTCCTTATAAGTAGAAGGAAAATAAGGGAATATACTAGGCTAAAGCGATAGTCAACCCTTTTAAAAGCTATCATTATGCGATTGAACTGCGGTTCTCTTTGCATGGTCGGGAATAAAACAAAAGAAACAAGAACGAAAACTTCCCTTATGATAAAAGTAATTAAGCATTTTAAAACTAAAACCAATGACAAGGAATATTTCGGAAGTGGACATCTCCACACATAAAATGTACCTATATTACATAAATGGTGTGTTTTAACGATATCTACATCTTGAATGTTTTTCTCCGTAAGATATGTTTACCAATTATGCAGTTATTGTTTGTTATTTGGATTAAAATACCAGATGCTTTAAGATATTTTTATCAAAAACTAAATTTATACCCTTAATTTTCTGGGAATAGCCTCAGAAGATTTCTTCATTCTGGATTACTGTTCTATAACTGGTAAACTGAAGATATAGACAAAAACATTCTACACAAAAATATAGATATCGTTAAAACGCACAATTTACGTCATATATACTTTTGTAGAGTTAATCGTTTGCGAGATATTCCTTGTTATTGTTTTCTATTTTAAACTACCTAAAAGTTTTCTCAAGTTGTCTTTCGTTTAATCTATTTTGTTTTGCTCCTAGCCATATAAAGAGAACCTAAGTTAAGTTGTTTCACATACCAACCAGCTTTTAAAATATTTGACTATCGCTTAGGCCCTTCCTTTCTACTTATGAGGAAGCATGTAAAAGACTATTTCTGCAATTATTTATCTCGATTAATATGATGTAGATAAAAGGAGGTGTTGTAAGAAAAGTTTGTTAGAAGAAAAGGTAGAGAAAGTAATGTAAACGTAATATATCGGTATTTTTATACATTTGTTCTGCGATATATGTACAGAAAACTGCAAGAATTATTAGGTTATATTCTTAATTTTTGATGAAAAAAGTGAAATTCACTGAATGAAAACTAACAATGACACACAGTTTTTTCGCTCTCGTAAAAAATCACAAAATGTGACAAGGGCCGTTTTTGTTATGGACCCCTCATTTGTTAGTTTGCTTTAGCTGTTTCTCCGTCCTGAGCTACAGGTAAACAAGAGATAAAAATCACGCTCTGTGAGGTCGAATCTGTCTCGGAAGGTAAGTTTGGGTTGAACTGAAAGCCAGTATCTCAACCCTGCCTGACAAACTAAGCTAAAGTATCTACATGAATATGTATGTAACAGTGGGTAACCTAGATTCCTTTTGTGGAGAAACTGCACCTGACGAAAACACCAGATTATCTCTTAAATTCTTCAGCAGCGAATAGTGATTCTTCGCGTCTTCTTTACTTTCTCTACCGTTTGTCTCAAAAACCGCTGACAATGGCACTGTCGCAGATTAAGCTGAAATGTTTGTAGTGAAAATATATCGAAAACAGAAATATCCGTGTCTCGGCTTTCTTTCTCACAGCGTCTCTATTCGTTGAGGAAAGAATTAACTGATGTGCTACATTCGCTCTTTCTCTATTTATGCAACAATCTGTTCTTACAAAAGCTATTTAGACCGCGTCATGGCCCACTCGCCTCTCACCAATGGATTCTATCCCAGGAAACCCACTGAAATCTGTGGTGGACAAAGCGGCGTTGGGACAGGTTTTCTCCGGGTTCTTCGATTTCCCCCACCATCGCATTCCACCGGAGCTCTGTCTTCATTTCGTGTATCATCAGTGCCATCGCCTGCGGTGCTATATGTAGTTACAGCGGGCGTTAAACACAATAAAAAAGCTTATTTTTTATAGGATAGGATACGGTCGGAGGAACTTGGCATCGACATGAGGCTATTTTACCTACTCCCCACGAGGGGGCGCCTCCGGGATGAAGCGAGAGGATACACCGGGCGGACGGAACCAGAAGCGGCGGCACAGCAATGACAGATTGAAGCATCCCGACAGTCGGACAGGCAGACCGGGAACCCCGCTAGAAACGATCCTCATACCGGTAACCAGCCGAAAGCGGGTGACGGAGTTAGTCACTTTGAGCATTCTTTTTACCTGCCACGCCGCACCGGCACCACCGCCAACACTTCCAATGCGACGCAGGATGAATGAAATGACAACTTAAACGATATGGAGGAAAAGGAAGTTCGGGGGATGAAAGAAACCTACCCAGCATTCGCCAACGCGCCCACAGACGTAACCGCCTGAATCATCCCGCTCGGTTTCTTTGTTTCTATCTAATTCAAGTTTATCAAGATTAACATTAGCAGAAATGGATTTAAGAGGAATGAGGAAATACAACAGCTAAAGTGATAGTCAAGGCTTTTAATTGAGTGTTTTGACAATATCTAGAGTTTTTGTGAGCTAAGCTCTTGTCTAACCCTCGCGGTTTACTACTTTTGTAAAAGCCATTCAGAATGAAGATTACCTCATAGGCTAATCCCGGGAAAATCAAGACATACATTTTATTTTTCATGCAAATATCTTCAATATTACGGTAGTTCAATTAAAATCTTAAGACATTTTTAAAACATAAAAAATGTCGACTTTTTCCCATGTAAAGGGTAACCTGAGCTGGGGGGATTTTCTTGAACCTCCTCGGCTCGTATACTTGGAGCATGCTGAACTTAAATATCAAATTTGGTATTTAATCAATAATTGAGTGGTCCTTTTCACAGACATTTATAGAAATATACACGGAAATATTTCTTAAAAATAAAAAAATGGTATCTGGGGCTATCAAAACACATATTTCAGTTCAAATCTCAGTATAGAGTTTTTGGCTGGATTACAAATATATATTCCCCTACTTATTATATATAGTAGAGGAACTAATACTCCTAGGCCCAAAATAAGAGTGTCGAATTTTATCTAAGGAAACCTGAATTTTTTGTGGCGAAAAATACACAAAGCCTCATCGGAGGATTGGGTGTGCAAAAATTGGAAATAACATTCTTGTAGGTATACTGAAGTTTCGATAGAGAATTTTTTTTTTGGGTAGTGTTTAACTACTTATGGCACCGCAGGCAGTGACACTGAAGATACATGAATGATTATGGAGCCCCGGTGGAATGCGATGGCGGGGGAAACCGGAGTACCCGGAGAAAACCCGCCACAGCGCCGCTTTGTCCACCACAAATCTCACATGTGGTCACTTGGGATTGAACCCCGGCCGTCTAGGTGAGAGGCGAGTGGTCTAACCACTTGTCCACGGCGTTGGAGAATGAAATCGTGTATGTGAAATTGGGCCAAATTTGACTTGTCCCCTTAATTTATAGTAAATGGATAGAGAATTGTTAAACAATAAATAGTCGAAGAGATTTATGCTGTCAGCAATCATGTAACACTAAATTGCACTGTTTTCTAAATAGTGTAATTTACTACTGAAGTGCAAACAAAACAAATAATATAATTAGAGGGCGGATTTTAGGCAAATGAATATTCTTTTACGTTTGATAGACTCGGCTTACCTTTTGTAATTACGGCTTTCAAAAATGGTATGTCTAAAGAAAGCAATCAAATAATGTCTAAAACCTTTACGCTAAGGCCTATTTTCCATTCGAAATTTATTTTAAGCCCCTTCTAGTGTTACATTCTTATTTCGGTTTTATTTGTGTTAATTTTTCCTCTGTTACATTTGCATTTATACTTTGAGTTATTTAACAAAATGTATGGAATCCTTCTTAAATCATAAAGTCCTACTATGATTCTGAAAAGCATAAGCACAGCAATACAGGAGTTTAAAAGGACCAACTATTCACTGAGAAATATGCTGTAACCGTTTGAGTGACAGATCTCAGCGTACAAATTAATAAGTATCTACTTTTTGGCAAACGCCATACTTTTTTCCGTGGATAATTTAGAAAAGGTGCTTGTTACTATGAAGCAATCTATAGCAAAGATGTTTAGTGTTAATCTCTATTACGGGTATCTGTGCAACTTGTGTTAACAGAATGTTATTGTTAAATCAGAGTTCCTTATAATTCTTTTTTAGTAATTTTTAAATATCTGTCTATTTTACTTCCTCTACACGTATATACAAATAGTAGGTAGAGAGGGTATTCTATTCCACACAAAAATCCGACGTCGAAATTTCACCGGAAATACATATTTTGAGGACCTTGAATCCAAAAAAAAAGCATTTTCGGTGTGTGTATATTGAACAGCTTAGCTCAAAAATGAAAAGTCGGTTAAATACCACACCTGGTATATAAGTCCGGTATCTTCCAAGGCTGCGACACGAAGATCTTCAAGAAAATACCCAACCCCAACTATCTATCTTTTACCTGGAACAACTTTAGAAAATTTTGATTTTCTCAAAAAAAAAATCTAACAGATTTTATGCAAATGTCATATGTTAAAGATATTTCCGTGACAAACGAAATGTATACCTATCTTGAATTCCTACACTGAATGGGAATAACCTCTGAATACCTCATCATTCTGGATTACTTTGGTAGGTATAACATGTAAACCGTTAGAGATAAAACATCTTACCACATAATGCTATAGGTATCGTTAAAATTCACAATTTATGTCAAATTTTTCGTAGAATTAACCATTTCCGAGAGATTCCTTGCTATTGGTTTCATTTTTAAACTACTTAAACTTTTCTCAAACGGAAGAGACCTTTCAAACAGAAGTCACCCTTAGAAGGAAGCAATTAAGCAATAAGACAAGTTCTGCTAACGTTTATCTCGATTAGCATAATGCAAATAAAAGAATGTTTTGTAAGAACATTTTTGTTACAGAACAAGTAGAAAAAATTATTTGAATGAAACACCTGATCATGTGTTTTTGTGTAATTCTTACGGTTTACCAGTTATGCAAAATTTATCCACAATAAAGAGACTAATACCAGAAAATTCATGGCATACCTACATTATATTTGTCATGTAAATATCTTTAATATACGGTATATTAATCGAAATTGTTAAAGCCATTTTCAGAAAAAAAAATCAATTTTTTTTTTTTTTATGAAAGTAGTACCTTGGGGTAGGGATTTTTTTTTAATATCTTCGTGCAGTATCCTCGGGTATCCTCGGGAGATACTAAACTTAATACCAAGTTTGGTACCTAGTGGTCTGTTTCGTTTTTGAGATATGCTGTACACACACACACACACACACACACACACACACACACACACACACACACAACGTCCATTTTCTAAAATGAATTTTGGACTCCGGGAACTTTAAAATATATATTTCCTGTGAAATCTCGACATAGAAGCTTTGGATGTAATGCAATATCTTCTCTACTTATTATGCTCTGGTAAGCGAAGAGGAAGTACAAATCATGCATTAGCTTAATATCTATGTGAGAAGATATGTTTCGGTTTTAGCAAATTAGACTAACATATACAGAATGAAACGTCAACTTGAATGAAATGTGGTATGAATACTTCTTTTGTCATGAGTATGTCCGTACAAAAATTAAAGCCCTAAATATAATACTTTAGAAAATCACATCTATCACTACGGCTCCCACAAGTAGGTATTTTACAGCTGGTCTGCTGACGAATAATAATTACTAAGTTTAAGTGGGGAATTGAAATCTATTTTTGGTATCCATTCCGTATTGAATACTGCATGGAAACGCGGATTCAAATCACACTGAATCTTGGATCCACTCCTCTTTGAAAGTGGGGTCGGATTGAAATATGGAATCAACATGTTGCATGGAATCATCTCCGTATTCAAATCGTATTGAAATCACCATACAGGCTATATTCTACTGTATTCTTTGTAACAAGCTGCATGCTCGTAATTTTGTTTTTTTATTAGAAGTAACAAAACAGAGGTAATAAGGCACACAAGACCTATTTTTTTATCATTTCAATAGTCTCAAAATATATTTTCTTCCTATAAACATTGAGTAACCTCAAAACCTGCTTGTATTACACAAAAATGTGTTTAACAGTTTCTCCATGTAAACACAGTCGACCAAATAAATGCTTGATATATTTACTCTCGAAACTTGCGGAATTCAAAGCTATCTCAATTCGTAATGCATTTAACATGTGAAACGCGGATCGTATCCGCATGGAAGTGGATTCAAATCGATTTCAACTCCTCGTGGAAACGTGTAATTGTTGGTTTTTGTTGAGTAGGTTAATGTAGAGTGTAGCAATCATTTGCCCCTGTGGGTGGCCTAAGGAGGTGGATCAGGTTTATTTAACCGAAAGACGAGCTGTGTTTGCTGCCAGGCACGTGTGATATTGTATTTCGAGAAGCACTCAGAAGTTATAGCACATCTCAATTATCTCACATTAATATCGAATATCGCCCCTTTTGCAGTCACCTGACCGTCAAGGTCACCCACGCTAACTACCTGGAACATCGTGTTCGACAATTTTCCCGAGTAATTCGAGAAGCGCTGGCCTCTAATGGAGATATTAGTTTCTTGGTCTGGTTTAGAATCTTTGTCGGGAAGAAAGGAGGTGTGGAGGGGGGGAAATGGGCGGGCTGAGCGGGAGGCGGTGCACGAGGAAGTCTGCGGTGGGAGGCGATTTACTGCCCAGTTATTATACTTGTGCGAAGCTGTCCATCCGCTTCCCCTACGCCACCGCCGCCGGAGTGAAAAACTACTTCCACGGGAGAATCTTCTTTCCTCCCCACATGCTTCTGAACCTAATAAAAATGGCATTCTCTTCAGTGTGTCACTTACTAACCGATCTCCCCTCCACTGTCCACACTTCCGTCTATCCCACTTTTGTTTCCTTTCTTAGAACACGGTGGGGGTGAAAGGAAGTGCATAATTAAAACACCTCTTTAATGCCAGGAATCGAAACGTAACAAAAACGTAGTGCCATCTTTCTTTCTGAAGGAACTTGGGTGTTTTCCAATGTAGAGGCACATATGGGTATTGCATATTTCATGCGTTAATCCACGTTCCACTAACAAAACATCCAATCGTAGCCGCAGTTATTGATATTACATCTTTCTTATTTTTTCAGGTTATCGCAGCTTCTTTCTTTTGTTTTAGCACTGTCGATGACTAAATCTACACATTAACGAACACCATATGGAAGTAGATCGATATCACGCTTCCAAATATGTATCTCATAATAAATTTGGCTATCTATATCAAACTCATTAATTTTACTAATCGTACTTTGAAACATTTGTTGTGTTCCATTCATATGACTCCCTTCTATTCTGCACCCAAACTATTATTTTACAAAAGTTTTTTTTTTTTTCAAATTAATCAGGGTAAACATTTTCACAATTGGTCTTGTTATTCACTAGGCTAAAGCGACAAGAAATGCAGGATATACAGGCATTTCAATCAACATCGTTAGAGTCATTTTCTAGAAAATCCAAATTTCGAAAATGTTCCATGCAAAGGGTAGTTTGGGGTCGGGGGGACTTTCGCGAAAATCTTCGTTTTTCATCCTTGAAATATACTAAACTTAAATACCGAGTTAAATATTATTCGACTTCTCAGTTTTGAGACAAAGACACGAGTGCGCGTGCACTTTTCCTAAATTTTTAGGGGTCCTCAAATCATTTATTTTCGGTGAGATCCCGGTATCGAGTTTTTGGTGGAATACAATAGCTTCTGTGCCTTCTATGCACTTGTAGTACGTGCTAGAGAAAGTGAAAATGACAAACTCAAACATATGGCATAAGAGTAGGTCATTTTTATCTAAAATCATTACGGTCACTTTCGAGAAAATTAAAAATCGAAAAGTTTTCTATTTTAAGGGTAAATAGGCGTGGGTGTTGCATCTTGCCAAGTTTGGTACTTATTTACCTATCCGAGATTCAGTTTCTTAATTATCTTTTGATATTCACAGAGCTTTTACACCTTTTTCTAAAATTTGGGCGCCAAACAAGCAGTTCTGGTGATATTTTTGGGTTGATCAGAGACAATACGCAGTAGGGAAAGTAAAAAATAACACCTAGATATATTGTTGAAGTGCGTGTAATGCATGTGCTGGAGCAAATCCCCGAAAAGCCTAAAAATTAAATTAAACTCCATCCGGTTTTTAGACCTGGTGTTACAACAATAGGGTATAGACGACGACAATATAAGTAATAAATGTTTTGTGCACTAAGCTTCTCATTAGGGTGGCAGTGACTAACATTTTAATGGTTTACGCGGCAGTGGTGGTGGTGCTTCATAATGTGAATGTGCTGGCGTTATGCCCACGTTTTAGAATTTTTCAATGCCACTCATACGTGGTTTTTATTCTGCTTGTAGCACTCTGACACTGTCACGATGCAGAGAGAGATGGAAGGGGGTGAGGTTAAACAAATTCATCACTGCAAAGAATCCCAGTTCTACAAACACAGCAAGCACAGAAATACGCCTGGTTAAATGTCTCGGTGTAACAATAAAAATTATTTGTCAGGGTGGGGCCACATCTGCCACTCTCGCTTTTATTACACAGGACATAACAACCACATGACGAAATTGTCAGTGTTTTGTTCAGAGTCAAGGCAAACAAAATATATGACAAACGACATCAATATTCCTTTGTTTGTAATGTTTTACTGGCTAAAAAGAAATCCCAACAACCCTACCAAAAACTACCTCTACATTCTAGGGTCAGTGTGTTCGATTCTTAACTTAAATACTGTCTCAAGCAGTGCTATTATACTCAAATGATTTTCTTTACCTTATCTACAAACAAACTTCTTACAAAAGAGTATTCTTCTTTCTACAACATTAGAAGAATGTTCTTATTACTTAGTTCCTTATAAGTAGATGGGAACTAAGGGAATGCGCTATGCTAAACCGATAGTCAAATGTTTTAAAAGCTGTCGTTATGAGATTGTCATTGCATATCGCCTCTTTGCATTGCCAGGAGAAGAACAAAAGAGAAACGGACACTTGTCTGAGAAAAGTATAAGTACCTTACAATTGAAACCAATAACAAGGAATATCTCGGAAACGGTTACCTCCACAACAAAAACGCAGAGGACATAAATAGTGGTTTTGACGAGATATACATATTTTTCTGTGCAGTAAGTTTTTGTCTATCTCTTATGGAGTTAAGCAAAATTTGGCAAAATTCATCCAGAATAAAAAGGTCTTCAGAGACTATTCCCAAAAAATTCAAGATATACATTTTATTTCAAACGTAAGTATTTTTAGTAATTTTGATCAAAATTGTTAGAGCCATTTTTAACAAAATGAAAACTTATGAAAAATGTTCCATGTAAAGGGTGGTTTGTGGTGTGAAGGTTTTCTTGAATATATCGAATACTAAATTTGGTATTTAACAGGCTTTTCGTTTTTGAGCTATGCTGTCCACAGACACACCCACACAACACCACACACACAGTTCGACACGAATGACTTTTTTCAAACCCACGGGACCCCAAAACATATTTTCGGTGGAGTCTCGACATCGAATTTTTGTGTGGAATACAATACCTTCTCTATGCATTGTACATGCGGGCTAGGGAAAGTAAAAATAAGAATAGGAAAGAAAAAATAGGCTAAAATTAAAGAGTAATACCCAAATCCGCTGCTCTATGTATAGGAAAGCCGATAAGGCAATAGTTTACTTTTCTCAAGTAACGATATCGAAACAAATGAATTAAAGAGCGTGGATTTAAATTAAACAGATTAATAATAAGTACAAGACTAAAACCTAGTTTCACGTACTTGAGTTAAATACGGAATCACCCGTGAAACAAAACAGCTATTTTTACTTTGAGCGTTTTTGAGATATTCCTTCTTATTGATTTCAATTTTAAACTACTTTATGTTTTCTTAAACGTGACCATGCCAAGCGATCCGATCTCAATAGATTGACTTAGCGACCAGCTTTTAAAAGACCTCACTGTCGCTTTAGCCTTATTTGCCTTCTTATAGGGAAGCAAGTAGTAAGACCAATCCCGCTACTGTTTATTTATATTAGCATGGTATAAATAAAAGAATAATTATTTGTATGAATAGTTTGTATATGGAACAGCTAGGGGAAGTTATGTGAAGGTAATAAATCAGATTTTTATACTATTAGAACCCTCCCTCTCCCCCACACACACACTTTTCTGCCCATAATTAATAATTTCCACCTTAAGTCCGTTCAGAGGGATTACAATGTTTAAGGTAAATCCTATGGGTAGGAATTTTATCATCAGTAATATAACGAGAGTTCCAATTTTTATCGATAACTTCGTGAACAACTTGTTGCGAGAAAAGGTGCAGCTCGAGTTGTATCTAATAAGACAATTTCGTGAATAAAATAACAGTGATTAGCCTATATTGACACGTAGAACAATATTCCTAAAATCCCATTTGTCTTGACGAATATTTGCACCAAAATCACTGCAACTTGATGTCCATATCATAAATCATGTCCTCATTGCTTACAGAATTCGTTGAACTGGTTCCACGCACTCTCTCTGTTGATTTTAGTACTCTGCGGCTTTGAGTTATCAATTAATATGTCTATTTCAGCGATAGACTTATCCCCAAAACGTTTTGTAGCTTCCGCCATTATGTACGGGAATATCATTGCACACTGGCGCTATTATTATGAGACGAATATTAGTTCAGAGAGAAAATAAATACACGTTGGTGCGATAAATTAAAATGCAGAGGTAATGAGTTCCGATTGATTGAAATTTTACACGCCAATGTACTGGATTGGTCACTTGGTATCATGAACGAAATAGTAGGCTCTAGGGCTCCGACACTGCCAGCTTCAGGAGTAGGTATCGATTCTAATAAGAAGAGATATAGGTGTAACTCCGTGCGGAATTTGCTTCTGTGGACGGAATGGTAGTGATACAGTGCGCGCCGGAGCTATCATTAGGGTTACCTGACTGCTGCATTAATCCATTGCTTTCCTCCGAAAGAAACCCAGCATTCCCTGGAGGACTTTTTCGCAGCGGGTTAAATGAGTTCCATTTAAAAGCTACCGCGTTTTAATTAATACGGATAGTTGGCGCTAATTCTTTTCTCGCATGTACCCACTCTTAAATCATATTTCGGTCTGCAGTATCAACATCGCTGTGCCGATGTTATCTTTATAACCAGAACTCTATTTCCCTGCAAATTAGGGCAAATAAGAGCCGCTAATCCTTGCATTTGTGGCTTGCATATGCTTTCTGCTGGATGGAAACTCTTAGACTGCCTCCATGGTCGAGTGGTCAACGAGCTGGCTTCTTACCCGGTGGTCCCGGTTTCGATTCCCGGCTGGGGCGTGGAATTTTTACTTTAATCAGAATTACTACCTTTCCCCCACAGATATGTGATAATTATACGTAAAGGTTTGAGGAACGGATTAAACCCAAACTAAAGAACCTACAGACTAGTTGTTTCTAATAAAAAGCCCCCTTATGACCTTAGATGTTAAAGGGGGCTATATAAATGAAACAATTAAAAAAAAAAAACATTTATTAAACAACACGCGGCGCATGTTTATCTTACACATAAAGTGTGAACCTGAACATTTCGCAAATATTAGAGCTCTAATTGCTAAAATCAAGAGCAAGATAAGAACTATATTACACTATCACATTTGTGTATCACAGAATGTGATAAAACCTATGATCACATATTGTGGTCACATTCAAGCTTTTTATCACATCTTTTATTACAAATTTAAAAACCATATCCAACAGTTAACACTATCAGCTATAATAATGGTTCCTATTTTGTTCTGTTTAGAATGTTAATTGTGTCATTGTATTGAATATTTATAAATAAATTAACTTTAAGTTTCCATTAAATTCATCTGCAACATTTTCGTATAACCTAACCTAAAACTCAACCTCAATAAGTCCATTTCTTAAAGAATGTTAATTAGTACTACATTAATGAGTATGAATAACAAAGCCAGTAGCAAAAATGGTAATTAATGACTGTCACATTCATTTCCATGTTGTTCTTCTAAATATTGACTTCCAAATGCATTTAGGCTTTTCCTCACATTATTATCCGTAAACCCTTCATGCACTTCATAAGGGCTTCTGCTATGCTTTTATATATTTCCAGTCTTTTATTTCTGTTTTACAGTAATTATATTTTGAATTGTGAAGCATTTCATGTGATTCATAATAGGAAATGAGTGGTTTGGCTGTAGACCTTAACTCCAAAGCAACATTTATGCTAAAAAATGAGATTGATTAAGACGATTTTAAAGAGATTCTTCCTTTCTTACTTTTAATTTAATCGAGGTTGCCATATTTTATAGTCAACGTGTTCTTTTAATTGAAATGCATATGCATGTATTCCTTATTACATAAAAATGCCAAAAACTCACTATTTTAAGCATATAATCGAACATTAAAACTAAAATTGTTCTATTACGCGTGTAGATATAAGGACATAAAGAGCGAATACAATGCCGGAAAACAATTGAACTGAAAATTCACGTTTCAACTGTTAAATGACTCGGCGTTCGTTATAATAGCGCAGTCAACTTTCAACATAACATGGAATCGCAAGAGGAACTTCAGCCATCCATGCCGTTAGAAACAACGCTGTATCTCGTTCAACACTTCTGTGATTTATTCTCAATCCTCTCATACATCAATTTCCCCGGCCGTCTAAAATAAAGCCAGTTCATCACAGTTGCTATTATGTGAAGGTCTGCAAGCGGAGCACACCCAGCACTATCAGATGTTTGCTAACCCGTTACGACTGCAGCGCTGCTGGAATTAAAAGACAAAATACTCGCTGTTCTAAAGAAATGTAAACAAAATCGTTGGACTGAAAATAAGGGTAAACAATGAATCAAGAAGCTGTAAAAGTATTACGGAACTTGATGCTTCATTACGTAATAAGTAAACAAAAGGAGTAGTAACCAATTAACAGGTGATTTTCAGTGAGAAACTTCAACAGCGAATCGGCAGAGATGTTTGTTTCAGCTACGATTGATCTGTGCAAGCAATTTCGGCACAAACTGAAATTTTTTCATATTATTCAGGTTCGTTATAATGCTACTAAAAGCGAATGGAGGCGTATGAAACACTTTTTCATTCAAAGATTATTTTAATACATCATCAAATGGCACACAAGCCAGTAAAATATTGACTCCATTTTCAAGATCACTCTTCATTACACACGTTTAGAAAACATTAGACTGACACCGTATCTAAGCCGTAGAGCACCTGCCCACTGTGAGAGGGGTCCCGGGTTCGGCTCCTGGCTGGGGAGTGAGCCCTGGTCTAGCCCAATTTATTCCCTATCCTTCCCGTAGTCTGGAAGTATGAATGCGAGAGTGAATGTGTATGGGTTCTAATGAAAACTAAAGAAACTAATAGGAACAACAAAAACAGGCCATGCAGTTAAAGGCAGTCTATAAATGGAATAAAATAAAGAAAACAATGAAAACATTAACATATTTGGTAACATTTAAAGAACCACAGTATCTTGTCACATAAGGCTTAAATAGAAGCTTAGAATTTTATAAACCTAGAGAAACGTAAAAGATGCTCAGTACTCTGTATACTTCGTGAAATTACATCCAGAATGTCTCGAGTTGTTTGCATCTGTTTTAAACCCTCAAGTTTATTTTCACTGCGACGCTGGTTACGTGTATTTTATTAAAATAGCTTCCAATTGGCTATTTTCATCCTTTTTATTGCTTGCATAGGCACCTCACTTTGTTTGGGAATATTCTGTTGAAACCGACAATTCCAAATTGTTATTCTAAACTTCACGTCCATTTTTATGCTGTTGAGTGTTTAGCTTCATATACAACTAACTCATTTGGAATTAAACTTCCTTTCAATTTGATATTTGGAAATTTTTTTCTCTGCTCTTTTGCTTTAGATTTTGAGTTTTCATTTATTTCATTCTTAATGCATTTTCGAAAAATCGTCACTAACATCTGCCATACAATTCTTTTGTTGCGAAGGGATTTTGCATTATTGATTTTAAAACCACAATAAGGTATAAGAGACTACAAAATTATAATGTGCATTTTCTTTTGTAAAAACACAAAAAAAAAAAAAAAAAAATATACGCCAATTTTATGCTCCAGATGGATAAATCACATGAACATCAAAACGATTATCTTAAGAGCTTTATCTGGTTTTATATTTAGTATAAAAGAACGAAATTCATGTTTAAGTCTCATTAAATTGAAAGCTGAAGTGATCTGAAAACAAGATGTTAAATGCTTCAGTGCTTACGTAGGACAAACTCAAGATTAAACTGTCAGCTAAAATGACAAAAACTGTAGGAGAAAATCTGATGTGTTCCATTCATATAAACTTCTCTAGTTGTTACAAATACCAACTTTTCTTACAAAAGAGTATTCTTTTATCTACATCATGCTAATCAAGATAAATATGATCAGAAATAAATATTATTATAAGAAATGATGTTATTACTTGTTTCCTTTTAAATAGAAGGGAAGTAAGGGAACACATAGCCTCTAAAGCTATATAAAACCCTTTAAAGCTCGTTGCTATAAGAAACAGGTGAGGTTAGGTTCGCTTTGTATGGTCCCGTTTGAGAAAAGTGTGTTTTCAAGCCGAAACAAATAACGAGTAATATTTCAGAAACGATCAGTGGTATCGTACAAAAAAGTGTATACGACGAAAACTATGTGTTTTAACGAGAGCTACATTTTTTGTGTGGTAAGTTTTTGTCCATCTCTTACGGTTAACCAATTAAGCAAAGTTCAGCAAAATGCATCCAGAATAAAGAGGTCTTCAGACGCTATTCTCAGAAGATTCCAGATATACAGATTATTTGTGACGTAAATATCTTTAATATACGATATTTTAATCAAAATTATTAGAGCAATTTTTTAAAAAATAAATTGAAAACATTTTATATATAAAGGCTGGCAAGATTTTCTTGAAAGTCGTGTCGCATCCTTAGGAGATACTGAACTTAAGTACCTAGTTTGGTATTTAACGGACTTTTCGTTTTTGAGCTATGCTATCCACAGACACATAGACGGAACTTTTACTAAAAATGCACGTTTATATATTCCCGGTAAAATCTCAATATCGACTTTTTGGTGGAATACAATACCTTCTCTATCCAAAACGTACAATGTAAATATGGGCTGGAGAAGGTAATTATATTCATTGTATTACTTAAATAGGAAATAATTATTTCATACAATTAAATTAAAGATTTATTATCTTTGCCTATGAAATTTAATTTCATGGTAAAACGATGTATTTCACGGCTTGGAGTAAATTTTAATTTTAGTAGTTGCAATAGTTGATGGAACCGGCCGCAGCTGAATCAATTTGTTCACAATCAGAACTTTATGCAGCAGATGCAATTTCACTTTTCAGGGCTATCTAAATCTACAATGTTATAACAAGCACCCAAATTTGTACTTACAAACCGCCATTGACACAAATGCTTCTACGGTCTGGAGTGTTTAAAATAATGAAATGAAGAAAATATTCCCGGCCGACCAAGAGGAACGCTCGACAATATAGACCATTTATGCCATTAAGAATTCCTTTCATTAATACCCCCTTAGATTGCATGCATTCACAAGCGACATCAAAAGGCTTCTTTATAAAGCAAAAGGAAGCGCTTTCATTGTGTAGGTAATAGAATGGCACTTTAGTTTAAACATCTGCGACATAAAAGCAGATCCGGTGGTAAATAACGATAGAAAACAACAAAAATCAACAACAGGTGATGGGTTATAAGCGCATGCGATGTTGTTTATTTCTCTCTCTTTAGCAGACAGATGTATATTTCTCAGGAGAAATAATCTTGTAAATTATGTATGACTTATTGTGGGGTTTACAACAAAATGTAACAAGAAATGTGTTCAACGGTTTTGATTGCGTGTTGCTTTCGCTTTTCTGCATTGATTGGGCAAAACAAAACACTGAAAAAGATTTCATTTCCATTTTCATGGCTGAAACTAGCAGCTTTATGTGCAGAACCAACATGTTTTAACCATTTCTGCTTCATTACCTCATAGAGAGTACACATTACAGTATCACTTTATTAGCTATACACAATATTTGCAGGTCCTAGATATATGTTTTCAGTTCATTTCATGATTTGAGTGTACATAGCTGATTCAATATACTGCCTGAATTTAAAAAGGTATGTGGAATATTTGCACTGGAATAAGGATGCTAATTTAATTCATACAATAATTATTTACGTTTTCATCGGTATCAATTTCGAAGCAAATCACCTTTGTAAGTTTAGAAATAGCATTTTTAAGCAAATACTGCAACCGAGTTATTAAACAGAAAACGGTAACAAGATCTCATCATAAAAGACCAGGAGAGGCTACAGTAATTCACGGCAAACGACTGTTGAGTTCTTACGCAGTTATGTGAGCAAGGGTTGGTACAGGTCGCGCGCCAGTTCTTGGTGAATGGCATTTTTAAATGAGAGGTTAGATGCGAGTCACTTACCCACTTTTACTAGATCATTGGTACACAGAAGTAGGAAGGGCAGTCAGATGTTATGTGCGCTACTCTCATGTTACTGCGGTGCAGGTGTACAGTCACTACAAAACAAATAATCACACTTCCAGTGGTGTCAGTCACATGTATTTACTATCAACTTCGTTTACTGCTTACACTACACCTTACACCCAATTTTCTTGTATTTGTTCTATTCTCTACATTTCTCCCTCATGTTCATTTTCATTAATAACCAAGCATCTCTCGTTAAAATACTGGCACTGGCGTAAAATGTAACCCATAACACGGCAGTCAAATGCTGCGCTATGTATTCTCGAAACGTAATCAAAAGGAAGCAGAGCTGCTTTTATTGTAACACACTATTTCATTATCTGTTTATCAAAGGTAAACTAGCTCACTGTATTTTCGCTAAAGATCATTCCTGTAGAAGGAACGAGCAGCCTAAATGTCTATAGCTGATACTTCTAGAAAACATTTTAAATTATAGATATAAATGTGCTGGTTGTTCTTTAAGCCATTAAGCAAAACCATATCAAGTAATATAAAATTGACTAACAGTCTTTATTAAAATTTCATATAGAAATTTAATTGACTGTCGGTGTTAGTTGAACTTCCTGCATACAGCCAGTGGTGTCCTTCACATTCTGAATGTGTTTTTTTTTTTTTTTTTTTTTTTTTTTTTTTTTTTTTTTTTTTTTTTTGTGTAATTGGTAAACAGTAAAAGATGCACAAAAACAAACCACAAAGGAGTAATTTCCCTAAATGACAAATATGTTTTTGTCCACCTACATTATGGAGATATTTTAGTTTTAACTGTTCATACCTTTTAACGTGCTATACTTATCAATTATTTATTTCTTGCGATGTCATGTCACAGTGTGTAACTTGAAAGCCGGTCAAATTTAACTTTAATTTTAAAGATTTGACTGTCGTTTCAGTCTCCTGTATCGCCGTTGTATTTATACGAAATGTGTAGTAATAATAATAAAAAAATCCTACAAACGTTTATTTGGATCAGCAGGCACAAAAATACGAAACCATTTTGGTAAAAGAATACTTAGTGAATTGAACAGATTACTTTATTTTATTCATATTATTATTGCTATTATTATTATTATTATTATTATTATTATTATTATTATTCATTATGGAAAATGCAAGTCATTTTTATTTAATACATTCCCGTTTTCACATGGATGTTTATTTTTACATAAATCTTCTGACTTTTCCCATTTAAAATTTAAAATAACAAACCAATGCCTGGGCGTGTTTTCATCGAGATCTTTGGTTTCTTCCGCCATTTATTCCACCATCTGCTCCACAAGCGCCTCTTATTTCATCCATTACATCGTCATTTCCTAATTGCTCTTCCTCACCCTCATACCCTGCATCAGGCGGATCACCCATAATGGCTACTCTCACTGATCCAAGGGTTCATTTACCCCTCAACAGGCATCTGACAATGGGCGCTGGCTGTAAGTCCCGGGGGATGAATATACTCCATACCAGGAGGGCAACAGTAAAAGTACAAGAAGAAAATTAGATTACTTGAAATTAAAGAAATTAAGGAATTATAGCGTAAGAATTTAAACCTAGAGTTATATCTACAACTTTTATTTCAAAGGTTTTAAATAAATATTATCTAAGATAGGTATAGGACGTCTTAAACACCGTGGGGCAGAAATACTGTGAAAATGAAATTACCTTCATTTAAAACTGCATGATCCTACGAATAACAATCGACAATCACATAACTCCAGTAAGGACGATTGAGAAGTGATTTTCCCAGTTTTTACACGCAACTGTAAATAATCTATAAATATGACTTATCAGAAGCAGAAAATAAATAGACGCTCCAGAATTGGCCTTGATTGCTCCATTCCTCTGTATAAATCTCTGGTTCGACCTCTCCTCACGTATGCTTCTTCCGTATGGGGTTCAGCTAGTAAAACACATGTTCATTAACTTCAGGTTATTCAAAATAAATTTCTTCGAGTTATAAGTAATTCTCCTTGGTTCATCAGAAACATTAAACTGCATCAAGAGTTTGGCATCCTGTCCATAAAACAATGCATCAGATCTCTCTCTCAAAGATTTTCTACTCTACTTTTTTTTCTCAACATTCTTTAACCTGGTTGGTCATATCGGACGATGAATGAAATTGGTGAAATGATCTTGGGGTCCATGGAGCTTAAAGTTACTCGACATTCGGCTTCTCAGGACAAGGGAAAACCCCGATAAAAACCTTATCCGGATAACTCACCCCGCCCAGGCGGGCTACTCTAAGTTATCTAGCGTTTCAGCAGCTCTAGTGTACAAATTGGGAGAAAGAAGCCGTCAACAGCCAAGACTGAAGAGAAACTTACCTCAAGACATGTTACTATCGGACACCGAAATAGAACAAGTGTGAATCAAACTAATTTGCAATAATTATACCTTCTTTCTTATGTTAATATTGTTACTAATACAGGTTCATTTTTCAACTCCCATTTTATAAACTTGTTAATATTATTTTTATTTTAATTTTTGAGTTTACCTGAAATTTGTGTTTCTAACCTTATTATAAACTTCATCGTAGTCTTTGCAAGTTCTTTTAAACTCTATAGTTTCCAGACAATGTACATGTGTTAATGGTATCATATGACCCATATCAATGTTATTTACGTGATATTTTACGTTAATGTACTATAAATGGCCTGTAAAGCTTTTAGCTGGTCGGTCAAAATAAATAATTAAAAAAAAAAAAAAAAAAAAAGAAGCAGAAAGAACCTTTAGCTCTCTCTAGCACGTATGTACAATGTAGATACATAGTAGGTAGAGAAGGTATTATATTACATACCAAGATTTCCCCGGAAAATGTTTTGAGACTCCCTGAATAAAAATAGCATTTTAGGAAAAGGTGTGTGTGTAGGTGAACAGCATAACCCTGAAACGATAAGTCCGCTAAATGCCAAACTTGGAACCTAAGCTCTGTATCTTCCAAGGATGCGACTTGAAGATTTTCTGGAAAATTTCCGCGCCCAAAGTATCCTTTACATTGCAATTTTTTCGAAATTTTGATTTTCTGAAAAATGGCTAACGATTTTGATTAAAATTCCGTATATTAAAGATATTTACATGGCAAGTAAGATGTATAATTAGCCCATGAAATTCTCTTCATTCTGAACGATATTTATATATCTGGTAAACCGTAAGACCAAAACTTACCGTACAGAAGATGTAGATGTCCTTAAAACATACAATTTATAACATAATTATATTGGTTTTTAATGTAGAACCAACCATTTCAGAAGTACATTATGTTATTGGTTTCAATTTTAAAATACTTAAAAATTTCTCAAATAGTAAGTCCTCGTTCGCTTCACCTCGCCTTTGTATTACCTCTGGCCATTGAAATAGCACCGAATTTCAATGACTAACTGATTGTAGGAAGCGGCCAATCCAGTACATTGGCAAGTAAAATTTTGACCAATAGGAATCCCTTATCTCTGCATTTTAATCTTTTTTTATCACACCCACGTGCAATTCTTTTTCTAAATTTATTGCACCCTCCTGCATTTGTTTTCTCTATGAACTAATGTTCGTCTAATAATAATAATAATAATAATAATAATAATAATAATAACAACAACAATAATAACACTAATAACAACAATAATGATGATAATAATAATAATATCACTGGGCAATAATATTCCCGTACATAATGGCGGAAGTTACAAATACATTTTGAGGAAAGGTCTATCGCTGAAATAGACATATTAATTAAAAACTCAAAGCCGCAGAGTACTAAACATAATTTATGATATGGTCATCAAGTTGCAGTGATTTTGGTACAAATATACGTCAAGACAAATGTATTTTAGGAATATTATTCTTCGTGTCAATATAGGCTAATCATTGTTATTTTAGTCACGAAATAGTCTCTATTAAATAAAACTCGAGCTGCAACTTTTCTCTAGATAACAGTTGGAGCTCTCGTTACATTACTGATCATAATCGTATAGCTACAGCTTTTAAAAGATTTGGCTGATGATTTAACCTTTTTTTTTCTTTTATTTCTCTTCTACTTATAAGGAACTAAGCAATGAGATCATTTCTGGTAATGTTTATTTTTATTTGCATGAGTTTGTAACAACTGTTAGCAGAACAGATAGAGAAAGCCATGTGAATGAAACATATCAGATCTTTTATTTTGTTTTATTTTTTCAACCGGCTCCCACTTTAGCTCAATCTAAACATCTATTCACTAAATGTATTTTCAGTAATTTGATAGGACATCGGTAATGGAATAGATGGTACCACACACGAAACCGTTAATTGCAAAGTTCATACACGTGATCATGTCGTCACTTACAGGCGCCACGCCATTGCCTTTACAACTATCGACGGTAAAAGCTTTGTGCGGGAGTGTGTGGTTCTGAACAGTCAGTTCAACGCAAGCCTCTCAAATTACACGGCTGCCAACAACAGAAATACGAAAACAAAGTCGCACAAGCCCACATATCGATACACAAGCGCGAGTCAAAGCACAATGCCTTCGAAACCTAATCTGCAATAGTCGCTGCTGTGTCAAAATGGTTTCTAACCGGTCAAGTGACCATCAGGATGCGTGCAATATAACAACAGCATATTTCCTGCATATCATTAAAAAAAAAAAATCTGATGTGTTACATTCACATGACTTTCTCTATTTTTTAAATAAATAATTGTTAATAATCTTATTCTTCTATCTACTTCATGCTAATCGGTATAAACATTAGCAAAAACGGTCGTATTGGTGAGTTCCATGTGAGTAGAAGCGAAATAAGCTAGTACACTGTGCCAAACCGACAGTCAAATTTTTCAAAACGTGGTTGCTATGGTATTGAAATCCGTCTTTTTCTTTGGGCAATAGTTGAAAGGTTCCCGCATGAGAAATGTATAAGTATTTTAAAACTGAAACTAATAACCAGGAATACCTCGAAGAGGGTCAACTCTACGAAAAAAATGTATAAACATAAATTGTGTATTTTAACGAGATCTAAATTTTTGTGTAGCAAGTTTTTGTTTATCTCTTGCGGTTTACTAGTTGTGCAAAATTCAGCAAAATTCATCCAGAATAAAAAGATCTTCAGCAGCTATTGCTAGAGAATTCAAGATATACTTTTTTTGTGATGGAAATTGCTTTAATATGCACTATTTTAATCAAAATCGTTCGATCTATTTTTGAGAAAAACAAAATTTTCGAAAAAATTTCAATATAAAGGGTAGTTTGGGTTGGGGGGATTTTCTTGAAAATCTTCGTGTCGTATCCTTGAAAGATACCAAACTTAAATACCAAGTTTGGTACTTAACGGTCTTTTCGTTTTTGAGCTATGCTGTCAACATACACACACAAAGATAGATAGACGGACACGCACGGACTTTTTTCTGAAAATGCTTTTTATTTGGATTCAGGGAGTCCTAAGACATGTATTTCCGGGTAAATCTCAGTGTTGAATTTTTGGGTGGAATACAATACTTCCTCTATACACTATGTACATAGTGGGTGTAGAGAAAGTAATTATTGCATTGAGTTTGGCGACTTAGCGCAGCCAACGAGAATAACTGAACATATTCGTATAACATCGCATATATCAACATATACTTCGGCATTAGTGACGCATTCTACAGGGTGATTCATAATTCCTATTACAAACTTTTAGAAGGAACTAAGTAGATAAAGGTTTGATTAGGAACCCTTGTCCGGAAATGTATCGTTTCTATGCAAAATCAGTTCTACAGGAGTTTCATAAACACTGCTGTTCATGTTACCCCAAAGGAAAAAAGTCGAGAGGAGTTAAATCTGGCAACTATGGTCGCCAAGAAATTGGACCAC
This sequence comes from Hymenopus coronatus, assembly GCA_030762935.1. NCBI lineage: Eukaryota > Metazoa > Arthropoda > Insecta > Mantodea > Hymenopodidae > Hymenopus > Hymenopus coronatus. The sequence continues at coordinate 32,872,822 of CM060900.1, read as the reverse complement.
CTCCACCTATCCATCTTTCCCCGAGATGGTCGCGGACTTCAAGTGCAAAGTGCGCTGCTGCACCATCATGTTGGTACATTTGCTGACGTAGTGCCAATGGCAAATCTTCACACAGAACTCTACCAGTACCTGTTGCAGGAAGATCAAGTACCTGGGAACCGTTAGGCGATACCGAACAACATACAGAAGACCATCAAAGGTACCATTCCATACAGTGATGTCAAACCGTTGCTGAAATCCACGTGGCTGTGTGGCCTGCGGATTTTCTTCAGCCCAAATGTGACTGTTTCGACAGTTAAAAACAGCCTCCCTGGTGAAGCGAGCGTCATCGGTGAAAAGAACTCGACTGTTACTACTGTTTGTAAACAGAAGACACTCCGTATGACATCAGGGGACTGCAGAGGATGCCCTCAGAAAATGTTATTTGTGTTCCATGAAGCGGGAGATTTAAAGTCAAATTGATCTTTAAACTGATTTTGTATTGAAACGATATATTTCCGGACACGGGTTCATAATCAGACTATATCTACATTCCACTCTACAACTTCCAGAACTTTGTATTAAAAATTATGAATCTCTTTGTAAGTAAAGAGTTGAAAACATTGATGTGATTTTTACTTTATATGTACTATGCATAAAGTAGGTAGAGAAGGTATTGCATTCCACCCGAAATTTCAATGTTGAGATTTAACCCGAAAAAATTCTAGCGTGTTACACTCACATGACTACAAACAGACTTCTTACAAAAGATTGTTCTTCTTTGTACACCACTAATTGAGAAAAGCATTAGCAGAATTTACTTATTACCTAGTTCCTTATAAGTAGAACGGAACTAAAGGAATGCGCTATGCTAAAGCGAGAGAGTCAAATGTTTTAAAAGCTATCGTTAAGGCATTGTCATTGAAATTTGCTTCTTTGCTTGGCCAGGAGTACCACAAAAGAAAAACGGACACTTCCTGTCTGAGTAAAGTATAACTATTCTAAAATTGAAACTAATAACAAGGAATATCTTGGAAACCGTCAACTCTACAACACAAATGCATATGACATAACTTGTGCGTTTTAACAAGATCTTCATTTTTGGTAAAGTAAGTTTTGGTCTATCTTTTACGGTTTAACCGTTATACAAAATTCTGAAAAATCAACCAGAATAAAGTGCCCTTCAAAGCCTATTCCCAGAAATTTCAAAATATATATTTTGTGTGTGATGTAAATATCTTTAATCAAAATCAAAATCGTTAGAGCCAGTTTTGAGAAAGACAAAATTTTCAAAAACTTTTCCATGTAAAGGGTAGCTTGGGTTGAGGGGCTTCTTTTGAAAATCTTCGAGTCGCAGCCTTGGACGATAATACACTTAAATACCAGGTTTGTTATTTAACAGTCTTTGAGCTATGCAGGCACATACAAGAACACACACGGACGTTTTTTTTTTTTTTTTTTTTTTTTTTTTTTTTGATTCAGGGAGTCTCAAAGCATGCCTATATTTTCGGTGAAATCTCTGGGTGCAATACAGTACCTTCTCTATACTCTATGTACATAGTACGTGTAGAGAAGGTAAAAATATGTTTTGAAGTTCACTGAATTAAAAAAAAAAGCATTTAAAGAAAAAGCTCAATTTGTATGTATATCTCTGAACAGCATAGATCAAAAACGAAACGACCGTTAAATAACAAATTTGGATTCTTAAATTTGGTAGCTTTCAAGGATGTGACCGAGAAAATCACCTTACCTCATATTACCCTTTACATGGCATTTTTACTGTTGAAAATTTAGTTTTTCTCAAAAACGGCTATAACAATTTTGTATAAAATACCGTATATTCAGGATATTTACATCATAAATAAAATGTATATCTTGAATTTTCTGGGAATAGCCTCAGAAGACATCTTCATTCTGAATGAATTATGCATAACGTTTAAACCATACGAGGTAGTCAAAAACTTTCTACACAAAAAAAATGTAGATCCAGTTAAAACACACAATTTATGTCGTACATTTGTTGCATTGTTAACCGTTTACAATGTATTCCTTGCTATTGATTTCAATTTTAAGCTAATTAACAGAAGTTCATGTTTCGTTCCATCTCTTTTTTGTTTTACTTTTGGCCGTGCCAAGCGATTTGAATTTTTTTTTTCAGGAGCCACAGAAAATATTCTTGAACTTTACACTCATTTAATATTAACACGCAAACACTTAGAATAATAGAATACTTTGTTCTTGATTTAATTTTGTCTCAGTTTAATTTTTATGCTCACTTTTATTATAGTTTCGCACGACAGCTTTTAATTATGGCGCGCTATCTCCTTTGCAAGCCCTGCAAAGTAACATGCATACGCTTAAACTATTAATAAAATAGGCAGCTAAGTTACATTCTGCATCAGCTAACTGATACAATCAGGTGAACCACCAAGAAAATAATACAGGATGCAGCTCTAGATAGGAACTATACTTTGTTAGATGCTTAGCTATGACTCCTATGTTCCAATACTGCAAATTATTCAACTAAAATTCAAAGTATTTGAAAGCTTGAAAAATATGGTTGTTTAATTCAACAACCAATCACAGCGTGCAGTCTCTTTAAAAACAATCCACAATAAAGAAATAAGCCCATAAAGTGGCAGAAAAAAATGTTGCATAAATGCACATGGCTTTTACTACCAATTAGCGTTTATTTTTATATACTTTCTTAAAGAACTCTTACGAAACTTTATTTTTTTTCTTCATGTTAGACGAGATAATTGTTGTAGAAATAGAATCGCTGGTTGATGTCATGTCTTACATAAACCAACATTTCGGCCTCTTTTTGGGCCATCTTCAGGGCTGCAGTGCGGTGTATTCTATGTATACGGTTAACGACACAAACCACGGAAGCCTCAAACATGTATTTCCGGTGAAAATTCGATATTGCAGTTCTGGGTGGAATAGAATATCATCTATATCCACTAGAGACATAGTAAAGAAAGTAAAATTGTTTTAAGAAGTGAATCATGAAAACATTGTAGTAAGACATGGAACACCACAAAGCATATAACACGATAAAGATTGCATTATAAGCACATAATAATGGCTGCATGACACAAAACCCATAGAGATTATTTCTACTACTTACAGAAGGGCGGTAGTGCCACGCTATAACGAGGTGCAATAACAGTCAAGAGTCACATAGATTGGTTCAAGCCAGTGATAAGAACGCGTTCTAGCTCCCAGTAACGCAAACGTAGAGAACGTTGTTGCTGAAAGTGGTGATATACCTTCTGTCTAGTTTATAACAAATAATATTTTACGTAATACACATAATGAGGTGAGCGTAGCAAAATCCATTTAGTTACTGCTGATATAGCTTACAATCCTGGAGTTGGATTGTCGGTTTTACTTTGTTCTTTTCCATTAATTGTGTTGTTATTTATTCACAATTGTAAGCAATAAACGTAGACAAAGTAAGGAATATTGAGTACACTTATGACATTTTAAAATTTAATTTACAGTTTTGAAGAGTTTTTATTTCGCTAGTTTTAATACATTTTTGGAGGCATGTCAAGCGAATTTCCTGTCTATGCCGTAAATTGGTACTAAACAGCCATTCACGGAAATGACTGCGCGTGCTTCAAAGACTCGCTAAAATGGATTATGAACGCCATTGGATGACTTTAAGACATTTATTTCTAAAATGTCTACTTACCGAAACTAAAACACGTACTCATGTCTGCGGTTTCAACGTCCACTGATGTTCTCAAGAAGTTACGGAAGACTGCACAGGGATCTTTATTTTCTGCTGCGATCACTTGTGAGGATGCTCAGATTTTCCTGTTCCTGTGTTTTTATTTGCTTTACTTCAATATTTAGCGAGAGAGCTCTTCTTGAAACTCAATAGTACCGACGTTTTTCCTTAAAAGATTTGAAAGCTATGCATAAATGTGCATCAAGCGTATGCACATCCGCAACATGTTTTTCAATAAATAATGTTATCAGATATACTGCAAATAAAAACAATTTGTTTTTGTTTCGGTCAAGAAAATTTAATAGGTAGTCATAATTTTAGTTTTAATCAGCTTAAGCATTTTTTTCACTTCAGACATTATTAAAGGTATACAGAACGTAAAATGCACTGTTTTCGTTTCTGCCAAAAATATTTAATAGGTAATCATAATTGTACTTTAATCAGGTTAAGCATTTTTTCACTTCGGAGATTATTAAAGTTATACAGAACCTAAAAAACATTGCTGTCGTTATATGCGTTTCTTATTATATTTCCCCGGCAAGAGAGTCAAAGTTGTCCGCTGAAGGTTGTCGGCAGAAGCGTACCAAAATGAAAGAATGGAGCGTAAAAGCTGCAAAAAACCATGGGCTCTTTCATCATATGCCTCGGCGTACAATAGAAAGTTTTAAATTTGATGGAAAGCTGAAATACTAATCTTCTGTGTCTTAGATTTACGGTTCATAAAAGAACCTCAAGCCCGATAAGAGGCCTCTGAGCAAAATTAAGCGGTCTTTCACACCCAATATGCAACAGGACGCTGAGAACTGTAGCAGTTAAAGAACGTCCATAAACAAAACTGAATTCAGTTTGTTTCCAGGAAACGATTCAAAGCTTGGCTACAGCCAGTTACTGGGAAGGAAAAAAAACGCATATATAAAATGAAAGCATTTAGTGTGTGCAGCTTTTCAGTGTTAATTCCCAGAAATAAAGCAACGTCCCAAATTACTGATAATTTAATCGAATAACATTCTCTTTTCTTTTACTCTTTTGGTTTGCTACAGAAATTTCGAGATGCTATAAAGAAATTCTTTTGTGTATCTATGTGCGTGTTTGCGTGGATCGAAAGCTAGGCTTGCAACGTGTAGACGTGCAGCAGGTCGCACGTGCCGTAATTTCAAACATGCGACTTCTACTGCGACCTGGAAGTTTGGGATGCCAAATAGCTACAACACTATTTAATGATATGCAACATTGATAATAGGGTATTTTTTTCTTTAGGCGATTTCTACGTAATATTCCAATACTTTCGAGCATACATAATGAAATGAAATATTTACATGTATGTAGTGACCTTTGGTTTGTGGTAATTAAAGGATTCATATGAGTGGGTATCATAGATTAAAATCCTAGGTGCTTTAATTTTAAACATCCCTTTGGTAGGTACATGAAACCTAGTCAATTAAAATAAATTAAGTGCCTCGGAAAAGAAAAAACTGTCCTGTTTGCATCACCACAGAAAGCAAGTGCACAAACCTATCCCAAAATCAAAGCATGCTGTCTCTATGTTTGTGCTGACATTTTCAGAGCTACTTGACAATGAAGTTCATTACTATGTATTTACCATTTTCGTTATACACTGAGCACGTGGGGATAAGCAGTCAATCATGTCGGAAAATTGCAAAGTTACATATGGGAACAGTTACCAATCACCGTGCAGCTTTCCACGTGCGCGCGCCGTCATAAGCCGGCAACTATGTATCCATGTAACGTATTTGTGTATCTGCTACTCCAGGGACACTAAATATTTCAGCAACTGCAGGCAAGGAATAAATAAAACAGCAGGATGACGTCAGTTTCAAAATCGCACTCTCGCGTACCTATGCAATTAGAACGGCAGTACTGTATGCTTCCATCATTTAAAACGCCGCATGTATCTGTTTAATTATGTATGCATTTATTAATAAAAAATTATATTCCGGGTAACCATGATATTTGATGTAACAGAATTCTACACTAGCCATCCTCAGGGTGACTGCTGGCTGAGTTGTCATTTTCAGTGTCATAAAATAATCTTAAATTTTACACACAAAATCAAGCAATTGAATACACACATTACCACAGAAAGTATGCATACCTTCAAAAAATATATTAGACATTAATACAGAGGATTCTGTATTGACAAAGTATCAGATGAGTAAAATTTACAAGTTTGTCTATTCATATTCACAATTAGCTCCTAAACGTTCAGATATACAGTCTGTTAAGAATATATGTATTAAGAATAGCATGCTCTCAGGTTGATTAGTACTTCCAAGTAGACCTGACACATGTCAGAAAAAATACTTATTTTCCCTGAGAGCGTGGGGCGGGAGTATCGTAAGGCGTAAAGAAGAGTGGGCAGACCTCTGATAATGAGGTAACTTCCACGAAACTAATAACTAATGGCAGAATCAGTCGCGGTTTACACGGGCCCAAATATTCATCATTTAGGTTATCTTACTATGGAGAAAGAAAGCAGAATGGAAGTTTAAATATGTTTATTTGCAGATTTAATGTTTATTCTTGCATTTCAATACACTCATATCTTATTTTAATATGTAAATGAATTCAAATGCTTTCTGTAAGGCTAATGACCACTGCCTGGGCCAGCATCAGGGTATTGAAGTGTGGATACGTGAAAGCAAAGCGGATAATCTATAGTGACATTTCGCGACGCAGTACGACCGTGCAGAAAACATCAGGTAGTAAATTGTGTTTGTGAAAAAACTGTTAGACGAAGAGAAAAATTAACACAATGATATGAATACATAGTAGGTCACCAATTCTCAAAATATATGTGCCTACACTTCTAAAACACTCTATACCTCATACAGAGCCTTTGTTTGGCCGCATGGCCGGCCTAGCGAGAATTTGCATGATACTCATATCCCTTTAAATTAGAGCGCAAAGATTTCTCATCCATAAGCGATTTCTGCTCATGAGAAACCTTAAAGCAGAAACTGTCGGAAAAACCGGTATTCCTTAAAGGAATTGAAAGTCAATATAAGAAGAAGAATAGATGCCACTTTAAACGAAGAATTAAGGAGAGTTAATTCACATTTTCCTAAAAGGTGTGAAAGATATGTGGCGGCAGAAGGACACAATTTCCAAAATCTGCTTTAACGAAAATTGATAGTTATTGAAGGTAGATATAATTTGCATATGAAATCTACACCCTTGAATTTAAGGAGCTATGAATATCCCGTCTCAACCGACAACAAAATTTCTATTCTGCCGGCCATGCATCCAAATGAAGGCTCTGTATATTAGAGCCTTGGTGGTGAAAAGAGACTCTACTGTCCATTTTAAATAAATATATGACTTCAAATATGAACTTTGCCATCATGTACAATGCTAAAACAATATATTTACATAGGAAAAGACAACGTTGGTTTGCTAAGTTTGCTTTTAAATGTTTCTATAGATTTTCTTGGACTTCTATAGTTCCGTGGAATCTATTTAGGAATCACAGCTTTATATTTTCAATATTTACAGTTAGTGTGAAAGATAACTTAAGTTCTTGATAGACACAGCAATCCCATTGGACAAAGAGCAGCTGCATCTACGTAGGATGTTACGGGTTGAGTGTATAGTAATGGGAATAGTATGTTCAGCGTGCCGCCTTCCCCAGACGGCTTAGATAAAGTTTACGTGACCATAGACATCATTCTAGAGCAGAATGCGGATGTAGGTTTTGTGTCGTAGAGAATCATCTTATGGGGAATATTTTAATCATCAAATTAGACACTAGCGTTAACATGCGGAGACGTATACACGGATATAAGAAATCTTCTGGCACTAAGATATGAGAATTGATAAACAGGTAAGTTACTTGTGATATTGCAGATTTGAAATTAATTGAAAATATAATCTCAGAAATTCTTTGCTACAAACCAAATTCAGCAACCTTAGTTGAGGCGACACATGATGAGATTAAGTTAATTTGTTCATTTCGGTACATATTCTATTTTAAAACTTACACAGGCACCGTCTAAGTCTGGAAACGCAGGTTGATAATTTAAAAGTTGAAAAAAGATAAATTCTTGCAGCCAATGATTTGGGCAATCTGTTTGTCTTTGAGCCAGCGCTGCAAAGCCTGAGTAATCACCTGGCCTTAATCGGTTTGGGAAGGGGTCTAACTCCTGAAAAACTCCGTCTGTAACAAGGCCGAGCAGGAGTTTTCATCTGTCTTTCTTATCTAGCTGATTGGGGACAAGAAAAAGATGGAACTTCTGCAACGGTCACTCCATCTAAATGGGGATTTGCACTAACAAATCAAGAAGCTGTATCATTGAAAGTACTCTTTAAAGATACGCGCTAAACTTTAGAAAACAATAACATAGCTACGGCCTCAGATGTTTTTCAATGCTGACTTTTCACTTTTGTAATGTACGTCTAAGGCCCTCAAATATTTCCACCTGAATTCGAACACTGAGTGTTTCTTAACAATAAAACGCCCTTTTGATGTTCACAGCCAAGCATATAGGGGTTTTAAGCGTACATTGTTACCCTTACTTTATTATAGCTTACATTTTACAATAATGACTACGTTTTTCTGAGGATCAAAACTCTTAGTTTATTTTAAACAATAGCTTCACTCCTATTTTGCAACCGGTTATCCAGAGTTCCTACAGTGAATCCAAATTTTATGGGTATTATATATTCGCCTCCTTTTATTTAGCAGAAAATATTACAGAACAGTCTCATAAAGGCATATGTGTTTTGTTACATGTTTACTTTACAAATCCCAAGAAACAAAAGCTATATACAAAATGAACTACAAAAAGTTGCATATTTTCATGCGACAAAATTAGCGTGAATATTTTCATAACTTTACTAATAATAGTTTAGTAGCTATTTGCATCTCATAAAATCTTAAACTTGGCCTTAAGAAAATACATATTTAAAATAAGAATATAAAAATATCTACATTTTTCTGTTGATTGCTTGACTTTTATACTTGCATTTACTTGGAAAATAATACATATAGTGCACACAAATTTTAATGACTTACTTCACACCATAAAAAACTTATTGATTTTTGTATTCATAGTTAATCGATTTTGGATAACGTATTATAAAGTTGTTCTTGGACACTATGGTTTATCGTATTCTTTCAACAGTTTTAATTTGGGTTTAGTATCTATACAAACAAAGAAGTTCCTGTGTAGACATTTTTGTTTGCATGTTATTGAAATTTTCAAAGCTTTCTATTCGAAGCATATAAATTAATTTCAGTCGAACTATTTCATATTTTTAACTAGTGCTCAAAAATTTTGAACGCATCATTTCTGTAACCTTTCTGAAAATTTCAAGTTAAAAGTTAAAAGCGTTGAAAAAAATTAAGAAATATGTATCTTGAAGTTCAACGCAGAGATTTGCCTAAATGCTATAGGACCAACTAAATAGCCATTTTTTTGGCTTTCACGTTCTTAATATTATACGCTATTTTGTGTGGCATGAAAATACAGGTATAATCAAAATTCAATAACCTAAAGTCCAACATTTTAGTATTCTTTTACCAAATTTAACCGATGCATTGTTTTAGGACGATGAATATGTGAAAAAGAAAAATATTTATTATCGATAACAACTAAAGCACAAAATACAATATATTTATCAGTTATGTCATACTGATTTTAAGATATTAATTCTTATTTATTTTTCATACCATAATTTAAAACATCCATATACTACACGAGGTATTGTATCGAAGTAACAATACACTGCAAACATTGTTGTATAATCAATGATTTTTGTTAATTAATACAGTATATTTTAAATAAATACTATTTAATTTCTCAATTGTATAAAATTGGCTTATGGAAATATTTAATATGAAATGATGAAATTTATTAGCTGTGCACAACGTTTTTATTATAATTTTTCTATTCTATTCCCAGAAACTTCAAAATATGCATTTTATTTGTGATGTAAATAGGTTTAATATGCGGTATTTTAATCAAAATCGTTATGGTCAATTTTTAGAATAACAAAATTTTCAAAAATATTTCCATGTAAAAGCTAGTATGAAATGGGGGATTTTCCTGAAAATCTTCGTGTCGCATCCCTGGAAAATATCGAACTTGAATAAAAAGTTTGCCATTTAACGGTCTTTAGTTTAGAGCTATGCTGTCCAAAGACCTTTTTCTATTTTTGGGGCGCTAAGGGGACCTCAAAACATACGAGGTGTAATAAAAACTATAATTTTTTTTTTTAATTTCGCGGTATTTATACAACAGATTTTCAATTTTTTTTTATCTTGTAGGTACGCATGTTCCTGATGTATTTTTACATTTTCTACTGTTTTAAATACTTAGTTTACTGTAGACAGTTTGAAGGGTTATTCGTGTTTTCGAAGGCTCAGCGAATTTGCATTAAATTTTGCTTATAAAATCTGTTAAAATGTTAGAAATGTTGGCTGTGGCTTTTGGCAAATCTACTGAGTAAGACAAGGGGTTTCGAGTGGTATCGATATTTCAAAGAGGTCGATAAGACTCTGAAGACGACGATCCTCTGGACGTCCTTACACATTGATTACTGATGACAATGTGGAAGAAGCAAGGAAATGGTTCTGCCATGTGGTTATACAGTCAATAAGGAATACTACCTAGAAGATATGGGTCGTTTGCATGAAGTAATCCGAAGAAAATGACCAGAATTTTCGCAAAACCACACATGGGTGGTGCTCCTGCTCACACTTCAACGTTTGTTTGTACTTTTTTCACAAAAATCAGAAACGTTATGTTTCCTCAGCCACCTTATTTGTCGGATATGGCCCCCTGTGACTTCTTTCTATTCCCGAGGCTGAAAAGAACATGAAACGATGTCATTTAGGCAGTATTCCTGAGCTAAAAACTGAAGTAGCTGAACACCATAAGGAAAAGTGAACTAAAAAGCTGCTTCGAAGAATGGAAAAAGTGCTGGCACAAGTGTATTACGTCTGAGGGAGTTTATTTTGAAGGGCACAAAGTTGATGTAGATGCGTAAATACAGATTCTTTAAGAAAAACAAAAATTCCCATTATTTTTTCATCCCACCTCATATATTTCCGGTGAAATATCGGTGTCGAATTTTTGGTGGAATACAATACTTCCTCTATACACTATGTACAGAGTATGTGAGAGAAAGTAAAAATGTCCAGAATTAATGTCACTACTGTACAATATAGACCTTTAAGTGCTAAATCCTAGCAGTGGCGGAAACATCACAAATCTTATGTGACGGAAACTATGGTGTTTAGGTGTATTATAACAATAGAGAGAGAAGAACGACTACTTTTATAGCCCCAATTTACGTAGCTGGCATTTCGTTCATCCGAAAGTTATTACAGGTTTGCGGAATGCCCCAGGGCTATATACTGCTCCGCTTGATTAATTCCTACAGCTGGTGTTTGCCCCGTTTCCCAGGGCCCAGCCTTCCCTTACGCCAACCCAATCCCTTAATGTAAGCCTGTTAGGCTAATATTGATTGCTAGTGTTGAACCTGACATTATGCAATTCCTCACTCCCAGTTGTTCATGTTTTTAAGTCATTAGCTCTCCCACAGAGCAGTTCCGTTAGAAATCCTCAAAATGGGAGAGCCGAAAAAAACATACTTCCGCATTTCTTCGTCCTACACACCAAATAGCTGAAAGCTATCCTTACGAGCCATAACTCAATCGTCAGATTATTATACCGGTGTAGAAATGTTACCATTCTGTCAGTAAGCTCTCACGTGCCGTTCCGAACAAAGCTATCTATTAAAACTTTCACATGGTATTCTTTATCATTAAACGCTTATTACATTCTCTAGCATGCATGTTTCTTTTTCATAGTCGGCATACCCTTCCCGTATATAGGGTTGACACCCCTCTAGGATATACAATAGGATGCCTAAGGGTCATAAGTCTGTCAGGGAGCCAACGGCATGGAACCACAGAATGGAGAACCTGGAACAATTGGTTGGCATGAGCGTGAGCAACTGGATGATATAAAATTCAAGCGAATGGATGATAGGTAAGGGGGTGATGGAATAATTGGTGGAATGAGTGGCGGGGGAAACCGGAGGACCCGAAAAAAACCCGCCCAGATGCAGTTTCATCCACCACACATCTAGCATCATGAACACTGTATATAGTAGATATCAGGTGGCCCAACTGCCCATATTTGACGTGAGCGTTAAAAGTGTTGCAGAACTCAACTGAGCTATTTCAAGTTAAAACCAAACAGTGGAGTATTGGCTGAGCGACCATTGTTTACCCCTCACAATGAACCCTACCATTCATTACCTCCGCTGATAAGCTAGCCGGGTAAAGCGAAGGTCATTCTCGCCAGTTCTTCACTGGCGGATTTTAACTTGAAATTGCACCGTTTTGATTGACAGTGTTTGACGCCCGTGTTTACTACAGACAGCACCGCAGGCAATGACACTGATCATACATGGAACGAAGATGGAGTCCCGGTGGAATACGAGGGCTGGGGAAACTGGAGCACCCGGAGAAAACCCGCCCCTGTGCCGCGATGAAGAATGAAGAACGAATGTGACCTCTTATGTTTGAAAGAAGTGGCCTTTTCAACAATAGAATAAGTAGATTTTCAACGTAATCCTCCCACTCCATATCTGCTACTCTTTAGATGGAAAAATTTTTGAAAATTTTTTTTCTTCAAAATGGCTCCGGCAATTTTGATTAAAATGTCGTATATTAAAGATATTCACATCACAATTTAAATGTATGTCTTGAATTTTCTGGGAATGGCTTCTGAAGACCAGTTCATTCTGAATGAAATTTGCATAACTAGTAAACCGTAAGAAATAGACAAAGAGCTTACGACCCAAAACGTAGATCTTGTTAAAACACACAATTTATGTCATATGCATTTTTGTTGTAGAGTTGACCGTTTCCAAGATATTGTTTGTTATTAGTTTCAAGTTTAAACTACTTAATTTTTCTCAGGGGCTACCTTTCCTTTTCTTTCATCTCGCTTTTTTTTTTACTGCTGGCTTTGCAAAGCTAACCGAACTTCAAACGTTCACATAGCGATCTGATGTTAAAAGATATCGCAATCGCTTTAGCCATACTTCCATTCTGTTTACAAGGCATTAAAGACTAAGTCCATTTCTGCCAATGCTTATCTCGATTATCAGATGCAGATAAAACAATCTCTTTTGTGAGAATATTTTGTTCGCAAAAAGAGTAGAAAAAGTCATGTGAATGGAAAACATCAGATTTTTTTTCCGATTCAGCCCTGGTTATTCAAGTATGGTACCAAAATAATTAGCTATATATTCATGTTTGTCAAAATTTGTTAATTATAAACCATTGTTTCTTTCTTTTTAGTTAATGTTTACTTTGTAAGTTTGTATGTTTCCAGTTCATTCTTTTTGCTATTACTTTGTCTGTCATTGAAGTATCTAGGTTGTATTACAATCCTTCCATGTGTGTAAGTATATTTAGAGGCATAAAGACCGTGTTCTGTAGAAAACTGTGCAATAAAGCAGCATAAGCTTTATTTATCCATTTAACATGCTACATCCTTTATTGTTACGGAAACGCAATCACTTTTATATTTTATGTTGTTTTCCGGAATGTTCTGTACTTTTAAACTGGTTCATTGTTGTTGAAATGCCGTAATTGTTGGGATTGTTTGGCTTTCTTTTTTTCACAAGCTGCATATATAGTTACATAACCACAACGCTCTCAGGTTAGCTAGTCCATACAGTCACAAAATCGACTATCGAAACAAGATGGTCTGTTTCTCTCAGCTCCTAAGCAGGTTCGCGAGTGCACGCGAGTGTACGCGATAGAAAATGTAACTAGTTAATAACTGCAGTTACTCACTTATGAGTTTATAACCAAGCATCCATTAAAATGCTTCTGGTTGTCTCTCAAAGCTACAAAGAGTAACAAAAATGTTGGCAGGGAAGATACCTGTGGCTAGCTCTGCCCGGATGCTTTAAAAATTTATCAAACTAACCGTAGACCACTTGCATTACACTTTAAAAATTAATACACCACACTGCAAATTACAACCTTAAATGCAAATGATGTACGCAGCAAGCATTTTAAGTTCACTTGGGGACTCGAGAGAACCAAAAGTGATTCCTAACAGTTTTCCATTGCATATTCAGATGTTTTCAAAAAGCAGCCACTGGAATACATATTCTCATATCGGTCGCTGTGGCTATTGGCTTATGAATATGTATTGCATAAAACAGTGCATTCTCCGGACAACATTAAAGGATTGTTGTTTTAAACTGTTACGGTTCGACAAATAATCAAATAAATGCATAATTTTTATCACTAGGGACCAAAAGTGATTAACTTGAATGATTTGAAACTGAGAATGGCTCTGCAAACGGAAATCAGGAAGAGACTGGATGTCACCATTATGTTACATAGAAAAAGGCTATCATAGTTTGAATTAAATCCTCATAACAAAATGTACATCTTTAATTAATGTTTCAAGTGATTGCGCACTTAAAACTCGGGGACATTCCCCTTAAGTAATTTTTGTCACCTAAGTGAGATATATTTTTTTCATGATAAATTTTGTTTTGTTCTAGTATAATAGCTGAATATGCTCTGCGTTTCATGGTGGTTTCGTCCGTTTCACGGCAACTGACGTGTCGGGATTCGGAACGGTGACTCCCGGTGAACCGGATGGAATATCCGCGCACCTAATTCAAATTCTCAGAAATACGTACTACTGTACTTACAAACGAAACGAACACTGAAAAAGAACCTGACAATATTTCCTTGCTATATTCACACATTCATGCCATATTTTAGAAGCTATTATTTGCATACATCAGTTCATCTTATGATGAGCCAATACTTTGATTATGTTACTTTCCGTAACCCAACACAATTCTTTGTGTTAATGTGAAGAAATTTAGTGGAATTGTTCAAACTTTAGCTAAACATTAATAACATTTATGAGTGCAACTCTTTATGAACACTAAATCGATTTTTATATTAAAGTTATAAAAGATAGATTGAAGCAAATCCTAAAGTGACTCCCAGTTTCTGTTAAGGAGTCCAATGTTTCCTTGCTGGTACTCCCTTTAAATTTCCAAAAGTACACAAGAAATGTTCATGAATAAAACAAAAAGCTCTTTGCAGTCGTACTGTTCTTGCAATGCAATGTGTATTAGGTAACTTTTACCTACAGAAGACTTTCCGTAGGGAAAATATCTAGGAATTACTTTGGTTAAAACTATTTTATGTTCGAATTAATTACCTACGCTTTCCCGGAGTAGACAACTCATTAAGAATATAATTAACGCATTAAGCTATTTAGCGAAATGCACAAATACAAAAATCGTAAAAATAGGTATAGCATGAAAAGAAAGTGCGTTTACTCGAAACAAAGAAGCTTTAACTGCACATCTGAAACAAAAAACAACACGGTGCTTAAAGTCTGTGTTTCTAAATAACAAGCTGCAGTTTTGTACCGTTACAAAATGCATGCATCCACACACTAATCCCACACATTGTGTTCTATTTACAAATGCATATGGTATGTTAAAGAAATGATATGCTATTTTGATGGTTCTTATAGTCGCAAAATGTAACCAACCAAAGGCGACAATCCACCGCGCGTTTCCATGAAGTTCTTTCAAGCCTAATGCTCATGTTTACACACATTCCTGGAGGGTGTGTATTTTGGTGAGCTTTTCGGCTTTGACAAAACGAATGCTAAGCCTCAAACGGATTATCTCTCTCATTATTATGAGAGGGATAATCAGACGTGCATATAGACACTTCTAGTTGCCGCAATTTTCCTTCAGTGCTGTATGGGTCCAGGTGTTTCCGGTCAATGCTTAAAACAAGTTAACAAAACACGCGTTTGCATGAGTTAAACTTTAACGGTCGTTGCTTTGTACAGTTTGAAGTGTCACGTGTTTCTGATGTACTACTTTCGATTTATATTTAAAGCGCGTATGCATTACGTTAATTAATTACATAACTGATGTACTCACCAAAAAATGCACTCTTCGGCAACGAATATTTGTGTATAATACTTAAATCACAATA
The DNA here is from genome assembly GCA_030762935.1 of Hymenopus coronatus. Classification (NCBI taxonomy): domain Eukaryota; kingdom Metazoa; phylum Arthropoda; class Insecta; order Mantodea; family Hymenopodidae; genus Hymenopus; species Hymenopus coronatus. Next base: position 32,857,067 of record CM060900.1, on the reverse strand, counting down.
CATTCATGCTTACAAGTGTGAAGCAAATTTATAGGTAGATTCCCTGATAGGAAGCTGAAGAACCCACTTTGAGTAAATACTGTAAAATGTTGGAGAAATAAAACGGTGATTGTGTGTAGTCATATACTAACGAATGAGTGGAACTAAAGTTTACGAATGAAATAGTCCGGAATTTCGCATCTATAAGGTCCCCGATTGCCCTGCATCGTGCCGGCCTCTCCCGTCCACGTTCTCGGGTGAAGCTTGACGCAAACGTTCTGTATTTCCTCATAATAATTGCTGATCTTAACGATCGCCGATCAAGATCTCTCCGTGATAGCTGTGAAAGATAAATTCCAATTCCAAGCTGAATAACGCCTTTTTACTTTAGCACGTATAAATAGTGTACATAGTAGGTTGAGAAGGTATTATATTCCACCCAATATTAGATACCTAGGACCCTTGAATCCAAAAATAAGTATTTTAAGAAAACTACCTGTGTGTATGTGGGCGGAGAGCATAACTCAAAAACGAAAAGTCGGTAACTACCAAACTTGGTATTTAAGTTCACTTTCTTCCTAGGATGTGACACAAACATTTTCAGCAAAATCCCTCCACCGCAACTACCCTTTACATAGAACATCAATCAAAATTTTGATTTTCTCAAAAATGGTTGTAGCGATTTTACTTAAAATACCATATGTTTAAGATATTTTCATTAAAAACGATATTCTGAGAATAGACTCTGAGGACCACGTCAATCTGCATCACTTTTGTTTTAACTGTAAGCCATAAGATCTAAACAGAAACTTCCCACAAAAAATGTAGATCTTGTTAAAACACACAACTCATTATTTATTTTATTTATATTTATATATTTATTTTGTGAAGTTAATCGTTTCCGGGATATTCCTTGTCATTGGCTTCAATTCTGAATTACTTAAACCTTTTCAAGCGGAAAGTCAACTTTCGTTGCACATCTCTTACTTTTGGGCATCCAAAACAGAATCGAATTTTAATTGTTTCACATACCGAAAAGCTTTTAAAGGATTTGACTATCGCTTTAGTCAAGCGCATTCTATTACTTGTCTTCTATTTACAAGAGAGCAAGTAATAAGCCCATTTCTGCTAATGTTTATCTCGATTAGCTTAACGTAGATGAAAGAATAATCTTTTGTACGAATAGTTGGTTTGCAGAGTACATCAGGTGTTATATGTATGTTATGTTACATAATATGTTTCTAAGCCTCAGAGTGTTGCAATTAAAGAACGTTCGCTTTGTGCCCGGCAGCTGTCTTTTCGCATAACCACATCGGAACAGAGAGAGACAGGAGAATGCCGTAACCAGAAGCCTGGGGATTAGAAACCATGGGGACGATGATAAATACAATCACTGCCATAGTTCTGCAGGGGTTCGAATTTCGCTCACCTGCCACAGAGCCACAACATTGCCTCTCAGGTGTCACTAGCACATGTTAATTCACTAGGGCCTTTGAAGCATCGCATGCGGTTTCTTGCCATGTCTCCTAATATGTAGGTTAGCAACCTTCTCATAACCTAGGGTCCATAGTTCAGTCGGTAGAGCTACTGCTTTCTGTGCGAGGGTCCCGCGTTCAATCACCGGCTAGGGGTTGGGACTTTTTTCTCTAGCCAAGATTGTTCCATATCCTCCCCAGTGTCTGGAAGTGTGTGTGATCTAATGAATAAAGGCCAAATAAAACGGTACACGAGTTAACACCATAGTCGATATGGCTGTGCCGATAAAGGGGACAATAAAATAGTTATTTATGATACAAATGGTGAAAATTGTGTTATATTATCGTTTCGCAAGCTTCTGAGTCACAATATAAAACAATTTTAAAACATGTATCATACACTATTTTTAGATAGTTCTCACTGTTTATAAACATATTATAAACAGATTGTTTTACGTATTTCACGGATTTCATGTCTAATGGTCTACGATATTAAGTTGTTGCCTTGCTTAGCATCAGTGCTGACAACATGACGACTTACTCGTACACACGAAAACATTCTAACAACGGAGGCAGTGTAAGAGGTGTAATTTTACTCTCTCCGCTGCTTGCACAATTTCCTCGGTTCAGCAGATTCCATGTTCCTGACATTCAAACCCTCCGCCATTTTATGGATCGATACGAGCTTTCAAAGTCATAGTCTATTTGAATGAGGCTGTGGACGCATAAACCAAAGTTGGCTACAATGGGGGTGTTATAATTTTATAACATTAAGTGACAGAATTTTTTATTTTTAACACTACTTACATCTGGTTAAAGACCTACTTTTGCATCAACTGTCTAAAAAAAGGCTATGTGTCTAATAGATGAACCCTAGAAACATGCAATTATTCTATGGAGAACTGGACAAGCACTTTGTCCTGTTTGAATACTGTTAGAATCACAAAGACTTTCTAACCAAATAGTATATATTTCATTTTATTTCAGTTCATTTCGGAAACCAAATAGTATTTATTTCATTTTATTTCAATTCATTTCGGAACTTGAACAAAATTAAAAATTATAAGTCTACTGTAGAACTTAAATTCTCCAAAACGCAGAGAAAGTTAAAGAAACATAGAAATAAGAAGGCTAAAAGGGTACACAGAATATTTTAGTGAAACGTATTGGTACAAATTTGTCTATAAAGGTAATATTAAAAATCTGGTATAAATGAACTACAACGTTTAGAAACATTTAGAAAATCCAGAAGAAAATAATCTTAATGTGAACACAATTAAAAAAGTCTACTAAACTAGTTATTGAAGCCAGATTTTATTTAAAAGTTTTACTGTACTCCTTATTTGAGTTTTTGGCTTCCTCTATGTTTATATTGACTGCGGTAATTTGTGCTGTTGACAACTTAAGATATCCTTACTTTCTTGACAATTAAATATAATATTTCTACCGGATGTGTTATTGATTTTATCTGAGTTTGCTTCAGCTACAGGTTATTAATATTTAACGTGTGTAGAGAGGTTAAAACGTGTGCAGGAAAAAGTAAACAAGGGTAACAGAAACTGAAACATCGGGATATCATTCAAGTATAATAGGTGATCAGTATAGAGCGAACAGGCCGGCGTTGAAGCCCAAGGCTTTTAGTGTTGAGCTGAACACTTACAAACGTGGCATTGTTTATTCGTGGTTACAATACAGTGCATATTAATTTAAATGATTCTATTTGAGTACCGGTATTACGTTCTCCACAATTTATTCATTTTTGATTCATCCGTACAGAATCTGCGACTGGCCCCCGCGTTTCCCCGATTTAACCCACTGTGATTTTATCTCCGGGGCGAGATTAAAAAGGAACTTTATAAAACAAACACACTTTAGAGGAGCTCCAACATAACATTCGTCAAGAAATTGCTGCCTTATCTCAGAGGGAGCTGCAGCGTGTGGTGACCAATTTCCTAGGTAATTACCTGCCAGAGATCCTTTAGCTACGAAGAGAATCACTTTCAAAGCCTCTTGCTACATATATGTTTGTTTATTTTTTTTTTTTTTTATAGTGTTTACCTTTTGTTGCTTGGTTATAAATAACTTACGCGGCAAGCCGTAGCATATTTACTCTGGGTAGCTGTCACCCGCTCAGAGCGCATAGCAAGCAACACCGCCGGCCGGCTAAGAGTCGAGAAACCTGTTCTTCTCTATGCTGAACACCCAGTATAATGTGACAAGGGGCAGCAATAGGAAGAGGGATGAGCAATGGAGACCTGAATGAGGAAAAATGAAAAGGAAGAAGGAGAAGCGAGTGGGCAAACGGAGAAGGTATAGTAGAGTTTAGGCTCGGTCTATGCATACAGCTAAATATCTATCCTGAAGTTATATTTGGGTTTGCTGTATTTTCTTATTGGTTGCATTATCCTTATATTACATTATTAAAAACTCAAAGTTCTTATGCTACTATAAATGGGAGGTCCTTGAACATAAATAATAACCTGTAAACTGTCTAATCATACAAACAGAAGACATAGGTTGAAAGGAACAAAGAAGAAACTAGGACAATAAATACCAGGCAAAATGCTTGTCAAATACAGTAAATAGCTAAAATTAGAATTAAGTACTAATTTATCTTATATAAAACTTTAAATATTTCTTGTGCAACCTAATTTATGGCAACCTCGCAAAGAAATGCTAGAATAATGCTTGAATTAAGCGTAACAGTATACTCACGTCTAGGTACATGCAGGCAACGAACTGCAACGCATAAAGAGGAGATGAACAACTGAAGCACGACCTTGGGAGATCTGCATTTGCATTGACGTTATTAAACAGAGGAAAAACGCAAACTTTTACGCATCGTTTTAAAATGACGATCACGAAGGCACAGAGTAGAACAAAAAATTAATTCCAGCAGAGAAAACTTCCATTCGCGCCTTAAGTCACTAATGTTTGCTTTTATTGCACGGAAAGGAACCTAGGGAAAAGTAACGCTTTCATTTGCAAGTTAGGCCAGTCCATGACTAAAATCTGAATTCGTTCTCGGAATTATATACGAATATTTGCTACAGCAGTAGATCATGATTCCATTTCCTTCAGGTATATTAGAAATGTCTTGTTTAATTACCGATTATAAACTGCAAGAGACAGCTGTAAAATGGAAGTTAAAGCTACTGAAAAGATTTTAATTGTTACTGAATAACAGTATTAGTAATTACATTTCCCAACCACGTGATATGCTTTTGAAGTTTGTGCATGCCACTATGGTTATAATAGAGAAGAAATCTTATGTCTCATTCCTCTAGCAGAAATAACCACGTAAAACCAGTTCATCCAGTCAGTCAATTTTGTTTTCCTCTTTTGTCGATAAGCAGTAACAGGAAACCGTTAATCATGCTTTATAAACCCCTTTAAACACCCGATGAATGCCAGAGCCTAATTTTATTTTTGCACAAGGAATGCGATGTTTCTAAGGGAAGAGATCTGGAGTCTTAATACGATATTCATGAAAGAACTTGCTACCAGATTAAACTCTGAACACATTGCGGACTTAGTTATTCCCAAATGCGCTCGGTTCCAGGGTTAACATTTACTCGGAATGTGTTACGTTCACAAAGCTTCTCCACCTACTATAGTTCATTTCTTATACAGTTTTTACAATTTGTTCTTACGAAATAAACTTTTGAAGGCATTTCTTGTTGCTCATTTCATTGGAGGTACAAAGGGATGGAGAAAACTAAGATGTTTAAAAACCGGTTCGGTATATGCTGGTCTAGAAATTACATACTCTTTCCGTGACATTGCAGAAACAAATAGCAAGAGGGGTAAAAAAAAAAAAAATGTGTTGCTATAGTCGCATGTCTTTCTCTACCTATTCTGCAAGAAGCGATTCTTGCAAAAGCTTATTATTCTATCTTAATCAAAATAAACTTTAGCAGATATGGCTTTATTACATAATTCCTCGATACAGCGAGAATAAGGCTATACACGAGAGCGACAGACAAATATTTTAAGTGCTGGTGCTATGTGATGACTAGGTTACGGACATGATTTGAGTGCCGCGCCGTTACCGAGTCTTAAACCACTCGCCTCTCACCAAGTCGGCCTGAGTTCTATCGCAGGTGATCGCATGTGTGATATTTGGTGGAAAAAGCGGCGCAGGGTAGGATTTTCACAGGGTTCTCCGGTTTCCCCTGCCATTGCAGTCCAACGATGATCCATTTTCATTTTATGTATCATGAGTGCTACCACCTGCGGTGCCATGTTAGTAAAAGCGGGCGTTAAACTTTAGGTTTAATTTCTAGTATACTAGTAAGTTGTTTACAAGCAAACGGAGAGGAGAGAGAAGTCCCGTGCGCTAACGAGTTTCTTTTATAGCTGGACACAGTAGTAAGTATACAATTCTGTAATGAGCATACATTTTTATCACAGTGTATAATTAACATGTGCGGTGGCAGATTAAGCAGTCAGTTTATGTAATTTACATGTGTAGACAACTATTGCAATGAAAAAAAAAATATTTTCTGAATATATCAAAAGCAAGCGTCCTTTATTGCACTTAGAACCTTCAGAAAGGTTGCACATATACTGGTCGCCTGTTTAGAGTGAATGACCGGCAATGCTTGGGGATGGGGAGGTCCCAGTGAAACCCTGTTAACGTAACTATTTTCCAGTCAGTGTGCAGCTAAAACGCAACCGTGTCCGAAGCCTAGTGATGAAATAGAAATGCGGTTCTCACAGGATGAAATCTTTTTAATAAGACACAATGATGATTAAAATGTCTATACCCAAGCTCCATTTCGAAGTTTTGAAGGCCAGTGGAGATTATATAGACAGCTCTTTAATAATCCAGTTTCCTATGATAAAATCACTGTCAATACTATGTTGACCTCTGGACTTGTAGTTTTAAATTTTTTTCTGCCGTTATTCAGTGATATTCATTTAAGGACACTTACAGAGTTTGTGACGTTTCTCGTTTGTGTAAATGTAACTAAAATATTATTACATTTAACTTAGTTGTTTTACCCTCCCCGTATGGAGGACTTATACGTGGTTGCCTAGGGTCAGAAGCCTGCTGAGAGGTATGATATTTAATCATAGAATGAAGAGTCCGGAACTAGGGATCAGCCCGTAACCAGAAATGAAATTGAGTTAGATGGCATGAAATGAAGGAGAAATTGATGATAAAAAAGATGATGCTAATGATGGAGCAATTGGTGAAATGAATGGTGAGGAAACCGAAGAACCCAGAAAAAATCCGCCCAGACTCCACTTTGTCCACCACAACCTCACCTTGGTCACCTGGAATTAAACCCGGGCCGCCTAGTGAGAGACGAGAGGTCTAACCACTAGGCCACGGTGCAGCCACTTAAAATTCTTAATTCCGCTTATAAATCTATATTTTATATTCTTATTAAATATTCACTACTGATTAAATATTCATTTATAAATTAAAATATGTTAGCAGATGTAAGGTGATATGTTAATGAATAGTCTTGATTTCCTTGTTAAGTTATTTCAGCATTAAAAGAGTATGAAATACTTAATTGTGGGAAGACGGATTACTATCGTTTAGCTGGGAGATGAAAGACTTTTTTTTTATAGTGTTTAACGCCCGCTTTTACTACAAATGGCACCGCAGGCGACAATGAAAGACTAAATATACTTATATGTTAAATGTCTAATTAAGTTCAGGATAGAGGATTAAATCAGAAACTACAGCATATTGAAGATGTTAGCTCTAGAGCAGGAGTCGACGTCTGTCATTGTGCAGCAAAGCCTTCTTTAAAAGCAACCAAGTAATTTTATAGGCGATAAGAATTTACCTTCTGTAAACTAGTTTCGGCCATTTAGCACTTGGTTGCCGACCACTGCTTCATCTGTCTCTGGATTGGCGTGCAATGAGACGAGAAAATTGGACCCGGCCTCCTGCACCATCATCAATCCAGCGTCAAGTAAATCACAGAGATTTATAGTTGTGGTTTTAGATCCTTGAAAACTATAAAATGACACTCTTTCTGTATAGATGGAGATTGATTTCTCTTAAGAAAGTACCGAAGGCTATTTTAACATTTTGTTTAAAAATAAAAGAAAGGAACAAAAAAACACTAAAGCGCTGTCTGTGCCTTAAGATATTTCTGCATGGCGAACATTCAAAATTGATCCAAAAAATGGAGACTTAAGTTTTGGACATTTTAATGCACCTCGAAATGTATGCAATAACATGTCTGGAATATGAATAAAAGTTTTAGTCTATTAAACTTAAAACAAAACAAAAAACAACAAAAGCTACATAATAGTACTCTGCTTTTTCTGATCTTTTCCACCTTATTACGAAGTATTTTGAAATGTATTATGTATTACTATCTTGTAGTTCAACATACAGGGCGGAAGGAAGCTTATTACACTGCTCCGAATGCATAGCTCATAAAGTCATTGCCAGCAAAATAGTAGCTTTCCTGTGGTCAGACGCTTTAAAAAATATATTTTTTTTTTTTTTGTTTTTTCCCAAATGTGATGGTTTATTCCACGAGAATGTATTAACACAATAGTTTTTTACTTTTAAGATAGGTGTAGTGACCTATTTCTGTTTTAGTTTTGGTAGTAACTATATCATATTATACAGGATTTGAAATAATTACTCAGTTTCCGAACATCGTTTTGCAGACGTAATGTGATATAAACAACATTTTGGGTGAAGGTAAGTCAGTGTGAGAAACGGTTCACAAGCATAACTGAAGTGGAAGGTGGGGGGACTAGCTGTGTTGTTTTCTACACGACCCTAAACCTAAAAACACAAACGAAAGTAAAACTATTATACGCGCTGACATTGTTGTTTTTAAAGGGAGAGTGACGTTCCTAGCTATTGGTAAATTTACGTTGCAACGCTGCCAGCAAGTGTGTTTTATGTTCTCAAAAAGAAACCTAAAATATCGCTGCAAAAAATTGTGATCGGAAAAAAATTAAAGATACAAAATAGGTTAAAAAATAATGAGATATGTTACGTTTAAATTAACGTAATGAGTTCACTTCCACCTGGTATCTGGGAGGAAAAGTTTTAATATAGTTTTATCTCACAACACAATTAATGTCTGTGCAAGCATTTGAGTGTATTAGTTTAATCTTCAGAAAAAGGGGTTTATTTTACTTCATTCTCCTTTAAGTTTCTAATGTTTTCACACTAAACGCTTAATTACCCATAGGACCTTAAGAGTACTTTGCATTAAGATTTCCAATATTTACAAATTTCAAACCATTTTGTTGTAATTTTCGCCTTATACTTGTTAAAAGCATTATAATAAAAGCATACTGTTCGGATCCAGCTTTTAAAATGTTTGAGTTCTTCACTAAAAATAATATATAATATATATAAATATCTCATTTTTATATTTTTAGTGAAAAATTGTAAATTTCAAAAGCTTTGAAAGCCTTCATATATACGAGTACACCATGTGAGGAAGAATTCAAAAATACTCTCGATGAACTTTATACTCTTTATGTGGCATTTATATCTAAATCTTCATTAATACTAGTTCAGAAATGCGTCGTAGTCATTAACTTTCGAGAGAAACAACCAGAACAAAAAGAAAGAAGAAAAGAAATTAAAACTGAAATTACATTTCAAAACTGTTGACCTCTTTTCACCGTCAAGCTGGGAAAATGACATCTGCTATGAAAAATGTGAACCTGGCATTTTTAAGAGCAAACATGCTCTCTTTTATAAATTACTGATGCATACGGTTGCGGGATTTTGTGATAAAGCTATCCATCTATCGAAACTTTTACGATACAAATGAGCCCCTGGCCCTATTCATAATTTTGGTTCTCCACTTGTGAATAGCAATTCTGTGGAGTTATTTCTCCTGAATCCCAGGGCTGTATACGTCCCCTCAGTAAACATAGGATGGGGTCAAAACACCTCCCTTTGATAAATTTGCTCCATGGCTGCCATGTATCATTTAAAAATTCAGTAGCGCTAGCATGACATGAAATAATACCTGCAACTGTTCATTTCCCGATTACACAGACTCCACTTTGAGAGATTAAATTACGCTTGGCATACTCCCCTCAGAATGAGAGTGGCTTTTCAAGCGCCTCTCCAAAGCATAAGCTTCGCTCTTAATCAAACTAGAAAAACTATTGCAATTCCTTCTGCTGTGTTCAAGATTTGTGGGATTTTACCAGAGTTGATTAATACCTGAGCAACGCTCCAAATATAACAGAGATTTAAATACATCGAATAAGTTGACAGTAATGAACCTTCCAGTTGACGAAACCCCATAAAAACAATATCTATGTCACATGATCTCTAAATAAAGCCTAGAAAGATATTTAGGAACGCTGTTACTACCTTGAAACTCTTTCTTCCTTTCATGATATCCTCACAGATGTTGATGCAAAGAGTTTAAATTAATTTGGATTATTTGTGTATCGGTAACATGATGATGTATAATAGAACTGCGGCTTCATTAGGTTTAAAACCCGAGTACTTTTTGATGAGGTAAGGTAAAATAGAAACTTTTCACTTTGATTATTGTAGATTTATTCTTTGTGCATATACTTCGAAGTTGGTATATTCAATGGGCTAATGTTTGAAAGTTATGAATTGCAAAATGATCACCTAGATACTATATACACCTATAAACTGTACAACAGAGGTTTACATTTTGATAATTATTTTCAAGTTGCACACAACACATTAAGTAAATAAAATGGCACTGCTGTCAGAATATGTAAAGAGATTGAGATGAAGAAGTCCAGTAAAGTCATGGATGAGGTAGTGCAGGAATGGACAGCTTCGGATACTTGGAATGCACCATAAAATGCCCTGCTTATAGTAAGTAAGAGGAGACTTAGAGAGAATATGGAAAACTTTGTTTGAAGCATGACATTGTGTAGTACGGAAACGAGTACATTGCGACGAAGTGGAGCCAAATTAATGGATGCGTTTGAACGGCGTATATGGGAAGAGTGAAGTATGATAAAATAAGAATAGGTGAAAGAGCCGGTAAGTATTGGGAAGATAAAATGGGCTGGGACATTATATTTGCGAGGTCGATGTGTGATTAAGATGTAATTGAAGAAATGCAGAGTAGAAAAAAGTTTAAGATAAATTGTTCATGGGAAAAAAGAAGAGGAAAAAATAAAAGAAGGGAGGACTAAGAAGACGGGGCTTGTATTGAAGGACACGTCCTTAAGTAGACAATTAAGATGGCTTTGTTGAGTAAATTATGTAATTAAGCGATTTTTGTGAAATAAACATACATGGCTAGAGAACTTTTATCTGCTCCTTAATCATGACTAAATTTGTTTAAAGAACGCTTAAGAAAAAAAAATAGCTCAAGAGAGTTAATCATTGGGGAAAATGTGCGCAATTTAGAGATCATGTAAATTGTCAACATGTTTGCGTTTTATGAAGATACATAAAGTAAAAAGGCAGGTAATTACATAACAATCCAGCCTCAGCTTATAATTATTTGGAACTGAAGTACAGTGACAAAGCCTCTTTGAACCAGTTTTTCAAGTAGGCTGCCGTTCTGCACATACTATTTATTCTTTTTTTTTAAGCTCTTGGACTGGTATTAATGTATCTTTGAAACGTGCAGCAGGAGCATGTTCATCTAGTTCCAGTATTCCAAGTAGTTTTCCAATGAAGCGTAATAAGGAATCTCAGAAATGTATTTGGTTTACGAGCACCACTTGAATAATTAATTAGCTGCATTTTCAGAATTCCAACATCACACCACAACTCATTAGAGGCCTGTTTAAATCCATAAACCGTCAGTGCCCGTCAGGAAAATGAACTGAACCTATTAAACAAATATTTTCACATTTGCTCAATGAATTATAGAACGCCAGATATTGTAAATGTACCAGGAAAATGCAATACATGCCTAGGCACGGCCCATTTTAAATAAAAGCTGTGTATTTATGGAAGTTAAACTGAATGAGAACACAATTTTATAATGCGTACATGACAAAAAAGTGTCTGCCAGTGTGTAGGAGAGGGATGCTTCATTCTAGGGTTGAGATAATTACAGTATTGTGGTGTAACATAGTGTTTCGATTTGTTTAACCCATTAAAATCCATTTTATTTTCGACCAAATCCGGTGCAGGGTAATATATCGTCTTCTAAGGGCATATCTATACTTCTGTAAAATAAGATAAATAAAGCACCAAATCTGCTTTCAGGAGTTAAATTGCAGGTTACCTGGTGCAACTTTGTGGTAAGGAAGGGGCGGGCCCATGTTAAATAAACGGCTATTCTTGGAACAATATTTTCTTCGGCGCAATGTTATTTTAATGTTTACTGTCGGCTACAACAAACATGTCACATGTTTATTTACTGTCAAAAGAAGCACCACCACATTGTGATTTCTGTACTAGCCCTCTTACAGTTAAACATATTATATTTCAGTGTCCAAAATACAGTCATGTCAGAAAACAGCATACAAAAAACTTTGCATTAACACTTACACACACAAAAGGTTTAGTCAATGTATTAATATATCTTAAAGAAATCAATCTATATAACTGTATATAACTCTCTGAAGTATAATTACTATATACCTAATTCAATTCTCACTGTTTGTTGTAATATAATTTTAATATTGTTGTATTATTTATACTTAAACCACTGTTTTCATATGCCAATTAGCATTAGAGGTATAGTTTAATCCCTGTGTACATAATGAATTACTTATAATGTTCAAAAGTTTCTCTGTATACTGGATGTAAAACTATACATAATACTTTTAATGTAGTCGCTATAAGACCTAGTAGTTCTGCGACCTAAAATAAAGAATAAAAAAAGAAAGAAAAAAGAAACATGTGGTTTGAAAGACTCAAGTAACAGAAAGAGTATATTCACTTCGTAAATTTTATGAATCAATTTATATCCATATTACACTTATTTTATTCAGAATAACAAAACAAACATACGTTTTACTTTCTCCTATATTTTCTGGAAATACTGAAAATGCTGGTTCCAAAATGCCGCATACGACAATTTCTCAGGTTTTAGTTCCATTTTATTGAACACAAGACTACTTTTAAAGGATAGCACATGTGGATCTTGCAAAAGAGAGCATTGACACATTTTCAGTTTAACGTTAGTTCACTCCGGGTTTAACATAAAGGAGCTGGATTTAAGGACTTCGTTTTTCAAATCCTAGTGGGTACTACTTTTTATCAGCTTCTTGCTTGGTATTTAAACCATAAGATTACACTGGCCGCGCCGTGGCTGAGTGGTTAGACCACTCGCCTCTCACCTAGACGGCCCGCATGTGAGATTTGTGGTGGACAAAGCGGCGCTGGGACGGGTTTTCTCCGGGTTCCCCCGCCATCGCATTCCACCGGTGCTCCATCTTCATTCATGTATCATCAGTGTCACCGCATGTGACATCAGTGTATCATCAGCGTCAACCTAGATAAGTTTACATCTACGCTTCTTACATCGACCGGAGAAAAGCGCTATTGTAGAAAATTATTTTGGGTAAGCTATTTTATAAACAATTTTAACCCACATCAACAAAATAGTATTGTTAAGATTCTCAACCTGCACAGCTTTTCAAAACATAGGTTTTGTTTTTGTAAAAATTAACAATTGTACTATAATAATAAGTTCGGCATACATTCTGCTTATTACATTGATTCTAACAGGTAATCAGTTTTACTGCTTATTAATTAAAAGTCAGAAGTGTTCCATTCACATGGCTTTCTCTACCTGTGCTACAAAGAATCTATTATTAGAAAATATCTTCTTTTATCTACATCATTCTAATCAAGATAAATATTACCAGGAATTGACATATTACTTAGTTCTTTAAAGGTAGAAGTTAAATTAGGCAATACACTAGGCTAAAACGACAGCCACATCCTTTAAAAGCTATCGCGATATGCTTGTCATTCAAATTGAGTTATCTTTCCGAAATCAGGAATAAAGCAAAATATATATGTAAAAAATGGTAACTTCCCGTTTGGGAAAAGTATAAGAACTGCAACATTTAAGCCAATAACAAGGTACATCTCGGAAATGGTTAGGTAACTGCACAAAACAAATAAACTGTACATTGTAATGCGCTCCACGTTTGTCTATCTCTTTCCGTTTACCAGTTATGCAAAACTCATTCTGAATAAAGAGGATTCCAGAGGCTGTTCCCAAGAAATTCAGGATATACATTTTATTTTTCATGTAAATGTCTTTAATATGCGATATTTTAATCAAAATTGTTAAAGCAAATTTTGAGAAGATCGAATATTTCGAAAAGTCTTCCATGTAAAGGGTAGTTTGGGGTGGGGGATTTTATAGAAAATCTTTTGTCGATTCCTCGGAAGATGCTTAACTTAAAGACCAACTTTGGTATTTAACGGACTTTTCTTTTTCGAGCAATGCTGCCCACATTCACACACGTGGACACACACATATGACCCTTTTTCTAAAAGTGCTTTTTATTCAGAGGTCCTCAAAATCATATACTCACTATAAAAATATAATCTTACTATCGAATTCTTGGGTGAGAAACAGTGCTATGTACACACTACTCGGTAGAGAAAGTAAAAATACGATTCATTTGTAGGGCGCTAGAAAGCTTACGATCAGATTTACCAACAAATATATAATTCCCTTCATTTCGAAATAGACAAAATATCAGCATACACCTCAAGTTATCGTATGAATTTATATTTAGACTTTCAAATAGGTAAAATAACTGCAACCTTCCAAACATCGAGAATTCAGAACGTAAACCAAAATACAGGAGAAATATTTCGTTGCATGGGAGCAAAGAGAAAGATGTCAATACAGATGCTGAAAGGGACGTTTTTGCAATAATAACATTTACTAATTTTACCGGAAGGTGTTATAGTTCATATTTATCATAAAAATGACTATAATTATAAGCGTCGTATTGATGTATACCAAAAGTGCCACTGGGGTCATTTTGACTAAGGAAAGTAGGCAATTTTGTGAAATTTGTTTACGACAAAACATAATATCTGCTGCTGCTGTAGTATATTCGTTTATTATGCAGACTGAAAATAACACTCACTACGCAAAAAATAAAGACTTTGGTAATATAGGTTTGAATCCATACGTTGGTGATGCGCTTATTTCAACCAAATGATATCCACTGAGTTTACTATCATAATGTAACGTAAAAACTAAACACCTTTACATATTGGAGAAATTGGAATATTTTATACAGTAACAAAGTTTGATTGCTTTACCGGCGTATTTTATACAAACAAATTATTCACACTACTAACTAAAGGAAGCAGACGGTGGGGGATTGCAAGTTAACAAGGCAAACAGGGATTCATGTCAGAGACAGGGGGCGGGGTGCGTCAGTACAATTACTTTCCAGTTACGACTAGTGAGACGATATAACTGAGCTACTCTTCCTATATTTGTGTTTTATCAAACTGTATTCGAAACCACTGGCAAATATTTTGCCAAAAGTATCGAAGGTGTAATAATTACTACTACAGTCATGTGTGGGAGAGTTTCGATCGGAATTCTTATTTACTGAAGATGGTGTGGAGAAAAGCTTTTCTCAAAATTAATATAGCGAGAGCTTCAACTTTTATCGATAAATCCGCGAGCAACCTCAAGGTAATGCGCCTGTGAAATTTGGAAAATTCACAGCATGTAGCATATATTTTTTAAATTTATACCACTAGGTATATAAAATAAGTGTTATGTTTACCTTGATCCAAAATGTATATGTAATTTAAATATTACTTTTTACTGTCTAAATTCATTGTTTAAATTTAAAGCTCAATACGACATATTTTTAAAAATACATAAAAATGATTTTAAATGGTTCTATTGCATCAAATTCTTTTATGTGATCCTAAATTATATTAGGACTTCTTGTCCTCTACAAATTCTTGGTTTTTTGAAAGTTAATAATTTATTTTTTAAAATTTGGTGCATTACTTCGTAAAAGTGTATCGTAACTTCAATATACTTTTGAGAGTCAGTAGAAATATTTTGAAACAAATTAGTATATAAAGTTGCATTTTGTGGACTATTTTCAGAAAACAAAAATGCTGAAAGGGTTTGCGCCTTATTAAAAAGCAGAATGTATCCATTCTTGCCTTAGTTAATTGGTAGTTTAAATGCTCTAAGGGGAAAAGGTACAAAATATGTGCTTAAAGTTCAGAAATCAAATTATTTTATTACGGAAAAAGTTAATTTTTTTAAGTTTTACAAATATTTGGTCAGAAATTTCAGTTCCTTCATTTTTAAGCAGTCAAAATGCAACCAACAATTCTTCTAATATTTCACTTATTTGTCTCGTTTTCAGTGATGCTATTGGTTATAGAAATTACACTAAGTGCCTGTGTACAATAAATCACCTTCAACACAAACAGAATGGAAATTTCTGAAGCGACACAAGTTTCATTTTTACACTTGAAATCAGCTTTTATCGATGCAATGTACGGCAAATACTAGGCGTAATCGTGCGTATTACCAAAACAAATACATGCGTATCTACACAGACCGGAAGGTTTAAATTAAATGGCGTTTGTATAACCAACGCTAGCACCTGATACAAAAAGTGCCTGTAAATATTGGCAAATATAAACAGAAAAAAAGCTGGATGAAAAACATTCGCATTTAGCAAAGTATATTTTGTATTATTTGTAATTCTAAAATATTTTATGTGACAAGGCAGAGGTTGTGAGCTAATTATATATAAATCAAATAAGGAATATTTGCAGTATTTATTTACTCTGACAAGGTTAAGCCCATTAGTCCACCTGTTTTCATTCTGGCGTGAAACGCTGCTACAAAAATCAAGCTGTATAAATTATTAAAAAGCAGAATACTCACCAATACTCTCTACGGTAGATATTCATAATAATGATAAAAATGTCCGAGCTAATTACATTACGTAACTGCAATTAATCTAAACTTTAGCAAGCCTGTTTAATGACAATTATTCTAAATAATTTGATCTTACTGTACTTAGTGAGTTGACTCCATGGTAACGTGTGAACTCACATTCAAGAGGGCCCGGGCTCGTTTCCCGATGGGCTGGCCACTCTGACCCTGTTTTTTTTCTCATTTTTTCTGATTCCTAGGCGAAATCTGCGGTGGGTAATACATTGCGACGAATTTTGCTGTCAGTGCTTCCTCATCATCCTATCAGGGTCAAAGGATCTGGCGAGTGGACGGCTGGGGAGCCGTTGTTGGTTTGAGTAACCGTCTACCCTGGCACTTAATGTGGGACGGGCCCTCAGAGAGACCTCTCCGTGAGGAGAGATGGGCCTGTGGGACTTCCCACCAGCATGAGGATGTAATAGCTGGAAACGTTAGGGGCCTCCCTGTGTCCGAGGCTGACTCGGATTGGGTCGCCCTCCATGTCTGTTACTTCGCCTCTATTCCTCCTGGAGGTTTTCAGAGGCAATGGATATGTAAATTAATTGTGATGGTTTAAATTTAAATTCAAATAAAGATTTGGTAAAAAAAAGGAAGTGTGCACAGAGTGAGTGATAGAGCGGGGGAGGCGTAGTTTCGAGCGTGGCTCATTACGGGGAATTGCTTGATTTGCACTGCACTATGCTATTTCCCACTGTCTCTGTTGGTTCTTGAACTTCTCTCCTCTCCCTGGTCGGTTTTGGGAGTACACGTCTTGACTTATAGCGTGTTGTGCTGTTATACTGCCAAAAAGTTCTTATATAGACATCTTATGCAGACTTATTCTGTGATAATTCTCCTCTTGTGGAGAGGTAGGATGGCGATTTATAGACAGTCGTTATGGTAAAATATAGTGCAATGAATAGATTTAGGGAGACGGGATCTATTTTTGAGAAGAAACCGAAATAAAATCGTCGTGATCTTACATAGGAGAAGCTCGCTGACATAGAAGAAAAGCTAGAACGCTTTCCGCGTGCGCTTGAGCAGCAATCGCAAACCTCGGCCGGTAAACAACGTGCTTCTCGGTGTCAAAAAACTACCTGCGTCCAAACGAAGGGTGAAATGTCAAATGCTTCAGCGTTAGTTCTGTGAAAGTGGCGCCATTGCCGAGTGTTGAGCAAGGAGGCCTGCATTCGATCCCAGTGGACTGCAGGTGGGATTAGTGGTGGACAAAGCGGCGTGTGGGTGGGTTTTCTCAGGGTTCTTCGGTTGCCCCGCACAATACACTGCACCATCACGTTTTCTTTTGTCCATTTGGCCCTCATTTCCAATAATCACCTTCCCTAACTCTAATACTTAGCTACGGGCCAATCCCCCGGGGCCGATGCTCTGTTCCGGGTTCTTCACTCCGATTCAATCTTCGTCTGCTCTTCGACATGCTTCTTGCTGGGGGGGGGCGAGTAAATTCTACTTATGAGTGTAGACTAAGTAGTTCTGTGAAACCAAACAATTTTCTGTGAATATAAGAAAGGAAAATCTAGCTTAAAATTACACGCTCTCTGCTGTCTTCAAATACTCAGTTATCAAGCAATTTGGGCACATTTAATTATTCTTAACCTATGGAAGTGGGAGATAAATGCTTTAAGCTACGTCAAACACAATTATATTGGTTCTTGCTAAGGATGTATATAAAACCGTCTAAGTCTCATGACACCAATTTGTGTACATTTTCAAACTTTTAAACCGATTTGGATTAATTGGTTTTTCGCACAAGCCGTGTGTAGGACAGGAGTTGGATAGGTAAAGTCAGACTGAAAAATTCAATGCCATAGTCGGGATTTGACCCACGGATCTGCCGGTCTCTAGCCGGCTGCTCTTCCACTGAGCTACTATGGCAATATACCGGCATAGCATTGAATTTCCATAATAGTTGGCTATACTATGAATCCTGGACTTGAGTACTTGCAACATTGTAAGTCGCCATTTGGGTTGTCATCTCAAAATAATTTGAGAACACCTTGTGGCTTACCGGAAACATGCGAGTCAGTTGAGAAATTTAAAACTGATTTACTGAAAAGAGCGATTTGTGAAGTTATCTGAACAACGAAATGACGCAAAACAGTAGGCTCCAAACTCCTTCCGCAGTATTACCACAAGAAAGAAGAAAGGGAGCGAAGTTGAGAACGACGATTAAAACTATTACTGAAATACATGTAGATCATTGATACTGTTTTGGGGTCACAGGGTACGTTCAGTACATGGTCAACTTGGGCGTGTGGTCAGTCTTCTTTTTGTCCGTCCCTTTTTTAATTAAAAGTACCTATGTCGTTTTCCTGGATCATGGAATACGAAAGATGTACAAAATAATGCTGGTTAACGTACTTTCCGGCCTTTATGTGTGTACATCCTGTTAGCATGCAAATTAAATCAGCAGCTGAACCACCACCGACCATTTTGTAGCCGGACATCGTGGAAATTAGGAAGACACAAACAATTACCTCATTCTTTTAGGCTGTTGCGACGTGAGGTTGATACTTTATTTCTATACACGACAGCCGTATATGTGTTAACGTCGTTCGCAATAAAACCATCTGAGAAATATTTGAAGATAATTAGATTATGTCACAGATGCTCCAAATGATAGTGTCTTTGTAGAAGCTGTGCCATGGATTATTCTATTGAAAAATGAAATCTGATGTGTTTCACTCACACGGCTTTCTCTAGCTGCTCTATAAACAAACTTCTTTCAAAAGATTCTTCTTCTTTCTATACCATGTTAATCGAGATAAACATTAGCAGAATGTTCTTATTACTTAGCTCCTTATAAGTAGAAGGAATGTGCTATGGTAGAAGTGATAGTCAAATGTTTTAAAAGCTGTTGTTATGCGATTGTCATTCCAAATCGCTTCTTTGTTTGACTAGGGATAGAACAAAACAAAAAAGGACAGTATAAGTGCTTTACAATTGAAACCAATAACAAGGAATATCTCGGAAACGGTTACTTCCACAACAAAAACGTAAAGGACATAAATTGCGTGTTTTTACGGTATCTACATTTTTTGTGTAATAAGTCTTTGTCTATCTCTTACGGTTTAGCAGTTAAGCAACATTTGGCAAAATTCATCCAGTATAAAGAGGTCTTCAGAGGCTATTCCCAGAAAATTCAAGAAATACGCTTTATTTGGGATCTAAATAGTTTTAATATACGGGATTTTAATCAAAAGCATTAGAGCCATTTTGAGGAAATCAAAATGTTCGAAAATTTGTCCATGTAAAGTGTAGTTTGTGATGGGAGATTTTCTTGAAAATCTTCGTGTTGCATCCTTGGAAGATACCAAACCCAAATACCAAGTTAGGTTTTTAACAATCTTTTAGTTTTTGAGCTATGTTGTCCACAGACACACACGGTCCTTTTTCTAGAAATGCTCTTTTTGACTCTGTGGACCACAAAATGCATATTTCAGGTGAAATCTTGAATATGGATGGAATACAACACCTTCTCTATCCAGTATGTACATTGTACATGCGGGATAGAGAAAATAGTATTTGGAATGCTATAGTTATAGTAAATCTAATTAGGCATTTATAAAATCATTAGAGGGACTATATGCATTGGATTTAACATACGAGTTCTCTAGTGTAACATTTTATGTGTTGTTGATTAGCGCCACAGCTGTAGGTTCACTTTTACAGTGAATTCGTGTAAAACCTTGTAGTAGTATCCAAGGATAAAGCGCAGCAAAAGTACCCAATTATTTTTGCGTATAGTAGTCCTACAAAATTAAACTATAAGGCGACAGTACCTGGAACTTCGGTGATGCATTTTCCCTGTGGTTTATGCCTAGACCTGGATGAAGGTCAAATTTTTGGGGTTGGAACACTTCTACGGAGAGACACTTGTACGGAACAAGCATTAATAGCTGGTAATAACAGTTTTAATAATGTGGATATGTATAACAGTAAATTAAAAATCAAAACATGATTATAGTTGCAGAAAACAAAGATGTTCATAGTATTAAATTGCTTTAGTTACGCTAAGAATACGGCAGGTTGTCAGTTTGACATACCACCGCGATGTGGTTAGAAGGAGCTGGTACTGGGTAATTACGTTTTTGTTTTTCTTTAAATATAAATTGTAAGAGACATTCAGCCGACTTTGTGTCGTTTCCAGGGATCACCACGGGGAGGTAGTCTCTTTTCGTTCATTTTTTCCCCCACATTTTTTCCATATTCTTTCTTTCCTTTTTGCTTTAACTGAGTATTAAACTTATTTACAATATTTACAGGACATATCTGCCAACTTGTAACGTCGTCCTGCAGAAGCCTTTTCATTACTGTAATTTCTGTGAGTAACTCATGCAAGTCAGAAATGGTTTTAAGTTGCCATCAACCTGGAGTCTTTTTAGAGCCTTTGAAACAGTCTCGTCAGTCTTCATTGCTGATTTCTTCCTTCTTTTTTCCAACAATATTTAAAACTAACCTGTCAAATTGGTGGCCGTTGTACTCTGCGTCTTCTCGAAGATTCTGTATTAATGAATAAATATTGGGATGAACTCTTGAAATTGCTCTGTCTATTCTTCTCGCTGAATTCCATTTCTCCACAACAATTATAATTCAGTACACTACTTGACACTTAGATATCAACTGTAGCAATAAACTCTACTTAACGTGTGCTACTCTCCTCCCAACCCTGCCGGTCCCCATGGCCACGCTCGCTAAAGCGTCTGGCTTTGGTGCTTCGTGGGCAGGGGATCGTGGGTTCGAGTCCCGCCATGGGCATGGGTGTTATATGTTTGTGCAATGTGTATATATTTGTGTAAAAGGAACAGTAAAACGAGTAATCATACAGTAAACTTAGGGGGGGGTGTAAACGGGGATACGGCGCTCCGTTTAAAAAAAAAAAAAAAAAAAAACTTAGCGGCCAACCCTTATTGTACTCGCCTCACAATTCTAAGAAATGCATTAGGCTGGGCTAGGTAATTACCTTCCGTACAAGTGTCACTCTCTAAATAATTCCTGTTTAGCCATTTCTGGGATTTTCTGGACTTCCGTACAAATGTCAACAAATTCCACCTCCGTAGAAGTGTCATTCCGTACAAGTGTCACAAACTCAAATGTTTATGCAGGTTACAGTAACTCCAGCGTGTAAGTTACACGATCCCAATGTAGATACCGCCTTGTGTATGTTGAAACATAAGACCGAGAGAGAGAGAGAGAGAGAGAGCACTATGGCTCGGTCCGTGTAGGTAACCTTGACTGTCTAATCCCAAGTGGTACCTCTTCCATACAACTTTCTGAACGACTCCCCTTGATGATATTGTAGCCTTATAAAAGTAGAAAGTATTCATTACTTGTGCTTTTTATTATCCAATGGGAATCTGATTTTGTTTATATGTTTAAAGTAAAAATTAAATGTATATAGAACCTAAAAGAATACTCTTTTTATAATATTTACATAATTAAAATTATAATTTAATCTACACTTAAATAAAGTTCTTTTGCAATCCTCTCCAACGCAGTGCTTTACAAACTGTTGGTAGATAGCGGTAATACAGAAATCCCGTCCATTAGGGGTTTCTTGGAGTTATGATAATTTATTTTAAAAGGCTATTTTAATCTCTAAAATTAATACTTATTCATAAATGTTACTTTCTCTATCACGTTTGTACAATATACATACTAAATAGAGAAGGTGTTGTATGTCCATGTGGACAGCATAACTCAAAAATGAAAATACAGTTAAATACCAAACTTTACTTGGTACAATATCTTCAAAGGAAGAGATACGAAAATTTTCAGGAGAATCCCTCATCTTTAACCACCAGTTCTTTACATGGGACAGTTTTCGAAAATGTTCATTTCCTCAAAAACTGCTAACCATTTTGAAAAAAGCCATATGTTTAAGACAGTTTTATTATAAAAGAAAAATGCTTATCTTGTACAGCAGAATGAAGACCTCTTCATTCTGATTGACCGTAGGAGATAGACAAAAACTTATTGCATAAAAATGTAGCTCTCGTGAAAATACACAATTTATGCCACATACTTTTTATAGAGGTAACCGTTTCCGATACAGTCTTCTTTTAAGCTTAACGTCCTTTACCCTGGTTGGTCGTATCGGATGATGAATGAAATTTGTGAGTTTATACTCAAAATAATCTCGGGGTCCATGGAGCTTAAAGCTTCTCGACATTCGTCTTCTCAGGATAAGGGAAAGGCCGAAAGAAACCTTATCCGGGTAACTCACCCTAAACGAGATTCGAACTCGCGACCTTAATGTGAGACTGACACGCTACACCCACTCTACCGAGGCGGGCTTATTCCTTGTTGTTGGTTTGAATTTTAAACTATTTAAACTTTTCTCAAACGGGAAGTTGGTTTTCGTTTCATCTCTCATTAGTTTCACTTCTGGTTTTGGAAAGAGAACAAACGCATAGCGACAGCTGACTGTCGCTTTAGCCTAATGTATTCCCTTATTTGCTTTCTACTTATAATGAACTAAGACATAAGACCCTTTTGTGGGAATGTTTATCTTGATTAGCATTATGTAGATAAAATGGTATTTTGTAAGAATAGTTTGTTTGCAGAACAGACAGAGAAACGTGTGTGAACAGAAGACATCAGAGTTTTACTTTCTCTAGAGAAGGTATTGTATTCCACCCAAAAATTCGGTACCGAAATATCACCGTAAATATAAGTTTTGAGACTACCCGAATAAAAAAAAAACATTTTTAGAAAAATGTCCGTGTGTGTATCTGTCAGTATGTGTGTGTGTGTCTATGAGTAGCATAGCTCAAAAACGAAAAGTCCGTTAAATACCAAACTTGGTTTTTAAAGTCAGCACCTTCCAAGGATTCAACACGAAGATTTTGAAGTAAGTCCCCTCAACCCAGCTACCTTTTACATGGATAATTTTCCTAAAATTATTATTTTCTCAAAAATGACTAACGATTTTGATTAAAACATTGTGTACTAAAGTTATTTATGTGACAGATAAAAAATATATAATATATATATATATATATATATTGAATTTCCTGGGAATAGCTTCTGAAGAAATCTTTATTCTGGATGAATTTTGGGGATTATGTATAACTGGCAAACGGTAAGAGATAGACAAAAACTTTCTTAACAGAAAATGTAGAGCTCGTTAATACGCACAATTTATGTTACATACATTTTTTTTCTTGGAGTTGGCCGTTTTTGAGATTTCTTATTATTGGTTTCAGATTTAAAATGCTTATACTTTTCTCATACGCGAATTTGTCAACTCCTGTCCATACAAACAAAAGAACTACAATCACATGGCAACCGGTACTAGAAGATTTGAACATTGCTCTAGCTTATGGCACTACCTAACTTTACTTCTACTTACAAGGAAGCAATTAACAAGACTATTTCTGTTAATTTTTTCTCGATTAGCATGAGGTAATAGAAGAGTAAGCTTTTTAACAATAATTCATTGCAGAGATGTAGAGAAAGTGATGTGAGTGGAACACATCAGATTTTTTTACATGGAATTTGGAATATCTTTACGTGATAAAATTTATGAAATAATTCTAATCTTGCAAAGTATATATGCAATTAGAGTGAAATTTAATATTTATGTTAACATAATACATTGCAATTACGGTAAAAAATTCAGGAATATCTATAAAAATCTGATGTCCCATTCACATGATTTTCTTTACATCTAGGTAACACATTACTTTTAAAAAGCTTTTTATCCTATTGAGATAAATATTAGCAGAAATGGTGTTATTACTTATTTTCTTGTAAGTAGAAGGGAAATGTTGGGGTAAACCAGGCCACAGCGAGGGTGAAAGCTTTTAAAATGTGGTTACTATGTGGATAAAATCAGTTTCTTTGCATTGCAAGGAGTTGAACAATTCCCACAAGTGAAGAGTTTGTTTTGTTTTTTAACAGAACCAATAACACAAATATCTCAAAAATGGTCAACTCCACGAAAATCTACATGACATAAATTGCTTTTAACGAGATCTACATTTTTTGTATTGCAACCTATCTTGTCTATCTCTTACGGTTTACCAGTTACGGAAAATTCAGCAAAATTCACCGAGAATAAACATGTCTTCAGAAGCTATTCCCAGAAAATGCATAATATATATTTTATTTGCCCTCTAAATATCATTAATATACGGCATTTTAATCAAAGTCGTTTGAGCCGTTTTTGAGAAAATCAAAATTTTCGAAAAATTGGCCATGTAAAGGGTAGTTTGGGCTGGAGGAGATTTTTCTCAAAATCTTCGTGTCCCATTCTTGGAAGATACTTAATCAAATAGAAAGTTTGGTATTTTAAAAACGTACACAGACGGACCTTTTTCTAAAATTGTTTTTTGATACTGGGAACCCTAAAACGTGCATTTCCGGTGAAATGTCGACATCAACATTTTGGGTGAAATGCAATACCTTCTCTATACACTATGTGCATAGTACGTGTAGAGAAATTAAAAATAAAAATTTGAAATTTCTCGTCCAGTGATCCTTAATGCCCTATGTCATCCCTGTTAAATATCGGACACTGCCCTAAGATGAGCACGTTATCGTTTTCCATTTCTCCCCTACGCGTCGACTGCTGGCCATTGTCTCGCATTTGCTGTGATATAGCCCACAAGTTGGGTTTCACTGATTAATGGCGACAAAGGCATTTAGGCTTGGGGGAGGTCGAGGGGTTTGTTTGGCCGTGAACTTCTTTACTGGGGCACCTGGCATATACCTGCAACAGAGAGCAGGTAGCAAAGCTATACCCAACACTTCGCATCAATTTCAGCAAGGTTAGGGTCCTACAATCGAGGTGTGCCATACAACATTTTTGGGGATTGGAAACAAGATAAGGTTTCAGGAAGTGCGAGCTCTTAAACACGTCCCCCCTTAGAGTCCACAGGTTTCCTTTACTCTCTGAGAGAGAGTCGTTCACATCTTTTCCCACAGGAACATGTTCTGTAATACGAGGGCCATCCAGAATGCCACAGCCGATTTTTCATAACTAAATAATAACAAAATAAATCAACACAAAACGTTATTTACAAAGTTACAGTACTTTATTTTTCAACGTCATCCTCATTGATATCAATGTATTTATTATCACGTGGTACGGGTTTTTCAAATGCAGATGTAGTACCTTTCTACCACCAAAGAACTTATTCGTTTTTTTGAATGCACAAAGTGTTCGGCCAATCGACTTTTATAGGCAAATAACGCAAGTGAGTAATGATAATGCAATGCACGAGTCCTCAATGAGGAAATGACGCATAATTTACGAGCAATCAAAGATGAACCAGTGTGTACGAAAAAGATCGGAGTGGAAGGTCATTAATCCTTATGGAGGAATTGAAAGCAAATGATAAAAGAATTCTGAAAAACTGGTGTTTCACTTTCGACACCGTACATGCATTTTTGGATGGAAAAGATTTCCCAACCATGAGGGCCTCAAAGTGGCACTGACATCTTGGCTCAGATCTTCAGTGGTGAAAGAGTACGACATCTGCGTTGAAAAACCGGTACCACGTGACAATAAATACCCCGATAGCAATGACGAGTACGTTGAAAAATGGAGTAAGGTACTGAACTTTGTAAACACATTTTTGTGCTGATAACTTTCGTTATTATGCCAAATTGTCTGTCGTTTTCTGAATGACCCTGGTATATAGATATTTCAAAATTTACTTCAAACTTTAAACCGCTATAAATATTATAATATTTGAAATGGAATAAAAACAAAAGAAGTCATACTAGGCAAGCAACGGGGTTTTATTTTCTATTTTTTTTTCAGTTGGGCAGAGTTTTGTTGAATAAAACATTTGCAATTTTATTCATACTGTTATAAGAATTTGTAAGTTACAAATCATGACTTTATCACTAAATGATAGAATAATGCTATTATCAAGATCTGTGAAAATTTAAACCTCTTTAACAATTTTAGTGCAGGCCCATGTTCCATTCGTTTATGTTCCAAAACGTGGCCGCCGCGATCTCCAGATCTCAATCCAACCGACTTTTTGATTGTGGAGTCATCTTAAAAAGGGAGTTTTCCTGACACATCCAACAACTCGACAGCAACTCAAAGATGCTATCTTGTAAGCAATGTCTAATATTCGAATACATTATCTGCAAATTGCTGTGCATGGAGTCGCACAAAAAATGGTGCACGTTGAACAAGAGAAGAGAGGGCATCTTTCAATACTTTATAAAACCCAAATGTTTGCCCAGTATGTGATTTCTGTTGGTTTCTTTCTATCTCCAATATTATAACATTTATAACGGTTTAAAGTGAGTTTTGAAATATCCTATATGTTTCTTTCTTTTCATTTCTATGGCCCCCTTTAATTACTATGGTCATATCTGGGGCTTTTGAACTAAAACTTTGGTGTTTTATTCTTTGGAATTTTACTGCAGGTTTTTCACATGGGGGTAGACAATAATCCTAACTAAAGAAAAATGTGCTCCTCCGGCAGGGAATTGAACCCGGGACCTCCGGGTGAGAAGTCATCTCGACCACGCAGGTAGTCTTTGTAATATTCTCCTCACTTCCATCATACATGTACTGGTGGTGGTGGTGAAAACTGCCTCATTAAATGCATTTTTGCTTTCTCTGTGGCCTATATTGCACTTTAACATTTTTGTGTCGCAGAACATGATTAAATGTGATCACAAAATGTGATCAGCTGTTGAGTAAATAACACATGTCAAATATTTGACATATCTTTTATACAGTGTTACAAAGGATACCCAACGACTGATAGTATGAACTGTAAAAATGACTTTATCCTTCTGTTTAGTATTTGTGTTCTCATTATATTGAATATTTATACATAAGTTTACTATACATGTGCAACATCTTCGTATAAACTAACCTAAAGCTTAAAGACAATTTATTACAGAATGTTAGTGCTACATTTATGAGTATTAATAACAAAGGCAGCAGTAAAATGTAATTATTGTTGGTAATAATAACTTTCATTTTATCCGCAAAAATGGGGTTCTCAATCCATTTAATTCATTCCGCCCGTCACTGGCAGTATATCCTTTATGTAATTTCCTAGAGGCTTCTGCTGTTTTCTAAATGTTTCCAGCCCTTTTTACCCCACTTGTATAATCCTTATGTTTTATGCTGTACGGCATTTCATGTGATTCACATCAATAGGAATCACATCAGACACAACTAGTGACAGTGACTATAATAGTACTGTACTGCACTCTTTGTGCTGAACATGATGAGTGTTCGGTATTACCGTAACATCCAGTAGCTCCACATCAGACACACCTAGTGACAGTGTCTAGTACTGTACTGCACTCTTTGTGCTGAACAAGACGAGTGTTCGGTATTACCGTAACATCCAGTAGCTTCACATCAGACACAACTAGTGACAGTGTCTAGTGCTGTACTGTACTCTTTGTGCTGAACAAGACGAGTGTTCGGTATTACCGTACCATCCAGTAGCTTCACATCAGACACACCTAGTGACAGTGTCTAGTGCTGTACTGAACTTTACTGTACTGTTTGTACTGAACATGACGAGTGTTCGGTATTACCGTACCATCCAGTAGCTTCACATGAGACACACCTAGTGACAGTGTCTAGTACTGTACTGTACTGTACTGCACTCTTTGTGCTGAACAGGAAGAGTGTTCGGTATTACCGTAACATCCAGTAGCTTCACATGAGACACACCTAGTGACAGTGTCTAGTGCTGTACTGAACTTTACTGTACTCTTTGTACTGAACATGACGAGTGTTCGGTATTACCGTACTATCCAGTAGCTTCACATCAGACACAACTAGTAACAGTGACTAGTACTGTACTGTACTCTTTGTACTGAACAGGAAGAGTGTTCGGTATTACCGTAACATCCAGTAGCTTCACATGAGACACACCTAGTGACAGTGTCTAGTACTGTACTGCACTCTTTGTGCTGAACAAGACGAGTGTTCGGTATTACCGTAACATCCAGTAGCTTCACATCAGACACACCTAGTGACAGTGTCTAGTACTGTACTGTACTCATTGCACTGAACAAGAAGAGTGTTCGGTATTGCTGTAACATCCAGTAGCTCCACATTAGACACGTCTAGCGACAAAGACTAGTACTGTACTGCACTCTTTGTATGATCAAAACAAGCGTTTGTTATTACCATACCAGCCAATAAGATTCACATCACACGTATTTAGTGATGTGACCGGCACTGTACTTACTTTTTGTGCTGAACAAGTCGAGTGTTCGGTAACTCCGTATCATCCAGTAGCTTCACACAAAGAATGTGGTATTGGACATCAGACACGTCTAGTGACTGCGTTGTACAAGAGTGTGTTTTGTTTATATCTGACGCATGAAGTGCAGTAGAAAACGCCATACCCTTTTTTCTGCCCTCAAAATGCTTATTCTGATACTGCCTTTGTACTGAACTATTTTTTTTTTCCCCGCGTGCTATCTCTATTTTCCATTAAGACATCTTGGCTATATTTCTTCCTCAGCATTGCAGGGTCTTGGAGAAAAGGATGACATCACACAAATTATTTGTTGCGAATGAGTTTTCCAAACGCACACACTCACACTTGCACGGTTCAGTAGTGTGACCGATTGATTTACCTGCATGTCGGCAGTTGGCGTGGAAACGGAGGAAGACAACTCCACAAGCCACCTGCTGTTAGAAGAATTAACGATCTCCACCTCACGTTTTGACTCGTCCTTTACTACCCTTAGGGGTGGTTGTAACAGACGGAAAGCCTCCACCCTGATCCATCCTCTTCCTTCGTGATATGGCCCGCTAAAAGCCCACGAGTAAACATGATCCGCCTCGGTAAAATTAAAATACAGCGTGGGGCCTTCAAGGCGCAAACAACTGCCTATCATCCGTGCTAAACAAGATATACAACGTAAACAAAGGATAATCTCACATTTCTTAACATACAATTTATTAACTTAGCTCTTAAAGCACAATGGGAGTGACATTTCAAATTTCTATATTTCTGTACCATCGATTTTTCTGTAATTCTTACTGTGTCTGCATTGCTGTTATATTAATATGAATACTAATTTCCACCCAAATCGGATGAATTACAAGATATGAATTATTTAAAAAACTTTATTATGTAGATATGTTTCACAATGAAAATATTCCACGAGCCTCAAAATTTAATAAAATTAGTTGGCATTTTTTGGATTGGAACTTCGAACCAGACGTGAAAACTTTAAAGGGGGGATATTTCAAGAAGTATGATTACTGAATTATTATAATTTGTTTTAAAATGTTTAGACAATTTAATTTATAATAATACTTTCATAAAAGTGTTTTCTTTTTCGAAAAAGTACTATTTATGTTTGCAAAATGTTTTCCTTTGTAACATTACAATAGATGCTTCTGCACATTCTGCAAAATTATAGATGTATTTAAACGAAAACTGAGACGCATGGAACATTTTGAAGGCGTGAAAACAGTATTGAGAAAAACACTGATTTAATATGTTAGGAAACAAATATACTATACAATTTTCACACGGCTGTAGAGTCCGAAGCAAGGGGAGGACAGGTAAATGTTGATGTTCTAAAGACGCCCAAAGGTTCCGGCAACTATTTGCTTTAAAAAAATCGAGTTTCTGACCGATTGCGGTAAAAATGTTACTTCCAGTGTTCCTCAATTTATTTTCTCAAAATATTACATTATATGTTATTTCCCATTAAATTAACTTATTTCTCAAAATACCGGCTGCGCGGTGTTTCGCCTGTCCGCGCCCTTGGCGCTCGATGCTATCATAGAAAGGCGCGAATGAAACCATACAACATTTTTAAAAGCTTTACTTACCAATGTTATTAAAGGAATTGTTGAAATTGGCCACTGCCGTTGTCCATACATTTTTGGCACCTCTTTAAAAGACTATCCATCACTCACCGTAGTTTACCTTGAGAAATACTGGCAATTTCCTGGAGGATATTTTGTTTTAATTATTTCCAGGGTAAAGATTATCCATAAGTATTTCTGAATTACAATCACATGGAAAAGGTTTCATATCTTGATTGTCTAATAATTGCTCTCTCGATTTGAAAAATAAAGTCTACAATTTGAATTTTTTGAGAATAGCATCTGAAGTCACCATCATTCTGGATAAGTGGCAAACCATAAGCGATAGACAAAATCTTGCTTATAAAAATGTAGTTCCGGTTCAAGTAAACAGTTTAAGTCAATATTGTTTGTAAAGTTAAACACTTCCGAAATAATCTGTTGTTTGAATATTTCAATGTATACTGCTTCTAGTAAGTCGCTATTTTTTTTTTCTCGTGATAATACAAGAACCACAGTATTTCAATGCTATCGCATAAGGAACTTTGGTTTAAAAATGTGTATAACGTTATTGCTAGTGCATCTTTCTTATTCCTACAACAACGGTGTAAATGTTTAATGGAAGTTTATCTCGATTAACAAAAATAGAGAGAAAAATGACCTTTTATAAGAATAATGTGTAGAGTAAAAACTCACGCTGATGCAGCACATATTTTAGTAACATCTGATCCAATTTTGACATATTTGATTTAAATGTTTAGTTTAAAGTAAATGTACTTGTGCAATTTATCGTTTTCCAGGCCATAAACGCACGCACTGAATTTTAGGATAGCTGAAATAGTAGCCAGGTCGCAAATACGACACAGTTGGACGAAATGGTGAGCTCTGTATCTCCAGTCGACGGTCGTTTGATTGATGTATAGCTGTCGAGAATGTTATGTGCTCTGACCTCAAGCTTTAAAAACTGGACCTGAAGAACACCAAAACGTGCTTTACAAGCGATGTCTGCCGATCAAGATTCACGCCTAGCCGTGGTGCTACGAAATCCTTAACCGCCCTTCTTTAACGACAGTACGTACCCATAAACCTGTTGGTCGCTGTGGTTCAGGCACGCCAAATGCTAGACAAATTGCCGTATTTTTCTGACCATAAGACAATAACGTCTAAAATATAACTGTGTCTTATGGTCCAAAGCTCACATGTGAAACCAGCTAAATTTAACGGCAGTTTCAACAATACATGGAACATTAGCAAGGGAATGTGAGCTTTGTGGACTGTATATTTGCTACCTAATTGAGGTTCAAGGTACAACATAGCATAAAATACCATTAGAAGAATATCAGCCTTAATGACAGACATACCCAATAGCTGTTTGCCCTATAACGGGTTAACAATGCGATAACAAGAAACATTTTCTCTCACATCCCCTTTCTTTTATGTTCACTTGCCAGCAGCAAGTGCAGCGTTGTTACTTGATACTGTTTAACGGCCACTTTTACTACTATGGCACCGCAGGCGACGACACTGAAGATAGATGGGATGAAGATGGAACACCGGTGGCATGTGATGGTGGGAAAACCGGAGAACACGGAGAAAACCAGCCCCTGCGCCGCTTTGTCCACCACAAATCTCACATACGTTGCTTGGGATCGAACCAGGGCCGTCTAGGTGAGAGGCGAGAGATTCTCATACAGTGTTGCATTCAAATTATAAGTTGTGGAATATGCAAAAGAGCATGGTAATAGCGCAGCAGAAGAGCATTTTGGGCTCTAAAGGATACTTTTTGTTGTGCTTCAAAACGGAGTGAAATGTATACCTACATCAAGTAAGTAATACAGAATAAAACCTTTATTATTTTTATTTCAAAATTGTCGTAACAGAATCATGACCATGGTCTTATGGTCCGTAAATACGCTAACAATCTTTGAGATACAGGTAACTAAAAGCATCTGATGCGCTCCATTCACATAACTTTCTCTAGCTGTTTCACAAACAAATGTTTCTTATCAGTTATTTTTTTATCTACGTCATACGAATTTGGATTAACATTAGCAGAATTGAACTTATTAGTTGCTTCCTTGTAAGTAGAAGAGAAATAAGGGAATATATTGGGCTAAAGGGATAGTCAAATCTTTAAAAGTTGGTCGCTATGCGAAACAATTGAAATTTAGTACGTTTAGCATGGTCCCATTCGCGGAAAGTTAATTACTTTAAAACTGAAACCAATAACAATTTTTGAGAAAGTCAAACATTTCAAAACATGTTCCATGTAAAAAGGTAGTCGGGGTGGGGGGATTTTCTTGAAAACTTTGTCGCATCCTTGGAAGATACTGAACCTAAATACCGAGTTTGGTATTTGATAAACTTTTCTTTTTTGTGCTACGCTGTCCACAGACAAACACACACAGACCTTTTTTTCTAAAAAATATTTCTTTCAGACCCAGAGGACCTCAAAGCATATATTTCCGGTGAAATCTCGGTATCGAATTTTTGGGTGGAATACAATACCTGCTCTTTCCACTATGTACATTGTACATGTGGGCTTTAGAAAGTAAAAATTCTTGCTATATTACTGGGAGGAGTGAAGCATGCTAGAGCTTTCCGTGCGCGCGCGCTCTCTGTCTCTCTCCACAAACACACGTACCGTAAGCTTAGGTACATTGCATTACCTGACCACCACGCTGTAAACCTACAATGACGATTTAATTAAGAATACCCATCTGTGACGAATGAAAGAAATCAGCGAACATTTATGAATAGGGATTTCAATGCCATTAAACTACATGCCTTGTGCACATCATGTCGAAGGCTTTTGGTAATCGAAGTTACCAGACGCTGACAAACGGAAGCATCCGGAAATGTGATATGACACAATGAGCTTTATTTGCACAACTGTCTTCTTTCTTATCTTTTATTATTGAGCCAGAGGCCGGCAGTCACAACATGTACTAAATGCTTTAATTAGGTTATGTGTCAATTTATGGTTGTACTTTTTACACTCCCCTTTCTCGAGTTTTCATTTATCAGCATATTCTCACCTTCAAATCCTTCCACATGATGTATTCCCATATGAAACCATGAACTTCTGTATACATCCTTGTAAATAACAGGATAAAAGTTGATATGAATATTTTTAATCCAGCTACGTATGACGTTATCAAACACTAATATTCAATATAACGTAATTTTTAGGAAACAATTGATATCATTAAAAACGTTTTTCATTCAACTAGAAGGATAATTAAAAACCAGTTTCTACAGCTTCTTAGCATCACATTAAACAGTTCAATGTGTTATGTTTTTTTTTTCAAACAAATAATTGCACTATATGGAACAAATTTTCAAAGCAGTCAAAGAGAATAAAAATAAAATTTCTGGAAGTAATTTTAAAATATACATAGCATTTCTGAGTTCCCACATATTTTCCGCTACGGCTAATTGGAAACGTTTTTCAAAAACTCTCGGACATGCCATAGAATGTATTTTGAAATATACTTTTTCACTGAAAGGAATTATCGTGTGTGATTGTACATAGTATCAATAAAACGTTGTTATGGCTGCACAATAAATGTTGAATGTACTGGTGTTACTAATGCAGGTTATTTGTAGAAATCAACGCAAAATAACAATGCTTTCAAATCAAAGCGAGAGAATTGTGATCTGAGTGATACTTGGATATGGGAAAATTTATTTGATTACCACCGCAAGGTTTATCGTAAGAAATAATGTTCGAGATGTTATTACAGAATTTAACCTAACATTTGGAACAGGTTATTAAATCTGGATATTACATAACGTTTAGAAACCCCATGTAATCTGTATTTAACATTTGGAACATCCAATGAAGTATGTATTTAATCTAACATTTAGAACTCTCAATGTAGTCTATATTTAGTCTTATAGAACCTGTATTTCATCTAAAGTTTAGGACTCTCCATGCAATCTGTATTTAACCTAACGTTTGGAGCACCCTAAGAAATGTATATTTAATGTAACGTTTAGAAAACTCTATGTAATCCGCATTTAGCTTAACGCCTAAACACCCCATATACTCTGTATTTAGCTTAAAGTTTAGAACATCCTATATAATTCATATTTAACTTACGTTTGGAACTCCCTATATGATCTGTGTGACGCAAACTTGTTTCTTCTACGTTCAGAACGTAAAACTTCATCCCCCACTTTCGTTCTTGAAGTGTATGTTTTCTGATTCTGTTTTGGAAACTTCTGAGGGCTTACTTGTCAGCTACAGAATACCGAGTTCTCAGGCTATAATATTTCTTCTCAGCCGCGTGATAAATTAGCCGATTACCAGAATTCTCTCCGGGTTTCGAAAAGGGGGAAGCAATTTGCTTTGCTTGGATCCGCGTCCCTAGCGGTGCCTCAATATACCATGCACCTCCATATATAATGGACAAAATAGTTTTTCTTCCGCTCTTCGTCATTATCGTTTTCCTTCTCCTTTTCCTTTCTTCAACATTAAGTAAAACACCTGTGGCAATTTCGGTTTTCATTGGTCTTGCTTTAGAGAGTGACCTCTCAAGGGGATTTTTTAATTAGTAAGAAAGAATTCATATGTCGGTTTGCCCATTAGCGGTTTTCAACTTCACACCTTATTTCAATATGTTAAGTTCGCCCAAATGGATGAAGTGTTGACAACATTTGGTTAATCAGTAAATAGGTATTAAAATTCTGATGTGTTACACATATATGTATTCCTCTACTTATTCTGCAACAAATTATTCTTTAAAAAAAGTATTCTTCTAGCTCTTCCTGCTAATCCAGATAAACATTTGCAAAAATGCTTTTATTACATATTTTCTTGTAGAAACAAAGGAATAAGGAAAATAAACTAGTTTGAAGCGATAGTCAACTCTTTTAAAAGAACTGGCCGCTATGAGATGTGTTTTGTTCTTTACATGACGAGGAGCAAGTAGAGGGAATAACGACATCTCATGAGGAAAGTATAGGTATTTTAAAATTGAATCCAAAAACTGGAAATATCTTGGAAATGGTTATATCCACAAAAATAAATGATTAAATGATTATATATATTAGCGTGTTTTAACGAGATGTATATTTTTAAACAGTTTTTGCCTCTCTGTTAAGGTTTCGCAGAGGCTATTTTTCACAAAACTTAAGGTGGTGCATCCTTAGAAGATACTGAACTTAAATATACCAAGTTTTATTTAACCCACTTTTGGTTTCTGAGTTGTCTCTTTCATATACACATTTATACACACACAAACGCACGGACCTGTTTCCAAAAATGCATTTTTTTGATTCAGGGAGGCTCTAAACATTTATTTTCGGTGTAATCTCTGTGTCGAACTCTAGGGTGAAATACAACACCCCTATGTATATTGAACGTGTTAGAAAAAAATTCAAATAAATGATAGATTAAGTTAGTTTTTTTTAATTTTTTTATTCTCTCCTTCTATTCAATACATCGCACGTTATTTATTGAATGTATAATAACTAGGCTGCGGAATTATATATATTTGCCTTTTTAAATCCTTATTGTGCTCTGAGGATACTATTTTAGGGTTATACTCAAGATATATCTGGTTAAACAGTTGTTAAAACAGATTGGTTTCCATAAAAACCAAACGATATGCAAGATTATTATTATTATTATTGTTGTTGTTATTAATAATTTTAAAATACCTGGTATTATAAAAATGGCTTCACAATGCTAAATATGTATTTTTTTTATTTTGTGCTCTTTTTTAACATCAGTTAAAATCTAGGACGCTATAGTTTTTATTTACACGATTGATTGTACGTCAAACAGATGGTTTGGTTGGGTTACAATTTATTTGATTAACCTGATTAACTTTAGATACTGTACACCGCTTAAGAATCTCCCTTCCCCCAACATAACCCGATTTGTCTGTACACGGGATTTGAACCCGCGAATACTGATATGGGAGACACAGACTCTAGTATTGAGATTGCTCATGTAGTCAATCATTGCTTTCTACAAGAATTAAGGGTGCTTACATGAAATTTTCATTAATTTGTTTCCGGAACTAAAATATTTGCAGTGATCAACACTTGTACATTGTATACTATTTTATTATATTTTTGAACAGAAACATACATTGTTAACATACCTTTCAATATTTAAAATAGCGAATGTTTCTCCTTAAACGTCCCAATCTTTCCATAATATCTGTTGTTTTTAAAACTTTTAGCATTAGGTACCTTTTATTTATTTCATTGCCAGAGCTTATAGCTATGTTTTCAGTTTCCAACAAATGATATTATTCAAGTTCATTAACGTTTCATTTGAAACAGTGTGCTACAAAAACAATTAACTTTACGTGATGTTTTAGATAACTAGCAAAAACATACACAGAAAATTTCAGAAAAATACGTTAGGTAGCATTTTATTTAACAGGAAAGCGGATCATGAAAATAAAACTTGCGGGAAATGAACATGAATCTTTTGTTGAAATGGGCGTGACATTTCTCACAAACGTTCATGGCATGATAAAACGTCTTGCCTTTTAAATCATAACTTGGAAAATATACTAGATATTGAAACTATATTTTCAAGAAGATATTCTGGATAGATTTCTGATAACAATGAAATAGTTTGAAAATTCTATGATTATGAGGTCTGAAGGGAATGGGAGTGAAGATCTGTGTAGATTTTTCTGAAAATGTTGCTATCATTGCATTGCTGTTATGTTAATTTGAGTACCAAATTCCATTCAAATTGGATTAGTTTAATCATTCTTTCATTAAAAGTATGTTTTGAAAAATTACTAGTAGTGTTTTTATGCTACAATAGATACTTCTGCATATTCTGGGAAATTTTAGTTGTATGTGATCAAAAACTGAGACGCGTTGAACACTTTGAAGGTAGTTTTGAGAAAGTGCTGTTTTATGATTTAGTGTGATAGGAAACAGGTGTATTATACAATCTTTAAATGGTTGTAGAGACCGAAGCAAGGAGGGTATCGGAATGTTGATTCTCTTCGGATGATCAAAGGCTCCAACCACTATTTTCTATAAAAAAAGTAGTTTTCGATTTTTCGACCGATTATTGTGAAAATTTCACGCCGTGATCCTTAATCTTAAGTTGCTAAAATGCCATTGTTAAACTGAAATTATCTGCGTGTTCATTGTGATCTTACTTTTACTTCACACAGGTCTTGATTCCTCCTGCACGTTTTGGTGGATTGCGGAAAAGCAATAGCTTCTAGGCCAGTCTTCGCCAGGGCTTTGATCAACGAAAAAGAAAGAGAAAATGATGCAATGCACGCACCTGGGATTGAGATCCCGTAAGGCGCAGAAACCCAAAGGGAGCTTGTGTAAAATTAAGAGGCCGGCAGCAGAGCGGGTAATGAAAGCTGCTACCCTTAGGGAACACCTTCAAAAGATGCAACTCCTCGATATCAGCTCATGAGCACCAACAAGGGGAATATTTCCACCTGGCTACGGGACGTGGGTGGTCTCCCTGCTACCAAGTTCACACGTATTACGTAAATCTACGCTAAGATAAGCATAATATATGCTGGCGGCGAAACTACGCAACGCTTCTCGGGCGAAAAGCCAGGATCTGGCGGATCGAATCAACTTCCGCTTAGCAAATAGCGTTCGGTTGGCTAATCGCCCAGAATTAATTAAAACACACACAGGGTGGAAGGCATACTTAGTGCTTAAATAGTAATAAAAGAGTTTATGGAAAAATACACATTATCTAGAAGGAATTCTGTTATCCGATAAAAGGATAGTAAACGTAAGTCAGACCTGCTAAAATAATCAGAAAACACTTAAACACCTTTATTTGAGAGCAACAAGAACTTTCATTTTCCTACATTTAATTTTTTCTCTCTCTCTCTCTCTCTCTCTCTCTGTCTCTCTCTCTCTCTCACTTCCTCTCGCTCTCTCTCTCTCTCTCTCTTTTTAGTTTCCCTCTGCGGATTTTCTAAACCTGAAATATGACTAAAACTGCGAAAAAATAGTAAACTCAATCGCTTTAAAAAAAAAACATTTGTTCCACTTAGGAAATTCAAACTTACTCAGGCTATAAATGGACCGGCGTATGCTTATTTAAACCTTTCTGTGTTCGCAAACTTCTTCACCATTTTGTCAAACAAAGAATGCTCCAGACTACCTCTTTAAAGTACATTGTGGAAAATTACAATACAATTATTCGAAACAATGCTCCAATTTTGACAAATAAATTATTAACTTCAAATTAGTCTTAGAATTTTTGGGCTACAATTTTGTAATTTTATACAACAATTACGGAATAATACAAAAATCTGGAAATGATGTATCTATTTGTAATTGTAAATTATTGTTGATGTATATTATTTATTGTAAAACGGGAGATAATAAAGCTCTGAATAACTTAAAAATGCATTTATAATACAAATTATTATTTCAATAAGCTTGCAAGTTAGAATTTTGAAACATGGCCAGAAGATCACTTATTGTGTGTAATAGTATCAATTTCAACAATTTATCTTGCACACTGTGAATTTATAGTTAGCATAATTAAAGACTCTTGCGTTAAAAACTGCACAACATTTAATTCATATTTTCTTTTAAAACGGAACTGTCAGTTCAAAACTCCGTTTCTTAACCTAAAACCCCACTGGGAAGTCATGGGAATCAATTTGGTACTACATTAACTGTTTTGCTTTGAAAATTAAATCAAAGCTTTATGCGGCTTTATTCGAATGTTAAGGCAAGTAACTTATGTTTGGAGCAGTTAGTGACACTATTATTTTCTGGAAATGCAGTACTGTGTCTTATGAAGTCACTCTCATTGTGTACAGCTTTCACCTTACAGCTTGATTTTTCACAGACGAAGACTTTCTTTCAAAATTTAAAGCTTTATGCTTAAGGTAAAACTCGTGTCAAATTTGACCTAAAGGTGTGAAAAATTAAAAAAATCGATTTTATAATAAAACAATAAGAATTCTTACTTTCAGAGAACATATTTTTTTCAGTTGGCGCATTTAAAGAACAAGGTAGTCTGAACATACGAAAATTACACCTTAAGTGATATGAATTACAACTACTCTTAAAGTATTCAATTTTTTTCCCAGAAATTTGTATGAATTGTTCTATAAATCATGAAAATTATTTCAAGTGATTGTTTTCATTAATAGCTTATGTGGTTGGGTCTATAAAAAGTATTTATTTCAGCAGGAAAGTAATAAAACTTAGTCTTTAAAGCACGTGAATCCATGTACCTTTTTCTCTGATACTCCTTGCAATACATAATCACACTTTTGCAGGTTTGTTCACACTATAACCAGTTATCTTCTGAACCTCAATTATTTACCTATGATATTATTTCAGTAGAAATTAAAAAAGAAATATATTTTCAAATTCAAAAGAGTAAACATATGGAAAATGTGCAATGTTGTTTATTTCATAATATGATCAATATATAATATAACAGCACGATTGTGATTTAAAAAGTTCAACTATGTGTTGTATATATGTGATGAAAATTTCAGCTTCCCAGCTCTCATACTTTCTGAGGAAAAGGTACATAAGTATCCAAAAATGCTCTTTGGAGAATTCTGAATATTAAAGATAAAATGTTCTAAAAATGGGCACTGCATAACAGCTTTAAATACATTCAGACTAGCATTTGATCATCTTAACCCCCTAATAGTATACATTTTCTGAAACTAGAAATAGTAGAGGTTTTATTAGTTTCTAAAACAAGTAAAAATGTTATTTTTTACCATTTTAGAGTACCTTGTCCTCAAAGTACCACTTAGCAGAAGCTATAATATAGCCACGCGCAGGTGTATTAATAGACACGCCCATCTTTAAACCTTGTTTATTCGCAAATATAGTTTCAGCACCGTTTCCCCGTACTCAAAATGCTCCACACGATGCTATTTTTCACTAATTTCTTTCAACATCTTTATTGCGTCTTTCAAAAATACATTCACCAAAATAACCTTATACTCTTAAATGGTGTTCCTTTTTTTGGAAATAAGTTATTCTTTTTTGAAGAATCATGAATTTTGTACAATACAAAATGTAATAGAATTCCTACAGTAAATAATTAGAAATTAAAATTTGTTATAATGGATGTTTTGCAAGCTCATTTACTATAAAACGTGAACATTTTTATATGTGATTATAATGTGAATATTCCAATAATGAGCATTTTTATTAGAAAAATGAATTTACACAACAAAACATTAATAAATAAATGCAACCTGGAATTCTTAAAAATTGCAAAAACATTAGTTACTATATTTAAAACCGGCATAAATTTCAAGCTTATGCACTTTGGATTTTTCACAGATGTATCACCTTAAGGGGAACGATGGTCTTAATCAAATTAGAAGTCAAAATTCTGAAGTGCAACAATTTTAATTAAAGATTCCAAGACTAATAACGTAACTCCATGGCACGACAGTCCACAAGGGACCTTGCCATACCGCCCGGCCGCTGCAGCCTCCATCTCGGCCCGAAGGCATCATGAATGGTGTACAATGCTGAAGACGTGACCAACGCCTCGAGTCCCTCCCGGCCGGTTGATACGATCTTCTCGTTCTAGAGCCGCTATTTCTCTATCCAGTAGCTCCTCAATTGACCAGAGACCTCAGGAGGCTGAGTGCATCACAGGTCTCTCAGCGGAGGAAAGTTCCCCACGCTGGTACCGGGAATCGAACCCAGGTCTCCCGCTTGGCAAGCATCCGTGCTACCACCGCGCTAAGAGACGACTAAGATAAATAATAGAAATGTATTTTGAAATGTAGAGTAACCAATTTACAATCGTATCTTAAATTGTTTTTGAATTCTGTATATTTTTGAAAAACTATGTTAAATATAAATTTAACTTAAATATTAGAATATAACGCTTAAAATCGCATACCACCATATAAAACCACATTTGAAGGCCCAACGCCTTTTTTAATACACCAGAATGAAAAGGAAACGTTGTAGTTGGTTGGTTTTAACCATGAATTACTTATCAAAATGTTTTCGAAAGTCGCCTACTTAGACAAGGTGGAGGATACCATACGTTTCGAAGTAATACGCTATCAAAGGATCCATTGATGTACGTAATCTCATATGTAACTTACTGAAGAACAAAACAAAAATTGTATAGGTAACTTAAAACCAAACTGAACACTTACCAAAATAAAAGACGCTGTTAAAATGTTGATTTCCATGTTCTTGTTAATCCAGTATATTACTTGGGAGTTTTCTCAAATGTGAAGGTTAGAACAGTCCTCGTCCTAGAGAATATTAACAAAAAATGGGTCAATGTCTCCTTTGTAAATGGGATTTAAAATGCAGGAAAGAAAATCATTCGTCCTGGCGAATCAGTTGGTTCAAGTTTGTAGACGAAGCTTACTTTATGAACTTCTCAAAAGTTTGTTAGTGGAGCGTGTGCAGGTTTTCGACCTGTTTGGTAACTTTTTATTGACTTTTGTGAAGTGTTCCGAGGACAAAATGCAATATCGTCTGGGAATTCATGGGGGAAAAAAAAGAAGAAGAAAAAAAAAAACACGCGCGGCCTTATTTCCAGTGCTGATACTTTCCATGACTGGCATAGAGATCATAAATATAATTCCATTACTTCTTCTATTGA
Source organism: Hymenopus coronatus (assembly GCA_030762935.1). Taxonomy (NCBI): domain Eukaryota; kingdom Metazoa; phylum Arthropoda; class Insecta; order Mantodea; family Hymenopodidae; genus Hymenopus; species Hymenopus coronatus. The sequence goes on along the minus strand of CM060900.1, from coordinate 32,815,373 downwards.
TCACTCCGCTAGAACAATAAGAGCCAATCAAAATGCTTAGAAAGAACTACCTGAACATACATATAGATTGTTAGATCAGCTGAAAACGTCAATGCCTCAGCCGGGATTCGAACACTGTTCTACCGCTCTCCGTGCAATTGCTCTAACCATTGGGTTACTGTGACAACATGCCGACGTGACATTCATTTCTCCAAATGACCCGATTAACCAACTGGTATATCTCCTAACTTAAGAGAACACATTATTGGGGACATGCGTATCGTAAGCACTTAGTATTCGGGTAAAACTCACAGTTATACTTTACGATTCTTCTTAATTGCAATCATCTTTTTCATCTTTGACGTCAAAATTACCTACGAATAGCTACTATCTTAACCGGATCAACCCATTCTTCAACTTATATATAACTGCACCTTGCCTTGAAATAGTAATTAATTTTATCTCGTCAGCATCGAATAATAGATAATGTTAAAATTAATATTCCTGTAAATATATACCAACTATTGGGCAATTTTATTATTAACAACCCTCTGAAGGTTTGCTTGTTTAAAAAGATTAACTGAAAAATTCAATACCACAGCCAGGTAAACCGAGTAAAAACACAGATCAGTTGAAGGAATGCATGTCACACCGGCATGTTGTCGAAGTAGCTCAATGGGTAAAACAACGGCACGGAAAGTGGAGATTATGTTCAATTATTCTACATATAAAGGCTGTCATTATAGATATCAATTGAATTTTATTTATGGACGCTTGTAACTGCTATGGTTCTCAGTGTCCCATTCCATATTGGGCATGTAAGGGCGCTTAATTTTTCTGAGAGACCTCTTTATCAGGCTTAAGCTTCTTTTACGTTCCGTAAATCTACGACACGGGACCAACGGCTTTACATCCCTTCCGGTGGAAGCCATGCTAAGGAGTTTTACACCCGAAAACAATCCATCGTCCTCCGCCGGGCATGAACCCACGACCTTGAGAACCAGAGGCTACCATACTACCCCTAGACCACGAAGGACAACCGCAACTAGCGACAAAGCATACTTAAAATTTACATTATAATAAAAATCATATAAATGGATAAACAATACGCCCGAATTACAAAGTGCAGGTCAAAGTTATTACAACAAAAAAAAGTAAAAGGATTTACAACAACAATAATAATAACAAAAAGCAGCAGTAATAATAATAAAAACCTAAAAACAAACGTTTATGAATCACACAGGTAAGGTAAATTAAGTGGTGTACAATTGGTTACGAAGTGAAGTTATTATTTTTAAGGACGAAAGTTGCATGTTTATTTTATTCTTCAACACCAACATATTTTAAGAGACAAGAAAGAACTTGGATACAACGTATATATGAAATCAAAACACATTTCAGTTTATAATATTGCATAAGGTAATGAAAATATAATTTGGGGGTAACTTTTACCATTTATTCTTCCGTATCTCTTCGGAGTGTAGCCTAGACCATACTCTGTGCTCAGAATGTGACCAACTTTTATTCCTCTGACTGCGTTGGTTTAAATAACCTATTCCAATGCATATACAGATTAAATGCTAACATACGCTGGCCAATGTGAACTTTACCAGTGTATTACATTCAACCTGTCTTTTTTTCACTTTCCTTTAGAGACCGAATGCAAAGATTTTTTCTCTTTTTTTCCTGCGGATGAATGAACGAGATATTTTGCATTCACTAAAAATGCATTGTGCCCCCAAACGTTGTGAAGAAATTAGCATAGATTTGCATTTCAACCAGTGTAACACATTCCTGCAACAGTGTGTGTGAAAGGTAACAAACACTAGCGTATTTGAGTAAAAGACCTGTCGGGAACTCCCCACTCAACCACTAGTCCGAGATGAAAACCTCACGAGCTGAATTTTCGTGACATAGAGTGCTCTCAGAGAGTGCAATTACGTCAAAGCTGAATCCTTACTCCTGAAGAGGACTTTGAAAATCAGATACTCCCGACCCTCAAAGTGAAATATACCGTTACACCTTCTCTAAGGTCCACAGAAGGTGAGAAATGCAAATCCCTCTCTCAGATTTATACCCTCTAACCTTTTGTTTCGAGTTTCTGTTCCAATGTATGTCTTTATATATAGTCCTGGCAGGCTTGCTCTGTATAACGTGAAACTTAAACGGTTATTACCACAGAGCGCATTTGGGATAGGTAAAGACTGAGGTTCACTGCACATTTACAGAGAGATACCGGATCTGGATACCGGCTGCGTAATGTCAGCTTCGAGAGGCTGCCGTTTTTCTTTTTCTACTCATTACTATGTACATAGATAGAGAAGTTATTGTATTGCACCCAAAAATGTTATACCTAAGTGTCACCAGTATAACAGGTTTTGAGGACCTCTGAATCCAAAAAGGTACTTTTAGAAAAAAATTCGTTTTTGTGTGTGTGTGTGTGTGTGGACTGCATAACTCAAAAACCAAGAGTACGTTAAATACCAAACTAAATTCAATATCATCCAGAATACATAGAAGGTAGAGAAGGTATTGTATTCCACCCAAAATTTTGATACCGAGATTTCATTGGAAATACATCTTGAAAACCTCTGAATATAAAAAAGCATTTTTAGAAAAAGGCCCGTCTTTTTCTCCCTGTTCGTCTGTCGGTCTCTCTGTCTGTCTGTCGCTCTGTATGGACAACATAATGTCTGTTAAATATCTAAGTTCAGTATTTTCTAAGGATGCGACATGATTTTCTAAAATAAACAAATTAATTAATTAGCTACTCCCTCCACTCCAAGCTACATTTCAGATGGAAGACTTCTCAAAATTTTCGATTTGATCAAATATGTCTAAAGGATTTAATTGAACTATCTACATATGTAGGATATCTACGCGGCAAATAATGTGTATATCTTGAATTTGTTGGAAATAGCCTCTGAAGTCCTATTCGTTCTGAATGACTATTGCATAAGGGGAGGAAGGATGAATGAAATGACAATGGAAACGAAATGGAGAGACAGGAAATTCTGGGATTAAAAGAAACCTACCCAGTATTCGCCTGACGAACCGGGGAAACCCCGAAAATACTCATCGGTCAGGTGGGAATCGAACTTGCGACCTCCCAAATGCGAGCTAAAGACGAAACTGCTTTAGTCATTCCGTTCGATAATATTTTAAAACTAATCTTAATTTGATTTTGTCATACATTTCAGCGCCACCTTCATAGTAGTGATAAACGTGTTGCCCGATTCCATAAGACCTTATTGAAAAATGTATTGAAAGGAATCGAATAGATATATGTATGTTGTACATATATTATATATACGTATAAATAATATGTATATCTTGAAGTTTTGGGAATAGCCTCTAGAGTCCTCTTCATTCAGAATGATTATTGAATGTGGGGATAAAGGACGAATGAAGTGACAACGAATATTTAATGGATGGACAGAAAATTTGGTGGATGAAAGAAGCCTACCCTGTATTCGCCAAGCGACCTGGGGAAATCCCGAAAATACTAATCGGTCAGGAACAACGGCCGCGGAAATCGAACCTGCGACCTTCCAAATGCGGGTCAAAGACGAAACTGCTTTAGGCATTCCGCTCGGTAATATTTTACAACTAATCTTCGTTTTATTTTCTAAAAAAATCCAGTGCCATCCTCGTAGTAGTGATAAACGTTTTGCCCCAATCCATAACATTGTATTGAAGAATGGATTGAGCACATATGCAGGGTCTAGTATCAAGTTTACCACATCCACTTTTATAGTTTTAGAGAAAAATGGCTCTGTTTGCTGTACAACAGGTTTTGATAATACGTTCTTCTACTAATCAAATAAAATCTTGTTTATTTTATTTCAACTGAATTGCTGAAAGTTGCATTCTAAATATTAAAATTCGGAACACAGTCTTACACAAAACCTTCGTCAAACTGATGATATGTCCAATTTGCAGATGTCCATTTTGAACGCTGATAGACCTTTTCCCGTGATGTTTCGAGTGTATAAGAATAATCGACATGATGTCTGTTGCCTAAAGCCATTGCAACTAAACTGACTCCCAACACGGCTTGTACAAATGAATTACCAACTAAAGTACTCTCAGCGATTGGCCAGTGGATGAGGTGAATTTTGAAATACACGCTGCATCTTTTTCCGATGGGTATGACAGGCTCTGAAACGAATTGATACCTTCGCAAAGCATTTATAGGGGATATTGATTGAATTTGAAAATACCAAGTAGCGCTTATGGCAGGTGACAAAATGCACTCTTAAAGACATGGTATAACTCAACATTTAAAAAAAAAATCTAATGTGTTTCAATCACATGACTTTCTTATTGTTAAAAAGCGTATTCTTCATCTACATCATTGTCCTCATTACTTGGTCCCTTGCAAGTGGAAGGGAGAAAATCTGAAGTGTTCCACTCACATGATGTCCTCTAGCTGTTCGTCAAACATACCTTTTATTCAAAAGATTTAACTGTTAACTATAGGTATCATGTTCATCAAGATAAATATAAGCAAAATTAATCTTATTACTAGTTCCTTGTGAGTAGGAGGGAAATAAGAAAATGCACGTGCTCAGCGATAGTCTCGTTCTTTAAAAATCGGTCGCTATGTGAAATAATTGAAAAAACCAATCTCTTTTCTTTCCAGGAGTAAACAAACGAGAAACAAGAAGAAAGATGTCTTCCCGTTTGAGAAAAGTTTAAGTGGCTAAAATTGAAACCAATAATCCAGAATATCTTGAAAATGGTTAGCTCTACAAAACAAAAAAAAAAAACAAAAAAAAAACAAAAAAAAATAAAAAAGTGTATGGCATAAATTGCGTGTATTAATGAGATCTACATCTTTTGTGTAGTTGAGTTTTTGTATAACTCTTACGGTTTGCCAGTTATACAAAAGTCATCCAGAATGAAGTCTTCAGAGACTATTCCCAGAAAATTCAAGATATACACTTCGTTTGTCATAAAAATATCTTAAACATACAGTATTTTAATCAAAACCGTTACAGCCATTTTTGAGACAGTAAGAAAGTCATGTGACTTAAGTACCAAGTGTGGTATTTAACGGTCTCTCTTGTTTTTGAACTATGGTGCACACAGACACGCACACACATGGACATTTTTCTAAAACTATTTTTTTTTATTTCGGGGTCTCAAAACATGTATTTCCGGTGTGGAATTTTTTGGTGCAATACCAAACCCTCTCTATACAGTGTGTACATAATACGTGTAGAGAAAGTAAACTTGGGTGTGATAGATTGGTAGGTATGGTAATGCACCCAAAATTTCGATACCGAGATTTCACCGGAAATACGTGTTTTGGGTCCCCCTAAAACCAAAAGAAGCATTTTTAGAAAAAGGTCCATGTGTCTGTGGACAGCATAGCTCAAAAACGAAAAGACTGTTAAATACCAAATTTGGTGTTTAAGTTTGGTATCTTCCAAGGATGCGACATGAGGATTTTCAAGAGAATCCCCCCAGTAAACTACCCTTTGCATGGAAATTTTTTTTTGAAAATGTTGATGTTCACAAAATTGGCTCCAATGATTTTGATATTTTATATATATATATATATATATATACACACACATACATATGTTGGATAGGTAAGAGGTAGAGAGCAGAGACGTGGTGGCCTGAACGTGACGCCGCTGTTACCTGAAAATAATGGATGGAATGTGAACCGCCGCAGAAGAGCTGGGTGAGCAAACAAGACTCCTTTACGCCGTCCTGGAATTAACCTTCCTCGCCCTAAGGATATGCGGTGCAAACAGAAGGAGAGCTGTGAATGCGACATCGGAAAAGGGCAGTTGAGAAGAGAAAGAAACGGAAAGAGAATAACAATAAAAATGTTGGATGAAACTGAAACCCAAGGAGACTGCCCATTTGATGCCGAGCGAAGCTTTTTTGGCACGGCAGGAGCTTAGGCACGCTCGGTCATGTTTAGCCTGATCTATATCCAGGCCGCACAAGAGAATCTGAATGATAGAAGCCGACACTGCTTTGAAGGGGTCTTTCACACACAATGTGCTATGTGAACCGGGCGAACAACAATGATCCGGAGGATTTAGTTTCACGTGGGGACTAGCCGGTTTTTGTAAACAACCTGGAACAAACACCTCAAGATTCCGTTCAACCAAACTACAATTTTGTGTTTACTAAGGATCTAACGCCCTTCTACATGCGAGCCCAGCTGTAGATGCCTGCTCCTTTTCCTTCCGTTTCAGCTATTTTCTTCTCGTTTCGTCATCAAATATAAGCAGTAACTGAACTCACGAAGGCTGATCAAGTAGATCAGTTGGTAAGGCATCTGCCTGCTTTGCGAGAAGTCCCGGGTTCGATTCTCGAATGGGCGATAGGTTCTTTTCTCTAACCCAGATTATTTCCTATATGTGGGTGTTAACTTAAAAACAATAACCCAAAGATACAAGCAGTCGACTAAACATCAATGCCATGGGCAATTGCTCCAAAAGTATTGTCACCGATACGACCTAGATGTCAAAGGTAGCATATAAATGTAACAATAATAATAATAATAATAATAATAATAATAGAAGCCCACAGCCAAAGAATGAGAGAAATATGGGTTCAAAGGAAAACAAAGAGACGTTTCTAAGTACTTTGCGTATTCATGGGCTCCTTCGTGAAAAAAGTGATAAAAATGATGATAATAATAATAATAATAATAATAATAATAATAATAATAATAATAATAATAGCTCGTGTGTGCTAAAATGCGTACCTTTTCGACGGTTATAGCGTGAAAAATTGTTTATGCGAATATTTTTATTTCTAAAATAATTAAACCTTTTTTACCGTCTCTATTATGAATGAGCAGGAGAATATTGAGTTCCGCCAAAATCTCTCTGTCTCTCTCTCTCTGTCAACAGCATAATAAGCAAGTCGGTTCAATACCGAACTTGGAAATTAACTGCAGTATCCTCCAAACATAAGACACGCGATTTCATCCCTCCCCCCTCTCCCAAACTATCCTTTACATGGAATATTTTTCGATAATTTTGATTTTCTCAAAAATGCCCCTAATGCTTTTGATAAAGGTAACACATGTTTAAGACATTTTTATGAATATGAAATGCATATTTTGAATTTTCTGAGAATATCCTCTTAAATCCTCTTTAACTCTGAATGACTATGCAACTGGTAAACAGTAAGAGATATACTCTTCGTTTTTGAGTTACAGTCCACAGATACACACGAACCTTTTTCTAATTTGTTTGGACTTAGGGGACCTCAAAATATATTTCCGGTGAAATTTCGGTGTCGAATTTTTGGGTGAAATACAACAGTTTCTCTGCCACTATGCACAATGTACATATGGGCTAGAGAAAGTAAAAAGAGCCATTCGAATTTAACGCGAGCTTTTCCAATAGTTCGCGTAGTCAAGTAGTTAGAGATCTGAAAAAGTAAACTTAGCTTTCATCTGACTCACATAACCTGAAAAACACCACTCAGTTACCAGGGAAGAGAACTTCAATACGTGCTCGAGCTGTCGCCTGTTTATTTCCGGACTGTGGCAATGAAAGCTTCAAATCGTATCCAAATATGAAATAAATAAAAAATCGTGGATTTAATCTTTATTTGGAAACTGTGAGAGCTTCTTTCTTCTGCTAGTTAATACGCTATCTCTGAAACAGGTAGAAGGTTGGTGCTGAGTTTAATGCTATGGCAAAGAGTTCTCCAAATACTTTCTACAAAGCGTTGATGTAGAACTTGTACATATCATTAAACATGTTGCAGAACAGCATAATTATCTCTAGATGACACGCATAATAATTTTATGGTTTCTTAAAGTGACTAATGTGTTTCAAGTCTAACTTTCAATTGTTGTGCAGCTAGGAATTTAAATGCTTAAACATGGTACATGCTCCGTGTATAAATCCATTTAAATTTCAACTTTGTAACTTTAATAGCTTTTTAGTTATTCATGATTTGTGTTTCAAACAGCCTTTGTTTTCAAAATCATGCTTCCCTTGCAATTTTAATGTAACGAGGTCGAATATGTTACTGAATGCTCTAGAGACTGTGATTAACAAACCCAAGTGTCCGATGTTTTATCTTTGCTCACTTATTAGAATAGAAAAATACACTTAGGTTTTTTTGCTCTCATGTCATACAGTCTATTTTTATTTCATCAACCTTGCAGTCTATCAATATCTGATATATATTTTTATTGGCCACAGTATTGCGAATATCCAGTGCAATTTGTAGACTCTCTGCACAAAAATTGTAACACGAGATAACTTTTGATTGCAGCAAAATGCTGAAAAAATGAAATGGGAGAAAATTAAGTTTTACGTTTAGTGTGAAGGGTACTTAAAGGATGCAGACTTTATAAACTTATATATTTTATTAAGTTACAAACATCGTAGGGTCAGAAAGCTTCGGAAATACGTAAAAACATAAGAGATTCTTGTAGAAAAACAGACAGCTGTTTTTTTTACCGAAAATAATATACTGACACATGCATCTCGTAAGAGGCAAGTCGAATATTACCAGCGTCTGGATTTTAATCCAACGGATTATCTTTAGAACTCATCAATAAGAGATTCCAGTTTCTTGAAAGCAGGTTGATGACGAATGGCGTCCTAAATGAGTTTCAAGTCGAGTGGCCTCAACCAGAGGAAATTTGCAGGGGCGAGGGAAACTACTTGTTCTCACAGGAAACCTAAGCCATACCTGCCAATTGGCAAGCAGCCACCTTGTGTCTGAGCCACCACGCTCAACGATCCATCATTTCAAGCAACATTAAGTCAAATATCCTAATTGCACAGGTGTTAGATAATAGAAGCTACAACGCACCCATTCTTTTCTGTTACGCACATTCAGTAAGGGGAACTTGCATGATTTGCTAAAAACAAAGAACTCAGAAGAAGCTGTCTACTAAAATGGTCTGATGCATCGCTTACATGCATAAGGCACTGCTCACAATCAAGACGTAACGCTAAAATAACGCACCATGACCGCAAGCGTGAGTTAAGGCCATTCACAATGCATTTGTAGACGTACAGTTTTCTCCAAAACATAGTGGCCTTCAAACGGGACCGCCCCCCTGCCACCATTAGCAAACAGAAGACGATCCTCTACAAGGGACGAGAGGTAATATATTATGTGTATATATGTCTTTTAAGTGTAATTATCTATTATAAGAGGGTGCATTTATGAAGGTGCACTCTGTGCTGTAAATTTAAATTGCTATATTTGAATATCTTTGTATTTTTATTTTCGGATTCACTCTTAATTATTTATTGTTGTTTAATATTGCTTTTGACTGTGTATTTCCTTAGTCTTTTTATTTTCGTGTTTACTCTTTTAATTCTTTGTTGTTGTTGTTTTAATATTGCTTGTAATGTGTATTACAAAAGCACGTACGGTCTGTGGACCCGTGCGACTGTTGAAATTCTGTGTGTGTAATTGCTATGTTAATAAATACACTTATTCATTCATAGTATTGGAGACTCTGAGGTAGTTTAGTTTCGTGTTTCGTCTTAGTGCAAACCAGTGAGTTACTGCAGCACATGTTAAGACACCAGTAAGTGGAAGACTTGGCAACTGCGAGGGTTGGTCTCCAGCCGCACACCTCGAGATCCGCCTTTGGCACAGGGGTGGGGCGTGGTTATCATATTCTGAAAAATAATGTAACGCAATAATTTGGCTTGGAATTCAAAACAGATGAGCTGCGGCGAGACCGTGAACGAACCAGTAAACATCTCCGCCCATAATGGTCAGTAGTGTGTGCATATCTTTTGATGAGAATTGTATTGAAACAGGATTCTCTAACGAGGGGCATTAACAAAAGCAATTACAGGATAAGGTAACAATTATATTTAGTTCTGCACCATACTGCTGTTTAGTTTTACCATGCACTCACATGCACTCCCGCAGCAGATGAAGTACTGGGTGGCGCATAGCAAGTTCCCTAGTTTCAATTCTGCGTCTTGGGAAAATATGAAGTCGTTTTGTTGGCAATACCGTATCAATGAACGACGGGAACGATGCCATTTTGTTTGTTTGCTATCAGTAGCTATGGAGCGTTGGTCAGTGGCACATCGTGTAGCAGCTGTGCGTTTCTTTCACGAGAGTAAGTCTGTTGTGACAACGCAGAGAATGTTTCGCCTTCATTTCAATGTGCCAAGGCACGGTGCAATTCCTTCACGGAAAACAATCATGGAATGGGTGAAAAAGTTTGAAAGGTGTGGTAGTGTCTTGGATATTCAACATGGTCCACCTAAAACAGTGACGACAGTGCTCGAGTGAGACAAGCTTTTGAACGTAGTCCGCGTCGTTCAGCTCATAAACAAGCAAGAGTATTGGGTCTTTCTCGAAGATGGTTGGGACGCATATTAAGGGAACTCAAGTTTCATCCATACAAAATGCAAGTGACCCAAAAACTTCTCCCTGCAGATCGGCCTGCAAGAGCTAACTTTAGCAACATCTTTCTCAACATGCTACGGGAAAATCCAGATCTTCGGGGTTCATTGCTCATGAGTGACGAAGCCCACTTTCACTTAGTTCCGTTAATAAACAGAACATGAGGTATTGGGCAGTTAATAGTCCCAAGGAAATCATTGAAAAACCGTTGCATTCCCCGAAGGTAACTGTGTGGTGTGGTGTCGGTGAGTTTGGAATCGTGGGACCGTTTTTCTTTGAAAATGACGAAGGAGAAACTGCGACAGTAAATTCAGACCGGTATGTAACAATGTTGCAGATGTTTGTGATTCCTGAACTCAGAAGGCTTGGAATGGATCCATAGAATGTTTACTTCCAACAAGACGGTGCTACGGCCCATATGGCACGTAACAGCATGGCGTTCCTCAGCAATGTATTTAAGTCCATCATCTCAAGGTTTGGAGATATTGCATGGCTTGCCCGCTCTCCCGATCTTACAGTTCCCGATTTCTTCTTGTGGGGATTTTTGAAACAGAAGGTCTTTACTAGACGTCTCGCAACTCTACAGGCGCTGAAAGAAGCCATAACTGAGGAAATTGCGGCCATAGATGGAGACCTACTGCAACGTGTGTTTTCCAGTTTCATTACACGCTTGCAGGAATGCCTGAATTGTAATGGAGGCCATCTTGAAGATGTAATTTTCAAGACATAAGTCTAAATGGCATGTTCCATACTTTCAATTGGTACATTTTTTATTTTCCTCTCCAATCTGACTCATTAAATATAAGCCTCAAAAAACTAGGGAAGTTGCTGTGCGCCACCCTGTATATTCCAAAGCACGAGTTAGTAGTATGATTGGTTGTTTATTTTCTTTCTCTAGTTCATAATTATTTTCCAGACTTCAGACAGTACAGTTTGTTGCTTGGTGCTTCAGTCTTGGTCTCAGTACTATTTGTTCTTGTTCTAATCAACCAATCAAGTCAATAGTCCGCGCAGATTCATGGACGACCACCGAGTTACGTCATTAAGCGAAGTAAGGGGCACCTTCCATTAGTAACAATGTTGAAGCGCGTGAAACTGTTTCGCTAAATGTGTTTTAGATATTTCTACCTGTTTGGAATTCAGAAAGAAAGCTTAGTAATGAAGTACTTCCAGTTACTCCGTCTCTTCTGTGATACAAGCGACATCAAAGAGTGACAAAGCTCTTCAAGTTAGAAGTGAACAGCAGATCCATGAATTGCATGCGGAAACCTTTCGAGCGTACGCATGTCTCAAGTTGAGTAGTATTATAACATCCAATAAGAAATTCACCTATTCTATTAATGGTTAGGACTCATATACGCGTTAATTCAAGGAAACAAGAGAGAAGCTTTGGCACCAACACTAAGAAAGTCGTGAAACGGCCAAATGGATGAAAAGGGTGATTGTATATAACATAAAATGTCACATCGCAATCGTATACGGTCCAGAAGTTAGCAATTCACGAAAAAAGAAATGAAGAATCTTTCTTCTCTTTATTATATTAAACTCGTAAGAGATAGCCGCTAGCTGTGGCCCCAAGCTTTCCATCTACATTTCTTCGACTCCATTCAGTCACAAACTTTAAGGGATACAAATTATTTTTTTCTCTCCAAAATGTGTTTCAATTTTTAATTCTCCTAAATAAATTAGTGATCACATATACACTAAATGAATGTAGGACATATACCTTGACACTGCAGATAGATTTCATGTTCATATTTGTCAAACAATAAAGCTTTTGAAATATTTTATACATTTGGTGGGTAATAATTGTGTAGTAAAAGTGTAGCACCTTCTTGTATTTATTTTTAAACGTAGTGTAACAAAAACTATTTTACTCCACCAATAACTCTTTATTTCTTCCAAAAACTCATTACGATCAGAATGTCCTCACAGATAGCTGTATTTCTTCATGCTTTTGCAACAATTCTGCCGTATAGTTTTTTCGACGTTCGCTGCGGCAAAGATTACTCCTCGCTACGAATTTTCCGTCGAAACTCACGTGGATCACGCTGTGGCCGAGTGGTTATACCACTCGACTTTCACCTCGGCGGCCCAGGTTCAATCCTAAGCGACCGCATGTGGGATTTGTGGTTAAAATTGGCGCAGAGGGTTTTCTCCGGGTACTTCGGTTTCGCCCTATTAGTAGAAGAGGGCGTTAAAACTGTAAGAAAGAACCTTCCGACAAGACACGTGTTCACTTGCACAGATGTAACATTCACAGCTGCGATGTCAAAAGAACCTCTTAATGTTTGTACCAATGTTCTACATTACATTGATAACTTTCCCAGAAACTAGTCTTTCTTTATTTCTTGCATGTTTCTTATTCTTTACTTTCGAACCCTTCTTCAATACTTACGGTCCAATTTTCAAATACAAGATAATCATGAATGCACAACGTAAAGTTAGGTATCCAAGGATATTTAAGATTTTGTTAATAGAATGACTTTGAATGGAAGCATTGCTAACTGTGACCCAATGTGAGAACCAAAATCATTGGACTCACAAGTTCGGAGTAAAGAAACTTGGCACGCTGGGATCGAAACGAAGACCACCACTTGGGAAGAAAGACAGCTGCAAACAAACGCTCTTAACTTTAAGTGGCATAGATCCAATGTCCTTTCCTCTTTCTAGAGGAAGAAGGTCGAATTTTCTCTCGCTCAAAAAATTACATTGACCTCGACCGGGATTGAACGCCGTAACCCTCGGATCCTAGCATCCTAACCACGAGAGAATTGGCACCGATCCAAAGTAGGGAGAAAGAAGGGAATAGAAGCGAGGAAACTCCAGAAGAGTTCTCAAGCAATACGGGGAAGCAAGAGAGAAATGGCTGATACAATTCATTTTCTCTACCATGTACAATGCACACAGTAGGTAGAGAAGGTGTTGGGCTATCTAAAAATTCGATAACTAGATTTCACCGCAAATACCTGATTTGAGAACCCCCGAATCCAAAATATTCAGATAAATGTCTGCATGTCTTATGGGCAGTATAAATAAAAACTGAGGCCAGTTCAGTACCAAACTTGTTAATTTAGTGCAGTATCTTCCTAGGATGCAACCAGAATATATTGGAATTATCCTTTATATGGAAGACTTTGAAGTTTTCCATTTTCTCAAAAATGACACTAACGATTTTGATTAAAATGTCATATCACAAAAGACATTTCATGACAAAATGTCTATCTAGAATTTTCTAGGAATAGTCTCTGAAGCCCTCTTCATTCTGCATAACTCGTTAACTACAATAGATAGACTACACCTTATTACACAAAACTTTATATCTCGTTAAAACACACAATATATTATGTGATACACATTTTTGGTGGAGTTAGTCATTTCCGAGCCATTTCTTTTAAAACTTCCAATACTTAAGCCTTTTGTCAAATGGGAAGTCGTTATTCACTTTTTTTATTCCTGGTCACGTAAAGGGAATGGAGTTTTAATTCCATCTCATAGCCACCATATTTTAAAAGTGTTGAGTATCGCTTTAACATAGTGTAATCTCTTATTTTGCCTAGCACTTCGAAGGAAGTAACAAAGGGGTATTGTGACACTGATGTAGATCGAGACTGGGTATTTTGTGGTGAAAGTAAATCGAAAACAAAGCTCCACGTATCCCAAATTTCTTTCCCACAGGCCCAAACTTGACACGAATAAAAAGTTATTGGCCAACTAGAATGATTCACTGATAATATCTAATTCCTTTTACATATTTGCTTTTAAAAAGCACTACACGAGACAATTTAAACAAATCTTATGCGCTCCATTCGCATGACTTTCTCTACATCTTTGTAACAAACTATTCTAAAAAATCCAATTCTTTTATCTATTTTATGGTAATCGAGATGAACATTAGTAGAAAAGGTCTTATTACTTAGTTCCTTATAAGCAGAAGGGAAATAAGTGAACACACTAGGCTAAAGCGGCATTCAAATCTTTTAAAATCTGGTTGCTATACGATGGAAATCTGTTCTCTTTGCATTAGCCAGGAGTTTACAGATTGTGTATGAGAAAAGTTTAAGTGTTTTGAAAATGAAACCAATAACAAGGAATATCTCATAATTGGTTATCTCTACAAATAATTGTACATGAGATAAGTTGTGTGTTTTAAGGAGTTCTACATTTTTTGTGTACTAACTTTTGTCTACTTCTTACGGTTTATGAGTTAAGCAAAAGTGGTTCAGAATGAAAGGAAATTCAGAAGCTATTCCCAGAAAATTCGAGAATTACAATATTTTATTTGTTATAGATTATCTTTAATTATGTCATTTTAATCAAAACCGTTGAGCCTTTTTGAAAATGTAATTTTCAAATGTAAAAGCTAGTTTGGGGTGGTGGAAATTTCTTGAAAATATTTGTGTTGCATCCTTTAGGATGCTGAACTTAATTATCAAGTGCAGTATTTGACTATTTGTTTTTATATTATCGCGATCACTGCACTCCGACACACACAGACCTTTTTCTATTTTTGTTTGGATTCAGGGGACCCCGAAACATGTATTTACAGTGGATTCTCGTTATCGAATTTTTGGGTGGAATGCAATACCTTATTTACCTATGAACTAGAGAAAGTAAAAATGTGCAATTTTTCTTTCTGCAAATTTTTCTTTCTTTTTTGGAGGCACCCAAAATGAAAACAAATGAAACATAATTGCAGTCGATGTTATCTTTAGCGACAATCTTGGTTTAAGTTATCATCACTGTAGTCTTACACGTAGATGCTTGTGGACTCGATCCCGATAGAATGCATTACCAGCGCCATGCATAATACCAGGTAGTTGATCGTTGGGCGGAAGACAGGCCAAAATTCATCCATATCCGCTTAAGAAATAGGTATTTTCCGCCAATTGAAGATCCTATATGTTAAAAAGCCGAGACACAGATATTTTTTTTTATTTTTTATTTACTTTTACTACAAAAAACTCCAACTCAATCGGCGACATCGATTTGACAATATGAAATAATAAAACCATTTCTGCCCGCCTGGGTAGTGTGGTGGTAGCGTGTCTATCTCACATTCAACAGATGAGTTCGAATCTCGCTTAGGGTGCGTTACCCGGGTAAAGTTTTTTTTCGGGGGTTTCCCTTATCCTGAGAAGACGAATGTCCAGAAACTTTAAGCTCCATGGACCTCGAGATCATTTGATCAACATTTCACCAATTTCATTCATCGTCCGATATGACCAACCAGGTTAAAGGACGTTAAGCTAAAAAAAAATAAATAAATAAAAAAACTAAAAAAAGACAATTTCTGCTAATGCTTACCTGGATTAGCTTACAGTAGAGAGTAAGGGCAGTAAGTTGTAGAACAGGAAGAGAAAGTCGTATGAGTGGAACACATGAGAATTTTTTGATTACATGTTTCATGACTGGCTGCCGTTAGAGGGTGTAAGTGGGAGTCCCATCGCATGACCTGCACACATAAGGCTACATAGCCTGCAACAGGCATATAAAAGGCCTACTGCCTGTAAAAGCAAGATTGATTGAAGTCAGTCGTTTCCTGGGACGCATTTTAAATGCATTTCGCTTTTTCTTCGGCTTCTAACGAGCACGTCGTCATGAAACTTGCGTCTGACGTTCTCTCATAAATCGGCATATCAGCGGCTAAATTTGCATTAAAATCGGGAAGTACAAAAAAGAGGAACGTTTTTCTCTTTCTTTTTCCTCGACGGTTTGCTAGCATCTGAAAGCTCTGCGCAAGAAGCAGTCCTGCGAGTTTTATTCCCATTTGTTTTTACTGAGGCGTAAATATGTGCTCTAACAAGCAGAGGATCGAATCTCGGATGGGGGAGATTTAACAGAAGCTTCTCCTGGGGTTTACCAAGCGGGATGGCTCAGGCGGTGAAGTTTGTGGTCCACATTCTGGGAGTCCTGGATTCGAACTCTTCCTCCGCTCATTCAGACCAATAGGTTTATCTTGATGTTACCGGGTCGGGAGGTTAATGCCCTGATGTTTCATTTTATACCACGACTATCCTGCACCCAGCAATTCCTTGTTATCTGCATCAGTGTTGAAGGACCAGGCGACAGTGTTCGGCCGGGTGTGGCTGGACATCCTGGAGTCGTTGCGGGACCATTCTGGCAGACCTACCTCCGGGTGCTTTCGGCGGGCGCATTTCTGCAGAACCCTGGAGACTCGGGGCCTATGAGTAGGGTCCGACTGCGTCGGATGCGTTCTATATGGAAACGTTAGGGATCCCGTCCAAGCTTGCGCCCGTCGCCAACCGGATCTGCTTACCTTTCGGCTCTCTCCTCATCCCTCCCTCCAAGGAGTCACGTAAGCCGCAAAGGGACCACCTACGCGATTATTCTAACCGCCTGGGCTTTAAGTAAATTGGAAGGGTAGAATCAGGCTGAAAATTTCAAGCCATAGCCGGAATTTGAACCACAAACTTCAGTTTTTCTGCCGGTGCTATAACCAACTGAGCCTCATACGTAAAATATCGGTAGGACATTAAACTCCCCAACTGCAGAAAGACAAAATATTCTTTGGAGGCAGTGGAATACTCGTGCCACGTGACACTATCTCCTCTTTCTAATGCCTCAAAAGACTCTGTCCAAAGTATACATTACTGTCTACACGTTGTGGTGTATTTCCAGATTTTTCATTTCATCAAGTATAAAATAATTTACTAATACTTTAAAAATATCCATATGTGGCAGGTGCAAAATTGTTTTGTATACATTTACATAAGACAAATAAATTAATACCACTACCAATGCTAATATTACTATCAGTTTTAGATTTGACTGGAAATATGAAATCTGTAAATTTATTAAAAAATAGTTCAACATATGAAGCAGCCCTTGTTATGAATATTTATGTATTAAAATAGGAAAGGTATCCAACAAATTCAGTTAAGCCCTTATGGTAGAGCTTATGTGAGGTATTTCACGATCAACATTAGATAAACTATACTCTTTGATGGAAACAATTTTATACAACTTATTAAACTATTCTTTTGGATTTTAGAATGGTTTTCTAATTAAGTAGTGACCTTTTTACTGCACTAGGGGAGCTTTGGGGTGGAGGACTTTAATGAAAGCCTTTGTGTCATCTACTTGGAGGATACTAAACTTAAATACCAACTTTAGTTTCGTTTCTGAGTTATGTTGCACAAGCACACAGATAGACAAAACAGAATGAACAGGAATGGAGAAATATACCTGTATTTACGGCGAAATCTCGGTTTTTGAGTAGAATTAAATATCTACTGTATAAATTGTACATACGTGCTTGAGAAAGTAAAATAATTCTGATTTTCTACATTCTCCTGACTTTCTCTACGCTCTATTATTTATTGGTAGGACTATAAGTAATTCTTACAAAATCGCTATTTCTATTTCACCTTAATCGAGAAAAACCGTTGGAGAAATAACTTCTGTACACATTTCTTATTAGATTCAGAGACAATAGCGATAGTCAAATGTTTTTAAACGGAACGCTATTCATATCAACCAGAAAATTCGATGTTTTTCCACGCATTCGCGAGAAGCAGCTGAACTCCGAAAGGACTTCGAAAGAATGACCAAGGATTGAATAATCGAAACTTAGCTTAGCCAGCGGAGCACCCACATACTGTGCGAGGTCCCGGGTTCGATTTCCGGCTGGAGGTAGGGACATTTCTCTAGCCCAGGTTATTCCAAATCCTCCCCAGAGTCTGGAAGTAAATGCGAGAGTGGATGTGTGTATGTTGTTGTGTATGATCTGATGATTATAATTAAATATAAATAGAAAACCCAAAGACATCAGAACACAAGTTAACACCATCGCCAATAGGCAATATGTTCCACGGGGAAATGCCGGAGATAGAGAGCCATGCAGTTAAAGGCGACGTATAAACGGAACAATAAATAGATTTGAATAACGGATATCTCGTCAATGACTTACAGCACAAAACGTTTATTTAAAATGAGCTGTCAGTGTTAATACTTATTGTATTGCACGTCTTCGTCAATCGCATATGCTTTGCCAGTTATACATGGCTATACAAAATTCTTCCGAATAAAGAGAAAATCACAGGTTATTCCCAGAAAATTTAAGATATACATTTTGTCATGTAAATATCTTTAATATATAGCATTTTGTTGTAACCCTTTAAGGACCATTTTTTATTAAACAGAAATTTTTGAAAAATATTCCTCTTAAAGTGTAGCTTGGGATGGCGTGATTTTGTTGAAAATCATCGTGTCGCATCGTTGAAAGATGCTGAACTTTAAGCTTGGTATTTTACCTATTTTTCGTTTTTGAGTTATGCTGTTCACACACACATATACGCCCGCGAACCTTTTTCCAGGACTGTTATTTTTTTATTCGGGGATTGTCAAAACTCTACTTTCAGTAAAATCTTGGTTATAGAATTTTTGATTCGAGTACATTGCTCATCTCCCTGCTTACGTACTATTCACAAATTGTTCCCAAAAATATATACATTTTATTTGTTATGTAAATATCTTTAATATATGACATTTATTTTAAATCTTTCATAGCCATATTTGAGCAATTCGAAAATTTCGACAAATATTCCACTTAACATGTATATTTAAGATAAACATTTTATTTGTCATGTAAATATCTTTAATATATGACAGTTTTATTTTAAATCTTTCAGAGCTATTTTTGAGTAAATCGAAAATTTTGACAAATATTCCACTTAAAGGATAGTTTCGGATGGCGTGATTTTGTTGAAAATCTTCGTGTTGCATTGTTGAAAGATGCTGAACTTAAATACCAAACTTGGTATTTTAATATTTTTCGTTTTTATAGTTGTGCTGTTCACACACACTTACGCTCCCGAACATTTTATTATACATGTTATTTTTTATCCAGGGATTGTCAAAACATGTACTGCCAGTAAAATCTTGGTATCGATTTTTTTATTGGAGTACAGCACCATCTCTCCTGCTTACATAGTAGAGAAAATAAAGTAATATGAGATGGCAGAAAATAGTGCGATTGTCAACTTGGGGATCAAGAATGATGTATGTAAACATTGGTACCTCCCCATCCGCACACTGGCAACCAAGCTATGCTTCCCTTCGCTTATTGAACTCTCTCACATCTGCAGATTTACCTGCATATTTTGAAAGGTTCGTGAGCGAGAGGTGAATATCAACATTTGTGCGTTTGTAAATATATGTCCTGTCACGCAGTAAGAAACGAATCGTACATCGAGCATGAAATCGCAAGAATTTTGGCTTCCGATAAAAAGTTCTCGCGGTGAGCTTTGTGCTTCATATATGGTTAGGGTTTTAGCTGCAGTACTGAAGCGAGTAGCAGTGGTGATTATAACGTCAACTCTTCAACTGCAAATGAAATGAAATGGAGTTTTATTTATGGACGCTCTTTAACTGCTGTGGTTCTCAGCGTCCCATTCTATATTGGGTGTCAAAGACCGCTTAATTTTGCTCAGAGACCTCTTTCATCAGATTTGAGGTACCATAAATCTAAGACAGGGGACCAACGGCTTTACATCTATTCCGAAGGAAGCCATGCTAAGGATTTTTACACCCGAAAAAAATCCATCGTCGTCCGCCGGGTTTAAACCCTCGTCTTTGGGTATGTGAAGCTGGGATGACAACCATTACACCAAGGAGGGCGACTCCTGACCTGCGGGTCGCAGTTCAAAACCCACCAGGCCAGTTCTCCGTAACTGAGAATTTTTCCAGTTTGCCAAGTCTTCACTATTGGCAAATGGCGGAATAACACCCTGAACTAGGCTGTGCAATGCTTCATTCCTAAATCCCTATTCCCATCATAAGTTCTTGTATCATCAATGGCGCCGTATGCAGTAAGAGCGGGCGTTAAACGCTACTGAAATTTGTTTTACACTACTGGCAACCCACTTAAAAATCATTTATGCAAAATAAGTAAAGGTATAGTAATGGCACCTCGATACACTCCAATATGCAATAGTGCTGAATCGATATGAGAAAATTTTCACTTTAGTTATTTTGAAACCGTTCCAAGGGCTTGAAAAAACAAAACAATAATAACAAAAATTCCACAAGTAATATACATTTTGAAGCACTTTTATGCCCAGCAAAAACTTATGTTCTGACTGTAGAGAGTAAGTACTTTGCATTACAACAGTTACAAGTTTGCATATGATGTGGGACTTACAACATTCCCCAATTCCAAGTTCCAATACAGGGCAAAGTCCACTAAAAATCTTCAGGCCAATCAGAAGTTATTTCAATAACAGCTTCAGTGTTATACTCTAATATGTGATATTTGAAAACATTATAAATATAATTGAAATCAAGACAATTAAAATAGTTATGTAAGAATTTTAATTTGAAATCACTGACTAAACCCTCTTAACTTCATTAAAGCGTAGTATAAATATTATAAATAAATAATTATAATTTAATAATTCCATAATTTACATAACTGTAGTGGAAACTATGCAAGGAAGTTATTAGAATGATGTTGAGTAGCGTGTGTTAAAGCGAGAAGTAGTTGTAATAAGTATTTAGATTTAACGCGGCATGTGTGTTGCTATTAACAATGCGTTGCAAATTTGCACTTGCATAGGATAAATGTAGGATGGGATGGAGAAAGGAAGGGTGGTCTTTCTTTCTATCTTTCTTTCTCTATTTACCTTCCTCGTATGTAAGATTTATTAGCAGATGCCTGTTGAGAAGTAGATGGACTCTGGATCAGAGAGAATCCAGAATGAGTGATCAGCAGGATGACTGGTATGAAAGTGAGGAAGTGCATGATATGAAATTACCACTTATTAAACATTTCTATTAATTTTTAAAATAGTTTTGAATATATACCGATCTTAGTGCTTATGCCATTTTATTTTTAAAATGGTTTGCTAGTTTTGAAAAATGTTCCAACACACCATTTTAACTTTCTTTAGGTTAAAATATTTGTCTTCGAAAGACACATTACATTTTTAATTATGTTCATACAGCAGTCATTTTAGTTTTCCTTTTGACTTTTCTTGTATTTTTTTCAAAATCATCATTTATTAACGTAAAGAAAAAGCTTTAAGAGGAATTAGCTTACTGTGCATGCATAATATGATTCACATGATTAAAAGCGTTTCACTAAAAATCAACAATATTAGTTAGGTGCTGTTTTATAACTTTAATACAGAGAGTCAAGCGTATGAGTATTTTATTAAAATTATTTAAAATTATTGTTTCATCAGCAGTAAACTTTATATTAAATCAACAGGCTGAAATTGATTTATTGGTGGTTTGACTACTGTAGCTTTGACAAACATCTTACAAGTGGCTTTAAAAATGCAAGTATGTTTAGAATTCTGTATAACTCCATGGCACAACAGTCCACAAGGGACGTTGGCCTACATCCCCCATCTCGGCCCGAAGGCGTTATGAATAGGGTGCAGTGCTGGAGGGTGGGACATGAACAGCGCCTAGAGTCCCTCCCGGCCGGTTGATGCGGTCTTCTCGATCTGGAACCGCTACTTCTCAATCAAGTAGGTCCTCAATTAGCCCCCCCCCAGGGACTTCACGAGGCTGAGTGCACCCCGGACCAGGTCTCCCAGTGGGGAAAAATTCCCCATGCCTGTACCGTGAATGGAACCCAGGTCCCCCGCCCTATCAACGCGCTAAGGAGACGACTCTAGAATTCTATATATAATTGCTCAAAAGCATATAAGTATCGAGAAATAGTGGTAGCTTCCTATCATAGAAGGACCAGCTTCCGGTGTTTTCCTATTTAGTAGCACTGTTTATAAAACTTTATTAAATGGACATCTGAACTGGTTTAAACTGAGTGCACGAAAAGTGAGTAATTATAATTCAGAAAAAGAAATATAATTCTTCTAGAGTGCAAGCAATTGTACAGTTGTAATGAAGGTGGTAGTGTACGAGCTTGAAATGTGATTACTACCGCCATAAATTTATTTTTATTAAAATAGAGGTTTGCTTTAGAAAGAGCCAACATGAGTGTAATAGATATAGGCGTCAAATATTCAATAACCATTAGATTTTATTTTGCTGCCCAATTTGCTATATTCGGATTTTAATGGAATATATTCCATCTACAGCTTCAATTTGTGTTCCCAAAACGGATTTCATTAATTAGCAGATTTTTAGAAGCCTTTGACATTCCACGCGGACGCACTGGCAGCTTGAGTTAAATCAGTTAATTTCGATACGCATATAGCATGCAATACACTACTATCTAAAGATATTCGAATTAATTCTGACAGGCAAAAATATGTGTTTACGAAATACTACAGTTGGTATTTGCAGTTTCAGCTGCTACAGCGTTGAAATGCGCGTTCAAGAACAATGAAAACCTTATATATCCTTTAAAAACGCTTAGTTTTACCCAGTTGTTAAAGAAACACAAATAAAAACTTATCAGGATGAAACTTTACGTAAAAGCGTAAAGAATATCAAATTCAGACTTTTATTTACGGCAAGCTTAAATCTAATAGGGCAAAAATTCCTCAGAAATTCCTTACACATATGAGCTTTAACGAATACTAATACGCATAATTACGTTTTATCCAGAATATTATAATTATTTTCCTTTCTGATTATTTGTTTGTGTGTATTGTTTATAACATCGAATTTATTGTAACGTCTATTCCCTATAGTGGGCATGGGAACACAGAATGACATATTAATTTCATCACTTCTTGCTGTATTTAATGTTATTTGTAAAAAACTGTTTTATTATTTATTTCCTTATAGATAGAGGGGAAACTAACGGATACACTAGGCTAAACCGACAGTCAAGTGCTTTAAAATGTGGTTGCTATGGTATAGAAATCAGATTCTTTGGTGGCCAGGAGTTCACAAGTTCCCTATGAGAAAAGTACAAGTATTTTAAAACTGAAACCAATAACAAAGAATATCTTAAAAACAGCCAACTCCAGGAAAAAATGCATGTCACATAATTTTTTTGATTTAACAAGTTCTACAATTTCTGTGTAGTAAGTTTTTGTCGATTTCTTACGGCGTACCAGTTAAGCAAAATTAAGCAAAATTCCGCAAAATTCATTCAGAATAAAGATGTCTTCAGAGGATATTCCCAGAAAATTCAAGCCATACATTTTATTTATCATGTAAATATTTTAACATACGATATTTTAATCAAAATCTATAGTCATTTTTGAGAAAATCGAAGTTTTCGAAAATGTTTCCATGTAAAGGATAATGAGGTGTGGGATTTTCACACACACACACACACACACACACACACACACACACACACACACACACACACACACACACACCGGGTGCGCAGAATGTTTCTAGAAATGCTTTTTTAGGATTAAGGAGGTCGCAGAACATATATTTCCGGTGAAATCTTGGTAATGAATTTTTGAGTGCAATACAGTACATTTTCTATAAACTATATACATTACGTGTAGAGAAAGTAAAGAGAACCAGGATAAGAGTTATTCAACAATATTTTGTTAGAATCGGATGTGTTAGAGAATTACAAGCATGGAAAGTCTTCCACATTTTAAGTATTACGTTTCCAAAAAAGGTACGTTTTAAAGAAATGACTAGTTTGGAAACAAAGAGTTACAGAAGGGAACGTTCAAGGTTAAAATAGTTAAAATAGTGTGGTTTCCGTTGCCAGTAAAACAAGCTTTTGCAATGAACTGTGGTTTTGATACAAAAACTAAGATTGTTTTTATGGAAACATAGCCTATTATGTATACTATTAAACGGATTACTTTTCAGTTACAAATTATGTATTAACATGAATGCGATAACTTCTAAAACTTGCAAAACTAGCAAATATGTGGAAAATTAGAATATCAAGTATACAATAAAATACTACGACTTACTTACGACAGTAAGACGATATTTATAAGGGATTAAATGTGAAGTTCCATAATGTAGCATCACAATCGCATAAGTTATGGACGTAAGAAAATTAGAAGCTAATAGACATATTAGGATGAATTTTAAAACAAAATGAACATATCTTAGGAGTATATTTCATTGCCATATTCTTATTAATTTATACAGAAAGTCAGTGTTTATAATTTTTGAAATATGTAAGTTTACAGGTGATGAAAATTAGCTGTAAACTGCTAATGACAAGGACTGTGGAAGGACTATGGACATACTTATATGTCTCAACATTTAAGTATTTCTATTACATAGACGGTGATAAATAGACATCGATGTTAAAAGCAGGCGTTCAACACTATTTAAAAAAAACTGATGTGTTCCATTCACATGACTTCCTCTACATCTCTGTAACAAATTATTGTTAATAGCTTTTTCTTCCACCTACTGTATGTTAATCGAGTTAAACATTAGTAAAATGGTCTTTATTACTTAGTTTCTTATTAAATAGAAGGAAAATAAGGGAATACACTAGGCTAAACTGACAGTCATATGTTTTAAAATGTGCTTGCTATGGGATTGAAATCCGTTTCGTTGCGTGACAAGGAGTTGACAAGTTCCCGTTTGACAAAATTTTAAGTATTTTAAAATTGAAACCAATAACAAAGAATATCTGAAAATGGTTAAAAAACGTATAATAACGTATCCTCAAAAAACGTATAATAAACTGTGTGTTTTAATGAGATCTACATTTTTTGTGTTGTAAGTTTTTGCCTATCTCTTACGATTTACTAGTTATGCAAAACAAAACAAAAAAATCATTCAGAATAAATACATCTTCAGAGGCTATTCCAGAAAATTCAAGATATACATTTTATTTGTCAAGTAAATACCTTAAGTATAAGAGAGTTGAATCAAAATTGTTAGAGCTGTTTTTGAGAAAATAAAAAAAATCGAACTTTGTTCCATATAAAGGGTAGCTGGGTGTGGGAGGATTTTCTTGAAAATCTTTCTGGCACATTTTTGAAAGATAGTGAACTTAAATATCCAGTTCAGTATTTTTTTTGTAGTTTAACGTCCTTTAACCTGGTTTGGTCATATCGGACGATGACTGAAATTGGTGAAATGATGCTGAAATGATCTCGGGGCCCATGGAGCTTAGTCACTCGATATTCGTCTTCTAAGGATAAGGGAAACCCCTGAAAAAAAATCTTATCCGGGTACCTCACCCTAAGTGAGATTCGAACTCACGACCTTTTGAATGTGAGGCGGACACGTTACCACCACACTACCCAGGCGGGCTAAAGTTTAGTTTTTAACGGACTTTTCGTTCTTAAGCAATGCTGTCCAGACACTCACACGCACACAGACATTTTACTAAAAATGCTTTGTTTTATTCAGGGGGGTCCCAAAACGTGCATTTCCGATGAAATTTCGGTATCCAATTTTTGGGTGCATTAAAATACCTTCTCTATACACTATGTACATAGTACGTGTAGATTATAGGTGCATATCGCGTCAGTAAATGGTTTTAAACCATTGAGAGGCTCTAGCTCGGGAACAAAGAAGTTACGCAAAAGTCCACTTGGTCGCAAAAAAAAAAAAAAAAAAATGTGAATCAGCAGCAGAAAGTTAGAAACATTGGACAAAAACTGACTCTCTCTACCACCGATATAAAACCAGATGAACTAACAGAATACAGCTTAAAATTCTTCTGAAGGATAGCAGAGGTCAAAGGCACAAGCCAGAAAACTGATGACAGATTGGTTTAAAATTCGATTAACTTAGCTGCAACAGTCCAGTGGCACCAAAGGTGAAGATTTATAACAGCACTACGATATTGGATACAACTGACTGCTCAAGCAGAGAGACAAAAATAAAACAGAAGAACTCAACTGGAATATTAACGCGTCACAAACGTGCAGAGCTCAAGAAAATCCTTTCTCATAACCACATCCCTGTTTGCGGCTATCTGGCCAGTGCAATGTATCCTCGGCTTAAAGTGGACGAGGATTATAGATTCTCATGAATACCAGGCAGGCTCCCTTCCTGCGGGGATGATATTCCAGCATCTGTTGTATGTCACCAGAAGAGTCTCCCAGTTTCCTATTCCACATGAAGTAATCATTCCGTCCAAATGCCCAGCAAGACACAAGCTCTTGGTACAAAGAGGCTTACACTCCGTTCACAATGACAATTAAGCATAAGCTTAACGTAACCTTAAAAACTAGATTCCCTGCACGGGAACCATTGCAAGGGAATCATTCACGTGAACAGAAGAAAATATGTGCTCCATTCACATGAGTTTCTCTATATCTCTGTAACAAATTATTGGTAATAAGCCTATTCTTCTATGTATTTCATGCTAAAAGACTAGCAGAAGCGGTCTTATTATCCAGTTCCTTATAAGCAGCAAGGAAGTAAATATATTCACTAGAGTAAATCGGCATCCAAATGTCTTAAAATGTGGTTGCTAATGGATTGAAATCCATATCCTTGCGTGGGCAAGCGTTGACAGGTTCCTGTATGTGAAAAGTTTAAGTACCTATTTTAAAACTGAAATAAATAAAAATGCTTTTACATTTTGCTTATTATGCAAAATTCAATAAAAATCATCGACAATAGAGAGGTCTTCAGAGGCTATTCCCAAAAATTTTAAGATATATATTTTAATTGTCCAGTAAATATCTTAAATATTAGAGATTTTAAACTAAATCTTTAGAGCTATTTTTGAGAAAATCAAAGTTTTCGAACTTTTTTCCATGTAAAGGGTAGTATGGAGTGAGGGACTTTCTCTAATCTTCGTGTCGCATCCTTGGAAGAAACTGAACTTGAATATCAAGTTCGGTAATTAACAGATTTTTCGGTTTTGAGCTATGCTGCCCACAGACACACACACGGGCATTTTTCTAAAAATACTTCTTTGTATTTAGGGGCTCACAAAGCATGCATTTCCGGTGCAATTTTGGTGCAGTACAATATCTTCTATGTACACTACGTATTAGTATGTAGAGACAAAGTAACAATGAATTTAATAATGTCACCACCATTAATACATATTCTTATCATAGACACTATATGTACTTCATCATTACGTTCATTACGTAAACATGTGGTATAAGCTAGTTTTGCAACTACAATATTCCTCTACTGGAGTCAGTGGTACACAACGGCAAATTATTTATCTAACAACCTAGTGTTTAAGCTACCGACGCTAATGTAATGAAAACAACCATCGTAGTAGATATTTCAGAAGTTGTTCCACTATTACTTCCGTTTCAAAAGAATGGTGGGCAATAAAACTAAATTTTAACACTTAAAAATTTGTAATCGTACAGACAGATATTGACTATTTATAATTTGTATGATCTTGTGATGAAGTGAGAAGTTTTCTTTTAAGATCAGTTTTATTAGATTTTTAATTTTAGGTCCCTTTTGGTTAAATAGATGGAATATAGGGGTAAAAACGAACTGCCACTGTCACGCAGCAATGAGAATCATTGTGCACTTTAAAGAAATAACTTTAAAATAGAATGATATAATTTATATGCATATTTTAGGTTCCTTACTTAATTAAATTTTCTATCCACACAAAACCCGAGTAAATTAATAACGAACATTTTAAAAATAGTACACGTTACTTAATGTTGAAGTATAATGCGAAATAACCTTTTTTTAAACTTTAAAATTAATTTATAAAACAAGGAATATTGGTGTTTAACAAACAGTTTTGGAACCAATCGGGATGGCTGCATTCCAGAGGTCGCGGGTACGATCCCCTTGGTCGGCCTACCTGACCTATGTTTCTTTTCGGGTGTTTTTATTACTTCCTTCAGCAAGCTATGAATCATATGCGTACTTACGTGTGTGTGTATATATATATATATATATACAGGGTTACTATAAAAGAAATAGACAACTTCAACTGCCAGTAAAACAAAAACTATTAGAGATAGCAACCTAATTATTTTGGAGGTATGTTGAGAAACTCTCAAAGTTTCGTTTGTTACTATTGGTAACGCTGTAGTGTTTTGTTTGTTGTTGCAGAATATATATATATATATATATATATATATATATATATTTCTCAGTCTCTGTGTATGTACGTCACTCGGAATGATATCCTTGTTCACCTAAACCGATCAACATGTCTCAATAAAAGCTAGGTACTTTGCTGGAAAATAAAGGTAAAATCTCGTATAGCTATTTCTAAAATTTTAAATTATAAGTGATGACATTGCATTATATCTTGCAAAGTTTGCACGCAATTGTTTATTCTTGGACATTGCTTATGATTATTATCATTGCAGCTACAAAATTAAATAAAAATTGGGTGGGGTAAAGAAATATATGTTATAGAATTGGGTAGGGAACAGAGGACGGGAATATCGCAGTTTAAGTTGGGAGCTCTTGGGATGGAAAGCTCTTAAGGTAATTAACGGTGCTGGCAGGATGATTTTCTCATTATGCGGGGAACAGAAAGACTGGATTCAAATTTGGCATTTTGCGTGCAGATGGAGGACGTTAGGAAAACAACATAACCAGAGGTATTTCTAGCTTCAAACAGACGGAGGACAGCATGCTGGGACTTGATTCTAAACAACTAAAAGTGATAGTGGCTAACGCCCGCTTTTATTACAAACGACACTGCAGTAAACCGCAAAAAACTGGCCAAGCCTAGGCGCACACTTAATGGAAGTACGTGTGCCAAGAGAAAAGATGACTGCAAATATTGCATAGGCATATTTGGTATACGAGCATCGATATGTGTGTGAATACGTGGGAGTAGGTGAGAGTGCGAGTCCATGGATGTGTTATATCAGGATTTTCTTTGTTTTGTTGGTCTGTTTGTTATTTATTGTTGCAGTGTGTGTGTGTGTGCGTATGTATTTACAATGTTGTGAATATAAAATAGGGGTAGGTAATATTTCCAATTCAACTATTTTTAAACAGAATGCACCGTCTCCTGACCCATGCGACTGTGTGATGTAACACTATACAGTTAATAAATACCACTTCCACTGCTACAAACAGAAACGAACTCAATAGGTACCACTATAATATATATTGTCTGCGTTCGTCATCCTCCATTTTAACCTCTTCCAGCTTATAAACTAGACGAAGGGCGCAATTCCAATCTTGTTTTCTTTTCTCCGTTGTTTTCTTAATCCATTTTTCGTCCTCCTACGTTTTACTGAGGTAATGCACGAGCCAGGATTCCAGCCATACCGAAGAGAAATATTTCATTTGCCCGCACAATTGAGAAAATGCACAGCTGCCAATTTGCCAGGGGTGCTAGTGCCAGAGGGGTGTGGAGAAAATAATGTGCTCCCCTAAGCAATATTATTCTTTGCCCCGAAATCCGCTCCCTTCTTCTCCCTTTCACTGACATACGGTCTGACAGTGCCAAAATTCCGAGTCAAGCAGAGATGGCAATCTTAGCAGCACATGATATTGAAAGTGCTGCCAGCCTTCCAAACTCTTGACAGTCCAACATTTATGTGCTCTTCCTAAGATATGGCTTCTCTCATATGCTTTCGTTTTCTTCCGATATTGATCTAAGCTAGCTCTCTGAGGCAAGAAAGTGAACCACATTAACAGCAAAACAGTTTGGTGCAATGGAGTGAAAGCAGTAGCAAAGCTTAAATGGGCTGCAAAGCGTTGTCTGTGTATGAGTATTTAAACTTTTAATGGTTCAGTAATGTGATTACTAACGATTTTCCTTGAGTTCGCCGCCCAAGTGATACTATGAGGCTGTTATCTTCAGAAGATGTTAATAATGAGAACAAAAAATCTCATGTCTTCCATTCACAAATCTTAAAAAGCTTATGGTTCTATTTACTTCATGCTAATTGAAAAAGAAATAGCATAAATAGTCTTATTACTTGCTTCCTTGTAAGTAGAAGCGAAATAAGGGAGTATCACAGGTTAAGGTGATAGTCAAAAGCTGGTTGCTATGTGACTGAAGCTCCTTTGCTTGTATAGACAGGAGTTGAATTCCAGTATGAGAAAAGTAAGTTTTTAAAGCTGAAACTAAAAACAAAGAATATCCCAAAACGATCAATGTATATGACATAAATTGAGGTTTTAACGTGCTCTACATTTTTTGCACGGTGTGTTTTTGTCCATCTCTTACGGTTTAGCAGTTATGCAAAATTCCATAAGATTCATCCAGAATTAAGTAGTCTTCAGAAGCTATTCCCAGAGAATTCAAGATATACATTTTATATGTCAGGTAAATATATTTAGCATACGATATTTTAATCAAAATCGCTAGTCATTTTTAAGAAAATAAAAATTTTCAAAAAAAGTTCCATGTAAAGGGTAGTTGGGGGTGGAGGATTTTCTTTAAAATCTTCGTGTCGCATTCTTGGAGGATACCAAACTTAAATACCAAGTTTGGTATTCAACGGTCCTTTCGTTTTTGAGCTATGAAGTGAAATAGCGTTTTATTTATGGACGCTCTTTAACAGCTGTGGTTCTCAGCGTCCCATTCTATACTGGGCGTGAAAGGCCGCTTAATGTTGCTCAGAGGCCTCTCTATCAGGCTTGAGGTTCTTTTACGTGCCGTAAATCTACGACACGGGACCCACGGCTTTACTTCCCTTCCAAAGGAAGCCATACTAAGGATTTTTACGCCCGAAAAAAATCCATCGTCCTCCGCCGGGTTTGAACCCACGACCTTGGGTATATAAAGTTAGCATGGTAAGTTTTTGAGCTATGCTGTCCACAGACAGACAGACAGACACACAGACAGACAGATAAGATAGACTGACACACACATACACACGGGCTTTTTTCCAAAAATGTTTTTTTTATTCAGGGGGACCCAAAACATGCATTTCCGGTGAAATCTCGGTATCGAATTTTTTGGGTGCATTACAATACCTTCTCTATCGCTATGTACATAGTACGTGTAAAGAAAGTAAAAAAGAAAAAAAAAATGACAAATGTTGCTTCTTATGTGTAGCTTATCTACTTAGCATTTGGCATGAATAGATTCATCTATGCACCAAATTAAATAAAGCATGCTTTGCTGTTAGATGCCTAAAAATGAGTACGGACCCTAACCGCCTGCTCACTCTATGTATCAGAAGTAAATAGGATATTTTCAATTCAGAAGAGAGTGCTTAGAATATGTTTTAATATGAAGCCAAAAGACTCATTAAGACATGCTTTTAAACAATTTTATATTTTTACTTTGACCGATTTATTAATATATAATGCTGCACTATTCTATAAAAATAACTCATATTTATTTGGTCTCAATTGTGATTCATTTTACTAAAGGTATGAATGGCATCCATATAAGGAAATATAAAACAACTAAATACTCAAAATCACCAAAGTGCCTCATAAGTAAAATTGTCAATGCTCTCCCATATGACATTAAAATAGATGATATGAGTACATTTAAAACGTCACTACGTTCAATTTTACATGAAAACACTTTTTACTTTTAATGTACATTTATGACGAGTCAATCTGTACAGTGTTTGGCAAATGACTATCTATCCATCTATCTGCATGGAAAAGGCATTGCATTCCACGCAAACATTTGGCCGCACCATGGCAGAGAGTTTAGGCCACTCGCCTCTCACCTTGGGTTCGATCCCAAACGACCGCAGGGGCGGGTATTCTCCGGGTTCTTCGGTTTCCCCCGCCATCGCATTCTACCGGTGTTC
The DNA here is from genome assembly GCA_030762935.1 of Hymenopus coronatus. Taxonomy (NCBI): domain Eukaryota; kingdom Metazoa; phylum Arthropoda; class Insecta; order Mantodea; family Hymenopodidae; genus Hymenopus; species Hymenopus coronatus. The sequence goes on along the minus strand of CM060900.1, from coordinate 32,783,484 downwards.
CATCTTCCTTCCATGTATCACCGGTGTCATCGCCTGCGGTGACATGGTAGTGAAAGCGGGCTTTAAATGCTATAAAAAACGCAAAAATGCGATACCGGGATTCCACTGGAAATACACGTTTTAGGGCCCCCTGTATCAACTAAGCATTTAGGAAGAGCTCCGTGTGTCCGTGTATTTGTTAACAACTTTACTCAAAAACGAAAAGTCAGTCAATAATAAAACTTTATAATTAAGTACAGCATTTTTAAAGGGTGTCACACGAAGATTTTCAAGAAAATTCCCCACCCAAAACTAATCTTTGCATGGAAACATTTTCCAGAAGTTTGTTTTTCTCAAAAATGGCTAAAAATGTTGTTTAAAATACCGCGTATTAAAGATATTTAGACAAAAATAAAATTTATATCTTACATTTTTTGAAGACCCCTTTATTATAGGTGAGTTTTGTAAAACTCGTAAACCCTAAGATGTAAACAAAAATTTACTACACAGAAAATGTACCTCTCGTTAAAATACACAATTTGTCATGTGCATCTTTTTGTCAAGTTAACCATTGCGAGTTATTCCTTGATATTAGTTTTTATTTTAAAGTACTTTAACTTTTCTCAAATGAAAAGTCGTCATTCATTTAATCTCTCCTTTGTTTTACTCCTGGGTATGGAAAGAGAACCGAATTTCAATGTTATCACAAACGACCAGCATCTAAAGAATTTACTAATGCCTTTAGCCTAGTGTATTCCCTTATTTCCCTTTTACTGATAAGGAACTAAGTAATAGGAACCATTTCTGCTAATGTTTATCTGGATTAGCACGAAATGGAAGAAGAAAAAGTTTTGTAAGAACAGTTTGTTAGTGAATAGGCAGGGAAAGTCATGTGAATAGAACACATCATATTTTTGTTTATTAAAATAGTGATGGCTAAAGTTTACCTATGCTTCCTTCTTTCTTAGTAATTGATTTATTCTTATTCCAAGCAGAACCGGTCAAAGATATATACTAATTTACATTAAAATATGAATATGCGTAGTTACAAAAGACATAAATGGCTAATTTATGCAAATCTTCTTTTCTCACTCCGTTAACAAATAGAAGCAGAGATAATATAAATAAGAAGAAGATAGGCAAACAAACTTATGTATAACATTCACATAACTTTCTCTACACCTCGGCAGCAAATTATTGTTAAAAAGTTTATTGTTCCATCCACTTCTGCTAATAGAGATAAACATTAGCAGAGATGGACTTACTGCTTGATTCCTTGTAAGTAGAAGGTAAGTAAGGGAATACACCAGGCTAAAACGATAGTCAATTCTTTTAAAAGTTTGTTGCTATGGGATTGAAGTCCACTTCATTGCATGACCAGGAGTTGGCCACTTCCCGTAGGAGAAAAGTTTTTAAATGTTTTAAAACTGAAACCAATATCTTGGAAATGGTCAAACCCACAAAAAAATTATATGACATAAATGTGTGTTTTAACATCTACATTTTATGTGCAGTATGCCTTTGTCCATCTTTTACGGGTTACCAGTTGTGAAAATTCAGTAATATTCATTCAGAATAAAGAGTTTTTATTGTAGATTCCGAGAAAATTGGAGATACTTAATATACAGTATTTTAATCAAAATAGTTATAGTCTTTTTTGAAAAAATCAAAATGTGGTTGTTGTGGGTGGTGGAATGTTCTTGATAATCTTGTGTTGCATTCTTGGAAGATGCTGAACTTAAATACCAAGCTTGGTATTTAATGGACTTTTCGTTTTTGAACTACGCTGCACACAGACAGATACATTGACGGCCATTTTTCTAAAAATATTTTTTTTTATTCAGAGTCTCAGAGCATGTATTTTCGGTGAAATCTCGGTATTAATTTTTGTGTGGGATACAATACCTTCTCTATACATTATGTACATAGTACGTGTGAGTCAGTAAAAATGAATGCACATTAGTTTTTAGAAAACTGTGGATTATCAGTAAATTTCCATCGTAATTCGACAATTGATTGTGTATTAACGCCTTTATATATTGAAAGGTCTCCCTTATGTAATTATTTATTAAAAGCATGCAAGAACATTTTCACAGATATATAATTTATTTGAAGGTTACATTCAATATTCTTTTTATACTCCCTGCAACTGTAGTTATGCAAATGCCCAGCTTCGTCAGGGAATTTCCCTAGGAGTGGCGAGTTAGTGAGCATATGCTATAATTTTTCCTTCTGAAAGTCAAGGCATTGTTTTCTTTCCTATTACGAAAAAATGAAATGGAGTCTTAAAAAAACCTTGAACAGTAAGCAAATTACTAATGTGCGGATGTAAAATAATGACAACCTAAAATCTATGGTAATATTCAAATTTGGAAGAATATGTAATTGATACTGACGTGTCCGGTCCGCGCGCGCCTGTAGTGAAATAGGCATGTTAACTGCTTTCTTCAATGGACGAAATATTAAAAAGCTGATATGTTCCATTCAGACGACTTTCTCTACATCTCTGTAATAAATTATTGTCAATAAGCTTATACTCTTGTCCATTTAATGCTAAAACATAAGCAGACACAGGCTTATTATTTAGTTCCTTATAAGTAGAAGGGAAATAAGGGAATACACAAGCCTAAACCGACAGTCAAATGTTTTAAAAAGTGGTTGCTATAGCTTTGAAATCAGTTTCTTTTCGTGGCCAAGCGTTGACTAGTTCATGTACAAGAAAATTTTAAGTATTTAAATACTGAAATCAATCACAAAGAATATCTCGAAAATGGCCAACCCCACGACAAAAATGTGTATGGCATAAATTGTGTGTTTATGCAGTAAGTTTTTGTCTGTCTCTTACCATTTACCAGTTGTACAAAATTCAATAAAAATAAAGAGGTATTCAGAAGCTATTCGCAGAAAATTCAAGCAATACATTTTATTTCTTATGTAAATACCTTAAATATAATCAAACTTGTTAGAACCATTTTTGAGAAAGTCAAAATTTTCGAAAATTTTCCCATTAAAAGGGTATTTTGGGATGGGGGAATTTTCTTGAAAATCTTCGTGTCACATCCTTGGAAGATACTGAACTTAAATATCAAGTTTGGTATTTAACGGACTTTTCGCCTCCACACACACACACACACACACACACACACACACACACGCACGGACATTATACAAAAAATATTTGTTTTTTTATTCAGGGGGTCACAACACATGTATTTCTTGTGAAATCTCAGTATCGAATTAATACGTGTGGAGGAAGTAAAAATGGAGATATCTTACTTTTTATTTAGTTTTGGAAAATAATACATAACACGAAATATATTTATAAGTAGTTAGAGCATTTCGACAGATCGAAAAGTTAAGAAGTTATATTTATTTATCTGTAACTAAAACCAGTTACTATAAATGTAAGAAACAGTGGAATTTCGATCGCAGAACAAGCGCAAGAAACAGGCACAGGTATGTGTACCGTTTAGCTATTTATAAATGTTTTAACCTTATTAACACCCCCAGTAGAAGCAGTTTTAGTACCAGTTTTTAAAATTTCATACAGAGAGGAGGGAGAGCAATGGAGGGCGAGAGCGAAAAGTTACGAAGAGAGTGAGAGGAGGAGAAGGAATGAAAAAGAGAGATGAGAAGACTCATCTCCGCATTTAACGCAATAAAGCCAGCAAAAGCCACCTCCTTGTTGGGGGGGGGGGCTGCATATCTGCGTCACATTCAAGAGTTTTGTAGCTCGAATCTTGTTGGGGTTGAATTACCTGGATAAAGTTTTTCCAGGTTATCTCTAATTCTCAGAATCTGAATGTCAGGTAAGTTAAGTTCTATGAATCCTCGGCTTACGTAAGCATCATTTCAGCTGCTCTTTGATTAAGTCCATTGCGACCTACCTAAACCAAAATAAGAAGGAAAAAAAAAATATAAGAACGCCTGAAACTTAAACATTTGAAGCTACTTTCTATCCCGCATAATCTGTGAGAAGAGGAAGTACTGTATTGCAATAAATATCAAATAGCGAAATTACATGTTTTGAGCCCCTTAATCATAAACCCATTTTACACAGAGTGTATATGCTTGTGTGGCTGTGGACAGCATAAATAAAATTGAGAATTCGGATAAATACCAAATTTAGTGCGTTAGTTCTGTGTCATCCGAAAAAGTGTCACGAAGATTTTGGAAAAATCCCCCAACACAAACCACCCTTTATATTCACTATTTTAAACACTTTTAATTTTCTCAAAATGGGAATAACGGTTATGATTAAAGTGCACATACTTAACTGGGAAAAAGTAAGCTCTCACGTCGCCTTCTTCCTCCGGCAGGTCTTCCGGTCTTCGGTCTCTTGGGCTCCCTGTGGGATGTTTAAACCGACACTTCCGGAGAGAAGCCGGCGCGTTTCAACATGGAAGAGATGATAGAGAACCCTTCCCTCTGCTCTGTTGTGACTCCTTGAGTCGGCCGCCCTATGTCTCTTCTCGCCTCAACATTTTTCCCGCAAGCAACATAAGTAGATATTAAAGATTTTCTAGGTCGAGGTGTCGAACCCCGTCCCGACTTATGCTACCAGGCAGCTGACTGTTTAGTGGAAGACATCTAAAGTCATCCGTTACATTTTAAAAATTTACAATTATTTTCCGACGAATAGAAATCTGTATGAGAGTAAATCGAAACCGGTATTGTTGTTTTCGACACATTTCCCCTACAAATCTGCGACACCAAGTAACAATGTCTCCTCGTAGGAGACCACCTTCATTTGATAAAGGGTATCCTTAATGAAAATCCAATTTGCAGGTTATGTGGTGAAGAGAGTCTGCAAAGCACTAGCCAGACGAAGGTACGGCACCTGGAAGTGACTGGTTCAAAAGACCTACCAAGAAAGGGTGCATTAATGGTCTAAAACCTTTTGTTAAGTTTCAATGCTGTTCTGTTCAGCTAGAAACAATACAGATGGCGAATACCACAAGCGATCTGCAGGTTTCAGTGGTTGGACATATATTTCTGCATTACCCTAATGTGACTACACCATAATCGTCGCACATGTGTGAACGGCTTACTTCTGAAGTCATAGCTGATATTTGCTATCCATTGTTACACCTGCGTTATTGGGGACGTGTGCAAATTCTCTAACGTCGAAGCCGCCCATTGTTACACCTGTGGTGGCTCGCACATGTGACTAATTCTGGAAATTTCTTGCCACTTGATCGACAGCTATAAAATGGAAAACAAGTCCTTCAGACAGTTCAGTTCCAACACGGAAGGCAAAGCATGCAGCTGTTGAGTGAGTTTCGTCCGGAAATTCGTAGCGAGCAGTAGTAGCCACCGCGGCGAACGTCGAAATATGGCAAAATTGTTGCGAAAGCATCGCAGAAAGGTAGTTGTCAGAAAACAGATTTTATTTGTAATCAGTAGAGCAATAAAACACTTTTAGTTGAAGATTGGTAATCGGGAAGAGGGGGGCATACTTTTCAGTCATTGCTTTGTTGTGGTGTTAGTATTGTGTGTACATAATTCTCTTAAGTTTATTTGTCTACCATAATGAGGTACATTAATGCACCGCAATACGGTTTATTCTGTGTTGTAAATTTAAGTTGCTGTATTTGAATATCTTTGTCTTTTTAGTATCGTGTTCAGTGTTTTCATTTTTTTTTAATATTGCTTACTAATTTTTGTATTGAAAAGGCAAGTCGGTCTGTGGATCCGTGCGATTGATGAAGATCAATGTATGATACTGGCGTTTCATTCATACATTAATCTAAGTCATAACATTTATGATTTTTTTAGGTATATTTTTCTTTGCTGGGCAGAAGAACATATAAAGAATTTGGGTTGTGAGCGGAAATGTGTTTGAAACCACGAGATTTGCTACGCGTAACGCTAAAGAACTAAGACGATGGGCCGTGAACCAGCGACGTTCTACTGTCTGAACCCCGGCGGTGCGTTCTTTTATTCTCTCTCGCAAATCTCAAGCTGTGCTACACTAAATTAAAGCGAAAGTCAGCGTGTATTTTAAAGCAAACCGCGGGAATGTAATATGTTTTGGCAAGGATCAGGCCTTCTCTGAATTGCAGTCAGCTAAACAAAGTAATTACCTCACCGCATGAGCTCCTACAACTTTCAGCACAATGCAAATAGGAACGCCGTCCCCCTCTAAACCCGTTTCCCTACATTTACACACATGTAGAGCGAGCGAGCCAGCCAGAAGAAAAAATAAAAAGATAAAATGCGTTGTTGCACAAGTGAAAAATGCCGGTATAGCTTAAACTCTCTGCAGCAATGCGCAAATTGTTTACAAATTCAATAAGACATTAAGAAACACCGGAAGGAGGAACCAAGACATTGAACAGCTGATTCACAACACTGATTTAAGATTTACCTTACCTTCAGTAGTGGCATTAATTCTCTTTTGCTAAATTTAGCTTCAAATTTGAACATTGCATCAAGGACATGTTTGACTGAAATTTTCAAATTCCAAATCAATAATACTAACTTTTTGAAATTTATGCCACAGATGAAGTATAATGTAAACAGGTTATATTGCAAATGTCATTCATTTTTTTAATGGTTTGGAGGTTATGTACAAATTTGTTTGTTTTTGTCAGGTCCCTTGCGACAAAAAATAAATAAATAAAGAAATAAATAAAATTAAAATGTTGGTCTAATATTTTAACCTTAGGTTCACAATACATATATTTTTGAGCCTTTTCTAGGTTTCTCTGAGTCTCCTTTGGTTTGGACTCAAAAATGTTTGAAGCTATGAATGAGGTTTATTGTAATAAAAATGTAATTTTTATGTCTGAAAATTTAAAACATATGCTTAAATACGTCTGACAGTAAAACCCATGGCAATTCTTATTCATTGTACCTATGTCAACATTTGCAGTAAGTTTTATTTGTGTAACAGAACATTTTACAGGAGCATTTTACAGGAAGAAAAATGCTGAAAATGTCAATACTAAGAGAACAAAAAAAAGATTGGCTCACATTATAATCCACCAGGTTGGTAGGTTGGACCCTAGCTTTCCTTTTCCTCTCCTCTGCTTCTGCCTTTTCTTCTTGCATTGCTACTTTTCTTCTGCACAAATTCGTTTCTTATTTCGCATGATGCGAATGAGATCTTGTTGAACTGAAATTTTTCTCGCCGAGTTCAGAACAGCTTCACCTCAATACATTGCTGTAGCTCCAATTAAGGCATTTAAAATTGGTGCCTAGTGGCCAATTATACCTTTTTATATTCAGTAATGTTTAAATAATTTTCTATAATTAAAATAAAAAGGTCGAATTTTTGTGATTTTTCATGAAATTTCAGTCATACATACTTTCAAGGGGAACGGAGTGAAATTTTGACTATCGCAAATTGTTTTTTACTACAATTAGTTGTTGGAAGCTTTAGGAGTCTATTGGAGTCAACAGTTAGCTGTTCTTCCTCTGCTTCAGGCAGTACAGCCCGTTAAAGTTCGAATAACACACCGGTTTCATATTATATTATTTCATTAAACAACGTTTTTCTCAAAACTACATATTCACACTTTCAAAATGTTCCACAGGTCTCAAAATTTACTTAAATACAAATAAATTATTCAGTATATGCAGAAGTAAGCATGTATTGCAATATTACAAAGGACAAGAATTAAACACCAATAGTAATTTTTTTAAAAAAATGTATTCGTTATGAACAAATTATTAGTTTAAGAGACTGAATTGTCTAATTTTAAAAAAAATATTTATTATAATTCAGTAAGCAGATGTATTTAAACATCCTAATTTGACGTTTTTGTGTATTATGCAAAGCTCCAAATCACAAAATGCCAACCAATTTTATCAAATTTTGGGGCCCGTTTGATTATGCAACACATTTATATAGTAAAAAACTATGAAATAATGTGTATATTTTCAAAGTGTATATACAATTTAAATGGAATTTAGTACCCACATTAACATGACAGATTTAAAATTTCAGAAAAATCTACAAAGAAATATACAAATTTAAAATTTCACTCTGTGTCCTTTAATCTCTTTTTCAGTCATTGTTATATGATTAATTGTAGTCAAGAAGGTTTGCCATAATGCAGTATTGAAACTTTTACCATAAACTGGAGCTCACTTGTCTCCGAATGGGGTTCTTTGCTGCCACATTACACAGAGCAGCTCTAGCTTTTAGGGAAATCTAGTAAGTTCAGATTTATATTTCAATAACATGAACACCGAATCTTAAAATTACCTGATTTCCACATTTTGAGCCTATTGTAATTGAATCTACTTTCGCTAATGATTTCATTAACTGAATTTCTAATTAATATGAAGAATAAACATCAGATTACTGAAAAGCAAGTAATGGTCTCTTAAACCATATTATAGTAATATAGCAATTACTTGCTATTATGTGAGAGTAATAATTCATTATAGTTAATATTCGAAGCAGATTAAATAAGAAGTATATTTCACATTTATACATGTTCAACTGAATGAAAAACCCTGAGTAATTTGAATGATCATATGCATGAGGAATGTGTTGATAAAGGATTAACAAACAAACTGCAATTGGATCGCAAGGAGATTTTTAGATGGAATAACTAACAACAAAGTTTTAAATTAATAAACAAATTCTTATTTGTACTATAGTTTGCTAACTGGTCAGCCTATCATTCACTTATACTATGGCAAAAATTTCATTAGGTTTGAAAAAGATTTAAAGCTTTCACAATTCACTCACCAGTTCCTAGGAACCTGATGCCTAATGAGTCAGAAGCGTCCAAGGCTATTTAAACGACAGCTTTCCAGCTTAAGGTGTTTTCAAAAATACCATATTTTGTTTTAGAACGCCAAAATCCGACCTGAACAAAAGCCTAAATTCAGCCCTGCATTCATAACACAAAAGACATACTACGAGATATTTAGACATCAAATTTTAGGATAGGGTTGCGCAGTTGGAAGGCATAAAGGGGGCGCGTTGCGATTTCACCCTCTTCTTTTGCTTACTGCAACACCTCTCCCTCTCTATGTATGTCTCAATCTACCCTTACGCGGAAAATCTATTCATTTGTTAGACAAGACAAGCAGTCAGTAAGTGTAAACACGCGTTCTACCTGCCTCTGCTTAAATCGACTGACCCCGCCTACTTCAGTGTGCCCCACAGCAACTCAAAAGTGTGTTATATATTGTCTTTACCACCCCATTTTTACTTTCTTGACCCATATGCATAATGCAGTACATAGTAAGTAGAGGATGTATTGTACTCCCCTAAAAATTCGACACCGAAACTTCACCGGAAATTATGCTTTGAGACCCCCTGAATCCTTACTATAAATAAATAAAATAGAAAACAACATTTTTTAGAAAGAGGTCATATTTCGTTTCACATCTCATTTGTTTTACTCATGTCCATGCAAAGAGAACCGAATTTCAATTGTTTCATACATCGGCCAGCTTTTAAAAAATTTCACTATCGCTTTCTCCAGGTATATCCCTTAGTTTCCTTCTACTTGCAAGGAAGCAAGTAGTAAGCAATTCCTGCTAAAGTTTATCTCGATTAGCATGTGGATAAAACAATAATCTTTTTTAGCATAGTTTGTTTGCAGAACAGCTAGAGAAAATCATGTGAATGGAACAAATCAGATTTTTGGACGTATACCCCAGGCAGTGGCAAAGTACACTTCTAAGCCAGATACAAAATAAAGCAAACACTAAAGAAAAAATATTTTGACACAAAATCGTAAATTCCTACAAAATAAAGAGAAATGGAAAAGTTTTTTTAGTTGAAGTGAAGAAAGTTCACTATTAACGATTAATTACAATTTGATGGACTCATTAAATATATCGCGTTAAGTAAAACGATTTTAAGAGACTAAAATGATTTCCAATCTGGTGACTTTTATGTTCCCTACGTGTTAAGAAATAAATACGACATGCTCATCTTTTGTTCTTATTCATTACTTTAGATGCTTTCAGTATCAAAAACAAATCTGATGTGTTACACTCACATGACTCTCTATAGCTGCTTTACAAATACACTTTTTTCTTTTCCTTATTCCTCTTTTTTTTTGGGTGGGGGTTTCCCATTTTCCCTAAATTTTCTTTGTTTACCGTTTTCTGTTTATTGATAAATAAATATACACATTTACAAACACAGATGCCTAAGGCGGGACTCGAACCCTCGTTCCCCTGCGCCAAGAAGCATCAAAGCTAGGCACTTGAGCGAGCATGGCCACGGAGACCGGCTTCTTTCTACACCATGCTAATCGCGATAAAGAGTACCAGGATGTTCTTATTACTTAGTTCCTCATAAGTAGAAAGGAACTGAGGGAATACGCTGTGCTAAAGCGACAGTCAAATGTTTTAAAAGCTGCAGTTGTGAGATTGTTATTGCAAATCGCTTCTTTGCTTTGTCAGGAGTAGAACAAAAGAAAATCGGACACTTCCAATAACAAGGAATATCATGGAAACGGTTACCTCCACAACAAAAACGTAAAGTACATAAATTGTGTGTTTTTACGAGATCTACATTTTTTGTACAGTAAGTTTCTTTCTATCTCTTACGGTTCAACAGTTAAGCAAATTTCGGCAAAATTCATCTAGAATAAAGATGTTTTTAGAGGCTATGCACAGAAAACTCAAGATATACATTTTATTTGGGATGTAAATATCTTTTATGTATGGGATTATATCAAAATCGTTAGAACCAGTTTTTTTAATATAACACTTTTCGAAAATTTTTCCACGTAAAGGGTGGTAGGCGGCGGGGTAATTTTCTTGAAAATCTTCGTGTCGCATCCTTGGAAGATACCAATCCTAAATACCGTTTGGTATTTAACGGTTCTTTCATTTTTTTTAATACAGCTCCGGGAGTCTGGTCGGGACACCGGCGCTGTAACATTACTTTTATTTACCTATTTGTTTTACTTTATTTGCTGTATGATTTCTGAATTGCTCTTTTTTCTTCTGTTACACACGCCTACACATATATACAAACATATAACACCCATGCCCAAGGCGGGACTCGAACCAACGATCCCTTGCGTTACGAAGCACCAAAGCCAGACGAAGCTTTGTCGAGCGTGGCCATAAGGATCGGCTCTTTGAGCTAAACACACACAGACACACATGAACATTTTTTCCAAAAATATTTTTTTTTTGGACTCAGGGGACTCCAAAACATATTTTTCCAGTGATATCTCGACATCGAATTTTTGAGCGGAAAACAATAGGTACCTTCTCTATCCACTATGTACATTGTACATGCGGGCTAGAGAAAATAATAGAAGGAGGAACATACTATAACGAGAGTTTCTGTGACGTTTAGTCTAGCTTTATTTTGCCGTTAAGAGTTTGGACCGGGAATCGCTCTCTACAGCACTTATGCCCGAACCACAGAGGTTGTTAATGATGCAGATTTTAGAGTTTTGCTGTCATTGCGTGCTTCTCTGCCCCAAGTTTGCGGTAGGCGTTCTTTACCACATCAAAGACTGCTTTTGTCCCAGATAAGGTGAATGAATTATTTAAGGCAAGCTGCCTTTGTCTCAAGACAGCCATATGGAGTTTCCCAACTTGATTTCAGGAATTAATGCGTTCGCTACAGTCAGAATTATGAAGACCTACATCCCAAGACAATGTGGAACTTCCCGAGTATTTTCACTGTTGTTAAAATAAATATAAGGAGAAGTCTTCATGTGGACCAGTTTTTTACCACATTACGCCACAAAGACTGTTTCTTTATCTTTGTTCATTAGGATCTTAAAATAACCTTACTATTTCTTAGCGGCGTACAAAAAGTAATAAACACGACTGACTAACACTTTTATTAGTGTTAGATTTATTACGCATGGGGCCCATGTCTAACGGTAATAGATTAGTTTCTGGGTCCCAAGGCCGTGGGTTATAATCCGGTGGAAGGCGATGGCTTTTTTCGGACGTAAAGTCCGTAGCGTGGCTTCCTTCAGAACTGAAGTAAAACCGGTGGTTCCGTGTTCGGCACATAAAAGAAACTCAAGCCTGATATAGAGGTCTCTAAGCAAAATTAAGGTACTGGCATCGGTATGCAAGCTTTACGAACATGTATGTTGACCTAGGGCGCTTATGACCTAGTAGTTGAGCACCCTTAAACACCAACTATCATAATCGTCATCTGCTTTTTACCTACCCTCATAGCACAACGACTTTGCGTCTAACATACTCCTGCTATAAGTTTGAAATCTATTAATTGAAATTATCAAAAAAGACGATGAATGAATAAAAACAAATATGACTTAAATTAATTTAATGTTTCTATGTAGTTTTCTCCAAAACATGAAGACCCTCAAACGGGACCGCTCTCCCTACAACTGGGCAGTAACCATTAGCAAACAAAAGACAACCTGTAGTAGGGGGCGAGAGGCAACGTAGTAAAATCTGTTTCCTGGTGACACTGCTTGCAAGTCCTAAATTGCGCCTCAGTTAAAAAGACCAGTAGCTGGAAGACTTAGCAACAGGAGGGTTGGTTTCCAACGCCCCAAACTTTAAAACCTTTGGAAGAAGATTGGGGCAGCGACATCATGTTCTGAAAAATACAGTATGGGCATATGTACAGGGGCATAGTGGGTTTTTGCGTTTTATTTGGTTTCCTTTTTATAATTTTAGCACCTATTTTGCTTACAGGCTAAGTAAGACAATGCCTGACGAACGGATGAGCTGGGAGTTGGATGAAATAATTGCCCGAAACTGCAGTTAAGATCTGGGATAGCTAATGCCAAATAATTCTAAGTAGAGCAAACAAAATTGAATTGAATTTAGCCATTATGAATTTGCAAACATTCCCGCCACCTCCGTTCACTGAATATCCGAGCAGGCAATACAGACCTATTCTTGTTGAGCGGATGCCCAAACTACAAGTTCCTCTTTCTTTTAACGCAGTGGGATATCTCAGCACCAAGTGGGTTCTTACTATCATGAATTTTTTCGTGCCCCTCTCTCATTTTACGTCCCACTTCCACTTGCAGGGTTAAGCGCAGTGGACGGTGGTGTGCAGCATTTAGGAGATTGCTGTTTCTATTCGAAACCTGCAGAGAACCTGTCAGTGGGGAGTAGAAATGACATCGAAGAACGGTCCTTGGAGAGTTAGGGGCCCTGCTTATCCCTGCCGTCGCGAGATCTGCCCTGTTTTGGTAATCCCTCACTTCATCCCATCCTCCCAGAGTCAACAGGCCAACTACTGGCTGCAGTGCTGAATTCCTTCTCCACCACCAACCTCAGAACCAAATTTTTTTGACAACCCAAGCAGAAAAATTTTTCCTAGTTTCAATGTAAATTACATAAGAGCAGAGCTGCCGAGAATCTGCATAGCTATTCTTAAATTAAGTAGATTTGGTAAGACTTTTTTGTTTAGTTTATGCTTTTGTTCCCTTGTTTCATTTCCTCCCTTCAGCTTTTATTCCCTTATTTATGGCAAAGCCGCACGTTCCACTGCACCACCAAAAGTTATCTCCTGTACTAGTTACTCACAGGACCCTCCAAGAGCCTTATATCTCATAACCATAGTTATTCTTTTCAATAGAAACAGCGACTCTCTTTTTATTTCGCTTATGTTCTTATATAAACTTTCATTTATATTCAGTTCGTTTTTACTACGTTGCTCCTAGGCCCATATTTTGCAGTATCTTGCTTTGGAAGTTTTTAGAAAAATGAATTTAGCTTCAATAAATTGCTTTTATAAGCTTTATTCAGAAAAGAATTCCATTGCATTAGGGTGCGCACTCTGCTTACGAATAGCAAATAATGCTTTCAACGTAATTTGCTTTCCACCGGGCTCCACGGTAAATGAGCATGCGCGTGATTCAGTAAGCAGGGAATAATAATAGTAATATAAATAACAGCTAGAATTGGAAACGTAATGCCCGATAGGCTGATAGCTGAAGTTTATTGCAGTAGGTACATAGAAACTGCGATGCGACTTTGTTTCTTGTGCGAGGAGCGAGGGAGATAAGTATGTGATTTGTTGAGTCGTTGTGCCTAATGACCAATCATATCAAAGCACAGTCTTTCGTAGTCGTGTTACGAGCAGCATTCATTCTGCTTAGATAACTTGAACCAATGCAGTAGGATGTTTCGAAATTTAACATTCACCATGATTTTTAGTTACCGGCATTATATTCGTAGGTCGTGGGTTAGATTCCCATGACCGGCCTTCCTGACCTTTGGGTTTTCTCGGGGTTTCCCTGGGTCACCTTGAGAATGCTGGGAAGGTTCATTACATAATTTTCCTGTCCTTTCAGTTAAAGTCGTTCTCCATGTTCTAGGGGTTACATGCTATCCTCTAATTTCCAAGGTCGTGAGTTCAAACCCAGTGGAAGGCGATGGATTTTTTTTTCGGGCGTCAAAATTCTTAGCATGGTTTCCTTCGAAGCCGTTGGTCCCGTGTCGTAAATTTACGGCACGTAAAAGAACCTTAAACTGATAAAGAGGTCTATGAGCAAACTTAAGCGGTCTTTCACGCCCAATATAAAATGGGGCTCTTGAGAGCCGCGGCAGTTAAAAGAGCGTCCACAAATGAAACCCAGATTTAATTTCTTCAGCTTACTCTTCATCTGGTTGAACTATTTCGGGGTTGTTAAGTGTCGGCGGGGATCTCGACATTGTATGGTAGGGAAAAATATGCTCTGTGGTCAACTTCGTGCCCCGGCGCGGCGGTTTCTGGTCTGCGAATCCCCCCTTGGATCGGCCGCCCTGTGTCTTCTCTCGCCTCTTCTTGCTCCCGCTGGTGCTCCACCAGGAGGCAAGGTACAACAGATATTTTAGGTGCCGAATCCCATCCACGGCTTCCTAACCTATCCTACCGGTATTAAATCTTGTACTTTCAACGCATTCAGAGTTATTGTATCTACAAAATCAAAGCATACAATATTTTATGAAATACAGCATATTGATTTGCTATTATTGGTATCAAACGCATAGAAAATTTGATTCTTATCTTCGTGAAAATACGAAATGAAAATACGACAAATGAATTGCAGCAATAAAGCTCACACATGATGATTTATCAAAAAGAATTACACTATATCCCTTTCGCTCATATTTAAAAATGTATATCTTTATTTATAAACACTTCTAAGCGGGTTATTTTGTCCTTAATTTTACAAATTTGGTAATGAATGAGAGTAGCACTATAACTTTATCAGTGTGATCGTTATTTTGACGCTACAAATGATGTGTTTTTAAGCTGCTATGTATCATTAATGCAGATATGTGTATTTCTGCCAGCGGATTCCCCCTATACCAGACATATACTTCGGTGCAAAAAGTGCAAGAATTTATATACCATTAGGATGCAGTCTCCTTAGCGCGGTGGTAGCGCAGCTGCTTACCAAGCGGGAGACCTGGGTTCGATCCCCAGTACCGGCGTGGGGATTTTTCCCCCGCTGGGAGACCTGGCCCGGGTTAAGGTCCCTGGGGGGCCAATTGAGGAGCTACTTGATGGAGAAGTAGTGGCTCCGGGTCATGAGAACCGGGGGGCTCGAGGCGCTGACCACGTCTCACCCTCCAATTCTGCACCTCATCCATGACGTCTGTAATGGACCGAGATGGGGGGACGCAGCGGCCAGGCGGTAGGCCAAGGTTACCCGTGAGCTGTCGTGCCATGGAGTTATGTTATGCAGTCAGTCGGATTAGGGCCTCTTCCTGCTCCCCAGTGTTCCTGGATATTCCTCAATGGTTGTATAGGTAGAGTCAAACTGAAAAATTCAATGCCATAGCCGGGATTTGAACCACGGATCTCTAGCCGGTTGCTCTTCCACTGAGCTACCATAGCAACATGCCGGCAGAGCATTGAATTTCTCAGTCACAAGGTTTTCTCAAATGGCGACTTACCAGGATTCATAGCCAACTATTATGGTCAACGCCGTCTGTAGGAGAGGATTGGCTTTTTGTAAAAAAAAAAAAAATATTACAATGCCTTGAAATCTCTTATTTAAATTGTCACCTTTGTTATAAATATATTATAATTGTAAATGCATCGTTTTAATATTCAATAAAATATTGCACGTGAATTTTCTGCATCTAACTCTCATGGTTAAAATATTAAGGAGCAGGATGCATAAGTTGAAAAACTTAAATTTTTGTAAATTTACTTTTTTTCATAGTTAAGCGTAAGAATCTCTGGATGTATTTAGGTTGCTGTTATTATTTATACATCAGCAAGTGCTGATGTTACCGTCTATAGATTTTTTATGATTAAAGACTGACGTAGTATAGACATTAATGAACAATTAGGAAATAATTTAATTAAATAGAAAGATGTACATCTCATGAACTGAAACACCTAATAAATAAATTTAAAACTTAACACCAGTCAACACATACATCATCCGTATTTATAAGAACCGTAGAACAACTGAGGTGTTCCATTCAAGTGCCTTTCTCAGGTTATTCTGCAACAAATTGTTCTTATATAGGCTTATACTTCTATCTAGTTCAAGCGCATTGAAATAATCATTAGCAGAAATGATCTTATTACTTAGTTCCTTACAACTATAAAGGAAATTAGAGAATACCAGAGGCTACGGCGATAGTCATATCTTTTAAAAGCAGTCGCTATGTGATTGAAATTCGGTTCTCTTTCAATGACCATGAATAAAACAAAAGAAACTGGAAAAGAGAATCCCCGTTTGACAAAAGTTTTAAGTGTTTCAAAATTGGCACAAGTAATAATGAATAACTCGGAAATGGTAACATCCAATAAAAATGCTTTGACACAAATGTTCTGTTTCAACGAGATCTAATTTTTTCATGTGGTAAGTTTTTGTCTATCTCTTACTGTTTACAAGTTATGCTATTTCCAAGAAATTCCAGATAAATATTTTATTTGTTCTGTAAATTTACTATAATATTTTATTACAAATCGTTTAAACTATTTTTGAGAAAATCGAAAATTTCAGAAGTTCTTTCTATGTAAAGGCTACTTTGGGATGTGGAGATTTTTATGAAAATTTTCGTGTTGCATTCCTGGAAGATACTAAACTTACATACCAAGTATGGTATTGAAACGACTTTTCGTTTTTAAGTTATGCTACCCAACCCATACGCTTCTTTAGGTTCACGGGTACTCAAAACATGTATTTACAGTGAAATATCGGTACTGGATTTTTGAGTGGAATAAAATATCTCCTCTGTTTACTATATGCATTGTACTTACTTGCTAATGTAAAATGGTTTTACAGTATGAGAATAGTACATTCCATATAACCCTAGAGAGGGAATGAGAACGAGGCGGAATCTATTTTTCTGCAGTAGGCAATTTCTACATATATCATCCAATTATGAAAAAACTGCACTCATAAATATTCAATATTGATATCATAAATTAATTAAAAGGTTTTTCTTACTTCTTCAGAGATCATGATAAATAAGTTACTTTTCCATAATGATCTAGTAGGTTTTAGAATAATTTATACCTAAGTTATAAGTTAGCCAGCGCAATTATTAATTTGACAGAAAGTATGGAAGTCCTATTAATGTTTCATAAAAGGCATTAGGAAATATAACAGAATTATTTAACAGCCCTGTATTCTGTTAGCGGAGTTTTATTCTAGAGGCAGATAATGGTGAAAGTGGGACAACTGCGCCAGTTGGCTGCCGTCGGTGTCTAAAGTGAAGCCGTTGAATTACTGCAATTATCTGCACATCAGACCAGGAGTCAAGAGCTCGGATGAGGGTGCTGGTTAAGATTTTATCCTGACATCACCCTTTTGGTGGGCATTTCAGTTCTGGGACCATATGCCCTACAAACCTGAACACCTTGTGCATTTTCTGTTTTCAGGGTATTCTGGAAGCCGCAACATTTTTTGTGCTGATGGTTGTCTGAGACCTGAGGAGAAGGATCTCTTATTCTTTATACTTTTTTATTGCCTAAAAGGCTTAGAACCGACAAAGTGAGTTATAAAAGTTGAAAATTCATTAGTACATTATCTTAGATTTACATTAAGATATGCTAAGTGAATCATCAGCTCCTAAGTTTCCCTAACTAAGCAAACCAAAGAGCTACTGTCTTATCTGAAAACACCATCCTTAAAAAAAAAAAAAAAACTTCTGTAACTTTCCTTCTTGTAACACATTTATTCGTCCCTAATGACAATCAAATACACGTGTTTCAAATGTAAAGAAGCTGCAGAAATCCCCCCTCCCAGAAAAACAGATAATAGTTTGATAGAAGGATAGGTAATACCTGCGTTTTAATTAGTAAATGTTTAATAGTCGATCAGCAGTTTCCCAAGCTACAGACCAGGCAGAGTACAACAAATCTGCACAATAGTACACAAAAAATATTGCGCTTTTGTTTTGTATATCTATCAATATCATAAGCGTGAAGCATGTTTTATGAAGATTTTACTCGTTGGGTTACTCTGTAGTCTGCGAAGTAATAAGACGACTATGTGATATAAACAGGCAGGAAATAGAATCTGGATGTACAAAAAAATCGTCATTGGAGCTACAAAATGAAATAAAAATTGGGTGGTGTAAAGAAACATATTTTAGACTCGAGTATGAAACAGAGAACGGGAATAACGTGGTTAAGTTTGGGAGGATTGAAAGCTCGTAAAGTAGTTGATAATGCTGGTAGAAGGATTTGCCTACTATGCAGGGAACAGGAAGACTGGACAGCCAAAACTGGCCACGCTTGGGCCTTAATAGAAGCACGTGCGCTAAGAGATAAGCTGGTTGTGTAAATAATGTATAGATATATTTGGTATATGAGCTATGTGTGAATACATGGCAGTGCGAGTGTTGCTTCATTTGTTGTTTTTTTGTTCAGTGTATTTACCATTCTGTAAATATAAAGTAGGGATAGCTAATGTCAGCTCAAACATTTTGAGAGCAAGTACGGTCTCCTGACCCATGCGACTTTTGGATGCAACTGATACTACTACAAAACAAATTACGAAGAAATAAGGCGAAAAGAACAAAATGAGTCAACTCCCACCCGGATCACTCAGCGTTGTGGCAAAAGCTCAAACAAGTTAAACTTCAATATTGCCGGAAGGTAAAAGTAGATATTGTGGCAGATTCTCGTGGATTTGGTGATCCGACGGTCAAGAGAGAAGAAAGAATGTCTGCGCTGGGTGGCGGATCAACTCTCCCATGTAAAGTTGTGTGCTGCGCACGAACCATGGAACATCGATTTATATGCCACATAAAACTTATATTTTGTATTTTCTTGGAATAATCTGTGAGGTCCTATTCACTCGGAACGAATTTTGTATAAGTGGTTAAATATTGTGCGATCAACGGAAATGTGCTCAACTAAGAGTTTAGATTTATTTTAATAGTTTTTTTTTATGTGCCGTAAGCTACTTCCGTAGTATCCATTATTAATCGTTTGAATCGTTCAGGACTTTGTCATTCTTCTAAAGTCCTCTCGATGTCCAATTGTTTATGGTATTCTGTGCACTCTCGGTATTACCTTTGTATTATAAAGAATTGTGTGGTTTTGCTAATTGTTCAAAAGTTTATCTCAAAATGAAGTAGATATGAATATAATTTTTCGTAAGTATACTTGTATATCCACTAATAAACGATGTGGCCGTGCCGTGGCCGAGAGGTTAGACCACTCATCTACCACCTATACGTCCCGGGTTCAATCCCAAGCGACCGCATATGAGATTAGTGCTTGACAAAGTGGCGTAGGGGTTTCCTGCGCTATCGCATTCTACCGGTGCTCCATCATCAATCCAGGTGTCGTCAGTGTCAACGCCTGCAGTGCCCCAAGCAGCAAAATCGGGCGCTAAACACTACCTATAGTAGTAGTAGTAGTAGTAGTAGTAGTAGTAGTAGTAGTAGTAGTAGTAGTAATAACAGTAAACTATGAATGTTACAGAAAATCATGTAAACAACGCATCATATTTTTCAAATACGAACCATCTTCTGTGTTGCAACAATTTCAAGAACGCTTATCTCGGTTACATTTTAGGCGTTTTAAAATAAATCCCATAACATTTAACAGACTGTAGATAAAACTTACAACAAGAATAATATAATCATGAGCTTCGGCCTGTGAACAATGTTTTCAGACAATATAACGTCTACCTCACAGCAAATAAGAAATACTTTAAAATATTTTGTGCACGATAGCGCGGCGTATAATTTCCGTACAAATACGCTACGTATTCCTACGTCCGCCAGCGGGAAATTTAAATAGACGCACAAATATAAATGATATAAATAACAGTTATTCCGTCACATCTATATTATAACTACAAATGTATATAAATCACTGAAACGGATATCGGTGAAACAAAAGTATGTATTTGTAACGTATCAAAAATAGCTTTATTCGGGTAAGTTTGTGTTAACACCATCTCCAACAATTAAGTTGTTTTCCGACTTTAAGAGAATTTTATCATAATTGTATTTCAATATCAGAAGCTTGCTAAAGGTATTTCAGAAAACGCATTTATTCTTTTCAGCGTAAGCTTTTGAGCTAAATGTGTGCGCATACAAGCAGAAAGTGACAAAGGCGAAGAGACAAATTTGACATTCTGAACACAAACAAGAAAGAAATTAAAGAGGTAAACGCTTTACAGATAGAAGTAAAATTCTTCCCTTTGGGCACTACAATGGTAATTAACATCCTTATACGTTGTGGAAAATTACATTTTCTTTTCCTTTCTCTGCCTTAGCAACGGCTGGCTTTATAGCACTTTCGAAACCAAAGGCTGTTAAGTGAACTACTTTATCTGTTTTTTGCTTATTTCATCTTGAGTACAATAAAAAGGTCTCCAAAGTTATCTAAGCAAGTGTACTCCTTATATCACATTATTTTCCTTATTAGATGTGTTTAAATGTGATAGCTTTAAATTCTTTAGAACGAAAAATTAATAACAGGTACTTATACTCAAGAGTTTTGTAGTGAATCAATTAATATTAAGATGTACGTTTGATCCCATTTTATAAAAACTTAAATCATAATTTAATGACATTTATGCAGACATATAACAAACATTTTAAACCATAAAAAAGGAGAAATGTCTGTTACTAAATTTGGACCGAGATGCACAAATATATATCTAATAACAGAGTTACACATGAAAATTCACAATGTACGCCAACAAAACCAACAGCTTTGCGTTCTATAACAAAGAAGTCAATGAAATGTTTACATGTTTCCTCAGTAAAGCGAAGATGTTTGTTAGATGAAGTTATTCTCTAATTAATATAAGGTTAAATGTTATATTGAATGTGATGTGATGTGATGTTATAATGTTATATTTTATGTTATAATGTTATATTTTGATATGTTATATTTTATGTTATAATGTTATATTTTATATCATAATGTTATCTTATATATCATAAGGTTATATTTTATGCTATTATGTCATATTATGTTATATTATATGTTATAATGACCGAGGTTGCAGCAAAACTAATTCACATACATTTAAAACCTGACACGTTCTTGCTGATTCCTGAAAAAGTATATACATTAGGCTTGTAAATTTCAGGAGAAATAAAATGCAGTGAAGAGTTTTCAAATTAAGTATTCGCTTGAAGGGGTACTAATGTATGAAGCCGAATAGGTAAGAGTAAACGGGGGTGTATACCATACTGTATTTCAACGATTACTGGTTTCTATGCTTATAAGCCTATATGCAACACTGCCATGAATATAGCGTACATGCCCATATATAACACTAGTCTATAAAATACATTTCAGCTAAGTGCAGTCAGGATTACTTTATTCCCTTTACACACCGAGGATAGAAGCTTGGCTTCCGCTCCCTCTACTTAAGACAGGGGTTCTACTAGGTGAGCAGCATAGACCAGAACTGGTTTCGCGGGGCTTATCCGGCCGACGATGTTGCCTCCACTGCTCGCTGAGCAGATGAGAGCACGTCCGCAGTTCACTATGGTTTGTCGCGTAAGTTATTTCTAACAAAAACAAAAAAACAACAACAACGCTCTTCGTTGCTCAAGCATTTATATTCCTCTGAGGTGTGTGAATCGATTTTGTAAAATTTCTCTTTTAATCCCCCGAGATTTATAAAGTCGCACGGGGTTAAATCTGCGGGGACCACTCGCTGATTCTGTACGGACGTACGAATACTTTTGGGGCACAGTATACCATTACCCAAATAGAGCCATTTCACTTAATATGCATTGAACTACATCAAGTAACAAACACGTGACACGTTTGCTAGAAATCAAATCGGCCGGCAGATTAATAGCTCTGCAACATGCTCTCTTCACGCTGATCAGGATCACTTAGCACTTAAAGTGAGACGGCAAAAATATGATTTTGAGGGAAAATTTACGTTTTGTTGTACAATGAATCCTTGGGTATACAGAACTTATTCGTATATTGCTTATATGTAGATTTCGGTGGGGAGTAATTAGTTTCTTCACTACTAAAAACCTTACGCCGAAAAAGTTACACCATTCATTGTATTTTGTCCCACAAACATTTTTAGCTTCACAGTTATATGCTAAAACTATGCTTCTTTATTATGAAATCAATACAAACTTTGTTTGTACATTTTCTTACAATATTATTACACTAACTTTTAACTAAAATTGCATAATAGCCAGCAATTTCCGTCGCTTGTAATGAACTATCATTATTTTTAAACTAATGTGTCACAATTTCAGTGGGATAAATAACCATTTTAACATGCTAAATGCACATAAACGAAAAAAACTTGTGCCCGATCTGAAGAGGGGAATGGCATAGTTGCACCGCCAAGGCTTTTCAGTTTTTAAATCAATTTCTTAAATGCATTTTGCACAAAGCAAAATTGTCAGAAAAATATTATAGAAATGGTCAAGATGGCTGCAAATGGAAAGAGAAGTAAAAACGTATTTTTCGTGGTGCGGGGTATTTCTAAATGATCGTACAAAGAGTCTTTTAATATTAAAGTTTAACTCAGTTGTGCTACAAATTACATAATTTACATATCGGGGAATACATGTTCCAACTAATCTTTAACGGAAACGAATGCAACGTTTACTATATGTGTAACTTTGTAACTATATTACACTCTATGTGTACTTTCATTTATTGATTTGATGTTTGTTAAAATTAAAAAAAAAAAATCACTTAATTGCCCTTAAATGAAAAATGAACAATTCCGTAGGTAAAAGAGATTTTTCAAAATTCATGCACATACTTATTTTAGTTACCTCTATTACGAGCATAGAGATCCACAAGGAACTAGCTTAAAATTCAATTTGAAAAGTAAACCCCAAAATTGTCTCAAATTAAATTTTAATTTTAAAAGTATAGCCTAAATCTGTATAAAATTTGAAAAATTAAGAATATTACTTTGAATAATAATGAATCAAAGGTTTTTAAAGATTGTCATTTAGTGCTTAATATAATGTATGCCAATTTCTAAAAGTGGTCATCAGGTTCTGCTTAATTGAATAAAATTTTTATTTAGTGCCATGGTGACCTCATAAGAAAAGAAAAATATTAGTAAAAATATTACTAGCCTTAACTCTTTAACCACTCTCAGGGTTAAAACTTTTATGTTGTTGAACTTAAAATCAAAGTATTTTAGAAGAAAAAATATACACTCAACATTTTTTAATTAATAACTCAACTATCCTAAGCAATTTTTTACATTTCACGATGTTTTATAGTTTCCAATGGTGTACACCTATTAACTCTGTTTCTTCTCTCTTGGTATCCATTACTTCATTTCTATTTCCCACTATATATTTTAATCTCAATATTTACTTTGGTTTATTAGTACAAATTTGTTCGTTAGGTAATCCTGCGGTTTGTGCTATGACATATTTGACCAGCGTCCACATTGCTGGTCGAGCGGTTTTCATATTCCCTAACCACTCCACGTCATTGCGTAGACTCACGCACCATTGTGATTTCAAGTGGGAATCTTTATCCCTTTCCATCCATTTTATACATTTGCTTTGCAAATATATTTGGTTTGTGCTCTGAAAATGGGTAACATTTAAAGCTTTTAGTTAATCCAGGTTGTCATTAGATCAAGTATGAAATTATAGCTGTGGAGTTTCCATTAAATTCAGTTTTTTTCCGGTAATAAAGGAAGTACTCTAATTATTGAAAATAATATGGAGCATATGTACAAAGTTGAACTACAGGATAGAAATTATTTAGATGCCAATGCAGAAACTATTTCAAATTGTTATGGTAGAAAACATCATTACCGACAAAGGTAGCCGAGTCGTTCAAGTAGGATTCGTGAACGAGAGGTTCACGGTTCATATCCTACCAGTTCCGCTTGTTTATAGAAAACGCAAGCTAGAGGAATTCACCAAAAGTCAACTAACATATATTGCTGCATTATAGTATTTTCCGCTTATTTCTGATGACATCTTTTCACTTTCTCTACACATACTATGTACATAGCACCAAAAAATAAAATACCGATATTTCAACGGAAATGCAACCTTTGGGACCCCCTGAATAAAAAAAAGAGGCCGTTTTAGACAAATTTTAGTGTGTTTGTCAACGGACAGCATAGCTCAAAAACGAAAAGTCCCTAAATTACCGAACTTGTTATTTAGGTACAGTATCCTCTATGGATGAAACAATCGCCCTCCGTGGTGTAATGGTTACCATGCTAGCTTCAGATATCCAAGGTCGAGGGTTTAAACCCGGCGGAGGACGATGCAAGTTTTCGGGCGTAAAAATCCTTAGGATGGCTTCCTTCGGAAGGGAACTAAAGCCGTGGGTCCCGTGTCGTAGATTTACGGCACGTAAAAGAACCTCAAGCCTGATTGAGAGGCCTCTGAGCAAAATTAAGCGGTCTTTCAAGCCCAATATAGAATGGGACGCTGAGAACCACAGCAGTTAAAGAGCGTCCATAAATAAAAAAACAATTTCACTTAATGCCATGGGTGCGACAAGAAGATTTTCAAACAAATCCCCCCAACTACCCTTTACATGAAAAATGTTGAACATTTTGGTTTTCTCAAAAATGGCTAACAATTTTGAGTAAAATCTCTCATATTTAAAATATTTACATGACAAAAAAAATTATATCTTGAATTTTCTAGGAATAACCTCTGGAGACCTCTATTCTGGATACATTTTGCATAACTAGTAAACGGTTAGAGATGGACAAAATCTTACTGCACAAAAATGTAGATCTCATTAAAACATACAATATATGTCAAACATTTTTTTTCGAGGAATTGACCGTTTTCGAGATATGTATTGTTATTTTTTCGGTTTTAAAACACTTAGAATTTTCTCATATGGGAACTTTTCAACTCCTGGCAACACAAAGAAACGGATTTCAATCCCATATCAACCATATTTTAAAACATTTGACTGTCGGTTTAGCCTAGTGTATTCTCTTATTTCCCTTCTACTTACAATGAACTAAGCAATAAGGCCGTTTCTGCAAATGTTTATCTCGATTAGCATGAAGTAGGTAGAAGATTAAGCTTATTAACAATATTTTGTTACAGAGATGTAGATGTGAATGGAACACATCAATTTTTTTCCGTGAAGATCAACGTCAGCAACTACTTCTAAGCCATACACATGGTAAATATGTAGCCGCAGTTGGTGCTAATTCCATTTTCCTCTTTATTCCAGTTTCCTTAGTTGACCTATTAATGTTTACCAAATGCTTTCCTTTTACATATACATACGCAGACATATACACATTTACAAACCCAGTAACACATATGTCCAAGGCGGGACTCGAACCCACGATCCCGTGCGCCACGAAGCGCCCACTTGAACGAGCGCGGCCACGGGGATCGGTAAACGTTAGCAATAAAGGTACGGTCTAACAAGAAGTTAACTGTTGAACTTAAATCAATTAATAATCGTCGTTTGTATAGAGGTTCTGTGTTACCCTGTGAATTTATTTGGAATATTATTAATACTTACCTAAGTTTCCAATACTTTATAATTGTTTTCGCAACACAATTTCCAATTAAATGCAATACAGAGGAGTATTTAGCCCCAGGAATTAATTTAATCAACTTCTGTTGCTTCAGAACAACATTTGATTTACCGGCTGGCTTGAAAAACAAGGCATTTCCATTGCAAGGTTGGAAATACTTTAGTCTAAAATAGGTTGTTTTGAATTCTTGATAACTGCCATTAAATTATAGGATGTGCGTCAAAACGGTGTAAGCCTCAGTAACAAAAATCTGATTAGTGCTGCAAAATTTTCTTTAGGACAAATGTTAATAAGTTAAGAATTGTCTAACACTAAAGAGCTTGAATATAAGTAAATACAACTTCTTTTATTTCTAGTGATCATTTGAACTTATCACACAGCTATGAAAATCTAAGTTCCTTAAGCTCTGCCAAAACTAAAAGACGTACCATAGCTGTTGAATTATGTGCCTCTAATTTTGTATGAATATTGCAGAAGCCGTTTTTCTGTGCCTAGTAATGATGTTCATGAATAGAGTCGCTGTTTGACTTACCTGTTTTTGATTCAGTGTCTGAAATAGATCAAATAGGCCTATAAGTTTTCAAGGACAGTTATTATAATTAAGTACTAATAAGCAGTAAAATGCTGATTCTAAATTTAATTTGCTGTGTTCCGCCACTGGACGAACATTCAGGGGAAAATGGGCTCTCACATTTGGTAACATCCTGAAAATAATTATAAGCCACAAAAGTATACATTTCTGGAAATGGCCCATATATAAAAAACTCAAATTTGAATATAAGAATAAATTAGCTTAAAATGTACAATAGAAATTATTTTTCCGTATAGCTAATGACCCTTTAACAACACTGAAGATCACTGTTCTAATAAATGAATTCTCTAATTTACATTTTCTGGAAAGTTATACAGAAAGCATGGTATAGTACTCCTGGCTTCAAACCGCAAACGTCAATCACAGAAGATGATATTTATCTTGTATGTAACATTTTAAGAAAGACTGGGAGTGAAATTTAAATTTATATAGTTTTGTATAGCTTTTTCTGAAAATGTTACCGTGATTCCATTACGCTTATATTAGTATGATATAAATATTTCTTAAAAAGTTTCACACAACAAAAATTTTGATAAAATTGGTTGGCATATTTGAAATAGGAACTTAGAACGACACATAAACTTCAGGAGTTGATATTCAATAACTTTGACTACTGAATTATGATCATTTTTTAAAAATTTAGATATTTTAATCTCTAAAAGTAACCAGTCGTTCTTAAATATTTTTTTTTTAAATTACAATTAGTGTTAGTATATTTTTTCGGCTTTAATATTAAAATAGATGCCTCTGCATATTCTGGGAAATTCTAGCTGTATTAATCACAAACTGAAACGCAAGGAACATTTCGAAATTGTTAAAATGTAGTTTTGGGAAAACGCTGTTTAATAAAATAGTATGCTAGGAAATAGGTGTATTGTATGATCTTTAAATAGCAGTAGAGCCCGAAGCGAGGGAAGATAGCTAAACATTCACTTTCTATAGAAGTACCAAGCTTCCAACAACCATTTGCTATAAAAAAAGACTTATTTTCGATTTTTTTGGATCTTATTTAATCAACATTTCACTTCTAGTGTCATTTAATACATATCAAATATTTTAATAATAATAAAATGATAAATTTGAATAATAAAAAAATAATTCTAATAATAATAAAATAATAATAATAATAATAATCAAATAATAACAATAATAAAATAAATAATGATAAAACTATGATGGTGCTGTTTTTTTTTGGGGTAGTGTTTAACGCTCGCTTTAACTACTTATGGCACCGCATAAGTTATGATACTGATGATACATGAATGAAGATGGAGCACCGATGGAATGCGTTGGCGGGGGAAACCGGAGAACCCGGAGAAAAGCCGCCCCAGTGCCGCTTTGTCCACCATAAATCTCACATGCGGTCGCACCCGGGCCGTCTAGGTGAGAAGCGAGTGGTCTAATCACTCGGCCACGGCGCCGCCTATATGGCAGTGGTGATGATGATAACAATAATAATAATAATAATAATAATAATAATAATAATAATGGGACACAGTACCCTCTCGCCTGTACCTGATTCTAGTATTAAAAAATCAAACATATATACACTACAGCCAGCAACTATGTATGAATTTATTACTCAAGAAAATGCACAAATAACCAATGTCAGTAATGGACGTTTAGGAATTACTAGAAAGAAAATTTCCACTTTGAAATGCTGTTGCATGTTATGGCGGACCAACACGTTAATTCTCTGCGTGGATCCCCTGGTTTAGCTGAGATAATTAGCTTTGTACTTGTTTTATCTTTGTTCGCTGTATAATCTATTTTCCATGTATTATTGAAACGCGTCACATTAATTATATTTGGCAGAATTAACAAACTAGCTAACTTTGCATTTATTTCTGGACAAGAGAAACAGAAACGTTAACAACTCCCTCTACAAGCTGCTGCCTCAATTACTTCCATGTCCATATTTTTTGGGCAGAGTTCTCTTTCGCTCCTGGTGTATTTACGCATGCTCTGGATTACCTACCGCCTTCTCTATATTTCTTGGTATGAGCTGCATAATCCGCTTACGCGAAATTCGCCACCAAACCCAGATTATTTGCTTTGCACATGTTTTTCTTGTCCGAGTACCCAATGTAAGGGCTAAGCTACATTTAGCTTCGCGTATGATACACAGTAAATAATAACCCAAGTGCGTGTTTTTCGACAATTTCTCTGCGAGCACGCTGAACCTTTATTGGGCTTTATTTCCAAATACCTATCTTATGATGACAGATGATAGTTCTTAAGCTACAATAAAGTTCATGGTTTTGGCAAAAGAAATACTAAGACCCTGTGCCAGGAAAGCTGCACAAGGAAATTAATTACCTTTTACTTCTAAGCTGAGACCCAAAAATAGTGTTTAAAAATAATCTCATTGATTTTTTAAAGGATTTCCCCTCCTAGTTTAGTTACCTCCTATTCTCGAGGTACTATTACTATTTTGGGTCCTGTTCAATGTCTATTTTCGCCTTAGCGAACCTGTCGATTGAAAGTTTCTTGTGGATTTCCCGCACGCAGTTTCTCGCTTCTCTCCCATCGCGCTATATACGGGCGGTGGGCTAATCATCTGCCACCATGCTCTCTTTTTTGTCTTTTTTATAATGTTTAACGCCCGCTTTTACTACTAGTGGCACCGCAGGCGATGACACTGATGATACATGGAATGAAGCTGGAGCACAGGAGGAATGCGATGGCGGGGCACACCAGAGAACCCGGAGAAAACCCGCCCCTTCGCCGCTTTGTCCACCACAAATCTCACATGCGGTTGCTTGGGATCGAAACCGGGTCGCCTAGGTGAGAGGCAATGGTCTAACCACTCGGCCATCATGCGCTCTTAGCGGTGAATCATGACCGTAGAAGTTCATATGATTGCCGAAAGCGCCACTAGCGTGCCTCTGTACGGCATTTCTGTCCATAATTTCCTTTTCCCATAACTTTTGTCAAATTTTCAGGCGACTGTTTTCGGGTAGGGCCCCTTGGTGGAAGCCTGGAGGCTGGGAGCAAGTGGGTTAGGTCCGGACGGCATCGGAGGCGTTAAATTTGGAAACGTTAGTGACCCCTGCATTCTTGCCCTTTCATCATTCGGATCGGGTCTCTCTCCCTGAGGTTACGTAAGCCGCAAAGGGCACCAAGAACCCACGAGTTGTGCACACCCCATAGTTTGGAGATACCGTTAGTTAGTAATCTTATTCCTAAAACCTATACACTAACTGCGTGACAGGAAACTAAATGAAACAGAAGCTGGCATTATAACACAAAAAAAAAAAAAAAAAAATCCCCCCCGCCCCGTAGCTCCACAGAAATGGAAGTCATCATTTAACTAATATGTGCTCATCAAGTTAAGGAAAGACTTAATAGAAAAACAGAAGTAATGCTTCTCGAATTAATTTGGTATATAATTTATTAGTTTTCTTTAAAAAGACACGCATATAAAAACGCTTTTAATTATGGTTGTTCCTGTTTACGATTTTGATCTCTTGTTATATACATTTATATCTCAGAAAACAGACGCACAGAAGGTGTGTAGCATCTTCTATGTCGCATAGGTAGTGACAGACTGAAAAATGCAATGCCATAGACGGCATTGGGCCCACGGATCTCTCCGGTCTTTAGCTGCTCTGATCACTGAGCTACCGAGGCAACACGCCAGCACACCAATAAATTCCCCAAATGACTCGCATGTTTTCCGGTAAACCGCCAGTTGTTCTAACCACTGAGCTACCATGACAACATACCAGCAGACTGCAAAACTCCCCAACTGACTCTCATGTTTCCCGGTACACCACAAGATTCAAGTATATGCTACACTAAACAAAATAAAATGGATATATACATACAATGCTCCAAGTAAAACATTTATAACTTGACATTTCCAATAATCACTCCCTTATAGTAACAAACATAAACGTATGATAGATTTGTTAAATAGTCTCTTAACATGTCGGCCACAAAGCTTGAAAAGTGGACATTGTATAAATGAGTTTGTTTTCTTTTAACTAGTAACTGTTTCATAGCTTCACAACGTCTGTTTATTCTTTTCAAGTAAAACACTTTCTTGTGATATAAATTACAGAAAATGCTACTTGGAATCTTATGAAATAAATAGAAGCAGTTCATTGGAGCTTCGTAAATGTATAGTATCTGTATAAATCTACCAACATTTAATGTTCATTTACAAAGTGACGTTTTACTGATTTTCTTGAACAATAGATTCAAGCCCTTTTCAAGCTTACCTACTTTGTCAAACGATTTTCCACATTCTGACCGTGTACATGTGTTACTTAGGATAAATTAAAAGCTACGTATTGGTTTCCTACATTCAGCAAAGGGAATATATGCCTTTTGATTCTGAAGGAATGTATTATGTGGTTATCCCGATACTAAATTTAATTTCATTCTCTTCCATTAATTTGAATCAATTATAGATCAAGTGCAATGGATACTCTTGGTCATTAAAATTACTACGCGGTTATTTCAGATGGGCGGTTGATACTTCAATATATTGCTATATATTTTGAATAGAGATGTACATGATCTTACAACTGGGGAACGCTAACAGTTTCGAGCATTGCCAGAATTTTTTAATTACTAAAGGTTAATAAGATTAGGCTTTTAAATATATCTTAGCTAAAACGGCGCTAAGAATTCAACATTGGAAAAACCCAGTTGGATTCAAACGTTTGTATCTAAATTCCACGGGTGTTTTCAAAGTGTTCGTATTATCACAAATGATAAATGGCAAAACGTGTCATTCACAGATACCTCATGCTTGCGTCATTTTGTGACTTACCGCTGATTCACTACAGAAATACGCAGCACGGAAAACACAAACATACGTGATCTGTCACGCAAGATGGCCGTACCTTCTATTGTTTTCCATCCAAGTGAGGTTCAAAAGACCGCAAAACAGTTGCGGGATGTTTGGAACTCCCTACGTGTGTAGGCTTCCCCTCCCCACCTCTCTACTCTACTCCACTCCCGCATATCCTGCAAGTGGGAGGTACAGCGCCTCCCCACCTCTTCACGGTTTTAAAACCCAAAAAGACACCCACATACTTTACATTCATACGGGAAAAACTGTACCTTTTAGACTGTTTTATGCAGCCCGCAATGAATATGGTAGAAGGTTTCAACGGGAATGCATTTCGTTTAAAGTTTAATACGGTGATGATGGTGATGATAATCATGGTAATAATAATAATAATAATAATAATAATAAAAAGTACAATTTCTACAGTTTGCACTATAGCAGTCATCAATTGTGAGGAATGACTGCCTCCGTGGTCGAGTGGTCAGCAATCTGACTTCTCACTCGGAGGTCCCGGGTTTGATTCTCAGGAATTTTTCTTTAGCCAGAATTATTCCCTATCCCCCACAGAAGTATGCATGTGAGAGTGAATGTGTATGTGTCTGAGGAAAATAAAAATGATTTAAACCAAACGTAAAAGAATCTAGAGACAACGAGTTGCTTCAAGTGCAAATCCCCCGACGTGACCTTAGATGTTAAAGGGGCCTATATAAATGAAACAATAAAAAAACAAATGTGAAGAATTTATTGGTCATAACACTGACATTGAACACAGGTAAGCGATTTATTACAACACTGGCGTAACTTAAGGTGATACATCTGTGAAATATGAAAACTAAATTTCTTTCATCATAAAATAAAATGAATTTTAAACCCGGAGAAAAAAAAAACTATATGTATTATATAAATACATTGTTTTTCACATGGCGCATATGAGCTATCGATTGATTGAAGCCATAAATGGAGAAGTACTGATTATGATATTAGGCGCGCCCTCATTTCCAAACAATTCTTCAACAATTTTCCATATCCACTTAAAATGCTCACACGCTGCAATTGTTTGCTGATTTCTTTAAAAACATCTATTAGCTCTCAAAATACATTAGAGAAAATGCCAATATACTTTTCGAAATAATTCTGCAATTTTGAGAAATAGCTATTAAATTTCGAAAAATCATAGACCATTGAACAGTACTTAAATACTACTTTTCTATAATAATTAGGGGTTTACTAAAAATTATGATAGACCTATGAATAATTTTATATGCTGCAAAACTTTTTTTTTATGTGAATAATCTTTAAAACTTCGTCATGTGGAGCATGTTGATTGCAACAGTGAATTTAGATACTAAACATTTTAACTTAAATAACTAGCAAGATAGAATTTTGAGACGTGGCAAAAAGTTCAACCACATACTATGTTATATACTGTAGATTTTCCAAATTTTAGAGTTGCGATACCTGAATACTAGTAGGTATATAATTAATATGGAAAAATATGTAGATAAGTTGATAAACTAAAAGAAGATTACAATGATGTTGATACGTAATCAGAATAGAAGACAGAAGACTGCAAAAAGGAGCCATTTAATGGACACCAAATTGAACTGGATAAATGGAGCAAGAAGATGAAAGGAACTGAAACGTCTACAGGAAATAGAAGAAATGGATTTGGAATACTGGACAAAGAGCATAAATCAGGGAACTTTATGTAATATACTTAACTTTGGTTTAGAAAAACTACAGCATTGTAGACATTCCTAATAAATAATAAAATATAGTTCTCAAATGATGGAAAAGTTCTAGAAAGTGTTTGAATATATTTAATTCTACTGCACTTGTAGTTTATTTCTTAAAAATCAGTTTTTTATATTTTTTATCTTTATGATATTCGTCGTTTATGAAATATTAAAGTGTGATTACTAATATATTCCAAAAATTTCATTATTTTATTCTGACTTGCTGCCTCCTATGGCACATTTCAAATTCAAAGTAATCTAAGTTGAGTATTAAAATTGAATGATTTTAAAATATGCAATGCCATTAGAAAGGATGTTGGTGCACGGTGACAATACTCTAGTTTAACTAAAACTAGCAATTATGTGTCATTTGACAATAAAAATGAAACACTGCCTCTTCACGTAACAGTGCAAATACACAAAATATAATTGCCGAACTGAGAGTTCAGCTGTCAAATCCATAGAGTAACAAATGAGCTGAAAGGAATATAAGACGATCACTTACCAACAGTTGCATCTTCATGTGTCTGCACACCACTTATACCGTCTCTGCACTCGGAGACATTTAACTGGGTTCCAAACTTAATGCAATTCACCGATCTCAAATAATTCACTGACTCGACTATAATTTATACTTATAATTCTGCTTTACAGTACCTGTAATCATGGACAAAATTTCCTGAAGCCTGCATTTTTTTCAAGTTGTATTTATAATGAGCTTTAGTAAAAACGAAGTTGTGTTTTCGAAATACTGTAACGTTCTCAGAAACATAAAAACTTCGTTTGTAAATATAACTATGTCTTTTTACTTTCTCTAGCATATAGTATAATGCACATAGTAGGCAGAGAAGCTATTGTGTTTCACTCAAAAATTCTACATAAAGATTTTAACACAAATGTTTTGAGATCCCTAAATAAAAAAATGCATTTCTAGAAAAAGTTCTGTGTGTGAGTATGTATGTGTGTGTAAATGAAATTGCGTTTCATTTATGGGCGCTCTTTAACTGCTATGGTTCTCAGCGTCCCATTCTGTACTGGGCGTGAAAGACCGCTTAATTTTGCTCAGAGGCCTGTCTACCTGACACGGGACCAACGGCTTTACTTCCCTTCCGAAAGAAGCCATGCTAAGGATATTTACGCCCAAAAAATCCATGTGTGTGCATTTGAGTAAGTTTACTATTTTCCAAGATTTTAAAATTGAAACCAATAAAAAGGAATATTTCGAAAACGGCCAACTCTGCAAGAAAAACGTATATGAACTACATTGTGTGATTTAACGAAATCTACATTTTCTGTGTGGTAAGTTTTTGTCTATCCCTTACGGTTTAACCGTTATACCAAATTCTGCAAAACTCATCCAAAATAAAGAGGTCTATGGAGTATATTTCCTGAAAATTCAAAATACGCATTTTATTTGTGATGTATATATCTATGATATACGTATTTTAATAAAAATTGTTAGCCATTTTTGAGAAAAACAAAATTTTCAAAACATTTTCCAGGTAAAGGGTAATTTGTGGAAGTGGGATTTTCTTGAAAATCTTCGTGTCACGTCCTTGGTAGATACCAAACACAAATACCATGTGTGATATTTAACGTATTTTTGTTTTTGAGCTATGCTGTCCTTAGACACATACACACGCGGACCTTTCTCTAAAAACGTTTTCTTTGGACCCATGGGACCTCGAAACATATATTTCCGATGTAATCTCAACATCGAAGTTTTGAGTGGAATACAATAACATCTCCAGCTAATATGTACATTGTATGCTCGTAGGGTCTAGAGAAAATAAAACTCAAAATTATTACCCAAGGAGCATTTTGTTACACACGGTAAAATTCCTAATACAAAAATATGAAGTGGAAACAATTTGGAGTAGATGGCTAAACGTTTGTAGAGAGACTACTATATGTCAGAGAAATGTGTATGCGGAATTTGAAAGCTCTATCATTAAAAATCGTATGTATTTCATTTACATGGCTTTCTCCACATGTTTGCGACAAATTATTATTAAATAGCTTATTCTCATATTTATTTCATTCCAATCAAGAGTAAATCAGCAGAAATGGTCTTACTTGCTTTCTTGTAAGTAGGAGGGAAATAAGAGTGCAACGAGCGACAGTCAAATGCTTTAAATTGCCATGTAATCGAAGTTCTTTTGTTGGTGTGATGAGAGGTTGACAAATTCCCGTATGAGAAAGGTGTAAGTATTTTAAAAATGAAACCAATAACAATGAATACCTCAAAAAATGTCTCCTCCACAACAAAAATACATATAACATAAATCGTGTGCTTTAACCAGCTCTACACTTTTTGTGAAGTAAGTTTTTGTCTCAAAATTCCGCAAAATTCATCCAGAATAAAAATGTCTTCAGAGGCTGTTCTCTGAAAATACAAGATACCATTTTATTTGTCATTTAAATATCTTTAATACATGATATTTTAATCAAAATCATTAAGAGCCATTTTTTAGAAAATCAAAAATGTCATAGAAATGTCCATGTAAAGGGTAGTTTGCGGTGGGAGGATTTTCGTGAAAATCTTCGTGTCGTATCCTTGGAAGATTCTAAACCTACACCAACGGTATTTAACGGTCTTTTCGCTTTTGAGC
Source organism: Hymenopus coronatus (assembly GCA_030762935.1). NCBI lineage: Eukaryota > Metazoa > Arthropoda > Insecta > Mantodea > Hymenopodidae > Hymenopus > Hymenopus coronatus. The sequence continues at coordinate 32,747,902 of CM060900.1, read as the reverse complement.
TATGCTGTTCACAATCACACGCGGACCTTTTTCTAAAACATTTTTTTTGGACTCAGGGGTCCCCAAAACATGTATTTTCGGTGAAATCTCGACATAGAATTTTGGCCACGATACAATACCTTCTCTACACGTAGCATGTACATAGTGTAGAAAATGTGGACTTTAGGATATTCACTTGACTGTGCCCTTAAGAAGGGAGTTTAGCAATATTTTATTGGATCCATAGCAGCACTAGGGCTGTCATCAGGACCGTTTAAGTTGGCTATGAGGGACAGCTTGCTCAGAGAACACGAGAAATACTGGAACTCATTTGTAGAGTTCAGGCACTCCAAAGTTCTCGCACGAAAATTTGACAGAAGCAGGTCGTGAGAACTGCTAAAACGAAGCAGGAAAAAGCTCTCATGAGCAACAGGTCTCTTTACAGGACAGTCACCTGAGAGGGTACCTGAACAGATGGGACAGCATGTGAATCTTGCCTATAGACCGTGTCATCATACCTACACAGATTCAAGATAACAAAAAGTCCAACCTGCTGTTGCAAGGAGGGAGAACAAACCACTAAGCACCTAATTCTTCATTACAAAAACCTGGAAAACGAGTGAAAAGGGTTGAAACAGCACATAGCAGCCACAAGAAGCAACTGCATCACAAAAACGAACAAGTTACAAAATTCTTAGACGCATTTCGCACTTTCATCAATTCAATTCACTTCACGTTACTTCAGCAATAGTTTCAAATACCTATAAATAGTTATGTTAATGTTACATTTGTAAATCTTGTACACATGTTTAGTTATCTTTTAGAAGCATATTTCAAAACAGAAACAAAAATATAATTCTTTATAGAAAAAAAAAGGTAAATTCCACACTTTCCATACTTGTCATCCTACACAAACTCTTTTATTCGCTAGTGAAGTAAATATTAGAAAAGCTAAAAGAAAACTAAAATATGTAATACTGCTTTGCAATGGGGCATGTTGTTAATAAGCTCAAAAAAAAAAAAAAAAAAAAAAAAAGCAGGGGAGACAGCCGCCTTTCTGTTGTGCGAGAGCCCAGCACTTGTTCAACCAATAAGCCCTCATTTTTGGCAGTCAGTTATCAAAATTGGAGTCTGGTTCAATTCATTATGAGTATCAGATTTCTGGATCGATGAAAATAAGACTGCGAAATACGCAGATTACTGTGGCTAACAGAAGGAAAGATGAGGTAAGGAAATCACAGCAAGCTACAGTAGCAAGAAGACGGGTAGCATAGGACGTGTGGAAGTTCGACTGCTATAGCCGCCAAAGAGGATAATCAAGCGACCCGTCGACCTGGCATATTTTTAGTTTTCAGGGGGGGTATATTTTTTCTACTAAGCACACAGCCGCACTAGCTATCCGGCATCGCCATCCACTACGAACATAGAAGCACAGCAGCAAATATGAAAGAAAGGAAATAATCAAAAAGAAAACGAGAAACCCTCCCAGAATTTGCTTACCGACCCCGAGGAAACCATGAAAAGCCCAAAGGCCAGAGCGGGCTGTTACCGGGATCGAACCTGCGATCTGCAGAATGCGAGTTGCCCACGTTACTGCGGCTCCACCTCGCTCCGTTAGGTGAAATAATGGAGAGGTTTTCAATCTGGTATCGACCCCGAGCTTCTGGATGAATGCATCAGTTCTGCAGCGTTAAAACGTAAACCGCGATGACGCATTTCCTACTCTCCTCTACCCATAATAAAATCCTAGCTGTAGGCATCTTAATCCCAGTTTGTAACATCCGCTGCGTTATATTTGTGTGTCAAAGCCTTTTGCCAATAACTAGTGAAATATACGCAGGCCAATAAAGGTTAACCAATGACAGGAGCGTCCGAACGACAAATGACATTTTAAGCCGTTGTTTCCAAGGATCATGGTGGCCGTGATGCTGCAGGGAATATGTCGAGAACTGCTTCCTTCGTTAACCCACAGCTCTCTAGGTTTATTTATAACACATTACGCTACCCTGCTTCCTTAACGGGACACTGAAGTGCATTAAGTGATGGCTTACAGGATTATATTAAAATCATGCTTCCATACACATGACTTTCTCTACTTATTCTATAATTATACTTCTTACAAAAGATTCTTCTTCTTTCTACTCCACGTTAATCGAGATAGGCATTAGCAGAATGGTCTTATTACTTAGCTCCTTATTGCCCGAAGGGAACTAAGGGAATAATACACTAAGTATAAAGTGGTAGCCAAATGTTTTAAAAGCTGGTACAAGCAAATGGACATAGGTATCATAATTACACCTCAGCTTTGGTTTTTCATCTTTGTTACAAAATAAATAGTAAGTTAAACAAGACAGTGACTATAAACTGAAGTTGTAGTTATTGAAAACTTGTAATCTACTGAACGATGCGGTGGAATGTACTGCGTTCAAATGCTGCCCCCTTTATCACACTGATGTTATGGATCGAGCTAGGATTTTTAGCTAAAGTAGATCGAAAATAAAAGCACCCCTAGGTTCTCGGTTTCCGGGCCCATAGGCACAAGTTTGGCAGGAGAAAGAATGATTTATAGGTTAGAATGATTCAGTTATAATATTTAATTCATTACGTATACCGGTGTTTAAAATATTAAGCGAGAGAACCTAGAAAGATAAGCAATACTTGTAAGTTATCTTTGGTACGGTGTTATGCACAGATATTTGTAGTCTCGATGTGGGCAAAATTCAATTATCAACACCTACCGTTGAACGAAAGACGGACCTAAAGCAAGCCCTTACAGATTAAAACCTTTTTTTACTTTCTCTAGCCCGGATATACAAAATATATATTGTGGATAGAGAAGTATGTACCTACTGTATTCCACCCAAAAGTTCGATACCGAGATTTCACCGGAAATGTGTTTTGAGGTTTCCGTAGTCCGAAAAAGTATTTTAAAAAAAAGGCCCGTGGACAGCATAGTTCAAAAACGAAAAGTTGGTTAAAAAGCAAACTTGGAATATAAGTTTCAAGGATGCGACACGAAGATTTTCAAGAAAAACCCCAACCAAAACTACCCTTAAAATGGACCATTTTTCGTATTTCTGAATTTCTCAGAAATGGCTCTAACTATTTTTATTAGAATGCCGCTATTAAAGATTTACATTACAAATAAAATGTATATTTTTAATTTTCTGGGAGTACCTCTGAAAGCTCTTTATTCTGGTTGAGTTTTACATAATTTTGCATAACGGTTAAACCATAAGAGAAGGCAAAAACTTGCTGCACAGAAGATATAGATCTACTTAATCGCATTATATGTTATATACGTTTTTCTTGTAGATTTTACCGTTTTCGAGATATTCATTGTGATTAGTTTCAATTTTCAACTATCCAAACTTTCTCAAACGGGACCATGCAAAGCGAACAGAACTTCAATTGTTTTACATAGCGACCAGCTTTTAAAAGATTTAACGGTAGCTTTAGTCTAATGTATTCCCTTGATTCCCTTCTACTTACAAGTAAGCAAGTAATAAGTCAAATTGTGCTAATGTTTAATTAGATTAGCATGACGTAGCATAAAAGAATAATCTTTCGTAAGAAGATCAGTGTGTTTTGTGGAACAGCTAGAGAAAGTTATGTGAAAGCATCAGATAATTTGGATAGGTAGAGTCAAACTGTAAAATTCAATGCCATAGTCGGGATTTGAACCACGGATCTCCCGGTCTCTAGCCGGTTGCTCTACCACTGAGCTACCATGGCAACATATCGGCATAGCATTGAATTGAACAATGCGAGTCAGTTGAGAAATTCAATGCTATGCCGGCATATTGCCATGGTAGCTCAATGGAAGAGCAACCAGCTAGAGACCGGAAGATCAGCGGTTCAAATCCCGGCTATGTTATTCAATTTTTCAATCTGACTCTACCTATCCAAGTCCTATCCTGCACACGGTTTCTGTGAGAAAACAATTACAATTCTCACAATTGTCCATAATAGTTGGCTAAAACTATGAATCCTGGGACTTAAAGTACTTACAACATTGTAAGTTGCCATTGGGGTTGTCATCTCAAAATAATTTGAGATTCCTTGTATGGTTTACCGGGAAACATACGAGCCAGTTGAGAAATTCAATGCTATGCCGGTATGAAGCAATGGTAGCTCAGTGGAAGAGCAACCGGCTAGAGACCGGGAGATCCATGGTTCAAATCCCGACTATGGCTTTGAATTTTTCAGTCTGAGTCTACCTATCCAACTCCTGTCCAGCACCGGTTTCTGTGAGAAAACAAATAATTCGAATAGAAATCATATGAGCGAGAAAGCTGGGACACAGGTATTTTTATTTTCAATGTATTGTTACTATAAAATTGAAACTCAATCTGCGACATCAATATGACAATGGTCACTTCTCGGTTAGCAGCGTTTTGCACGATACTTACTCGAGCCAACTTGTGCTGACGATCCCCAAGATTGCAAACCCAGTATTTACTATTTATTCTTATTTTTAATAACTGCTACTTCAAGCTGAAAAGCGCATCACCAATTGTGTTTAAGAGTGTTGTTTATCCGTTAGAATAGAACACTTCACAATGTCTACATAATCGCGGTGTGAAACCTTTCCAAAATGGACTAATACACCCGTTTCAATACCATACAAAGCAGGACTGCGAGTCTGTGATAGAGCTGCCGCCAAGCGTTTGTCTTCTCAAACAATGAGTTCTTTTTCTCTTATCGATGCTAAAAACGCTGTTTTGTCGCGTATTGACGGTGCTGAGACACAAAACAGATGACGAGTATAATCGACACTTTTCGATTACAGCTGACTGGCATCATCGCCAACAACAGCAGCGAGGATTAGGTCTGTCAGCATCCATTCACCGGCTTCAAATGATATCAACGTGTTACATGCTACTGTTCTTTGGAACAATTTCGATGTTAATGTTCACGTTCTCCTTGAAATTTTTATTAGGGCTGAACATTGCTACACAGCTTTGTCGCCTTCTTTTCGCAGCTGTGTTCAATTTTGGGTGCTCTAAGGAAGCATTTATACAGGAATTAACAAAGTGGTGCCTGTTGCATAAGAACACGGTCACGTGAACACCAAAACCCTTGACCACTTGCGGGCTTTTATCACTTTCTCTACCAATACTATGTGCGTACATAGTAGGTAGAAAATGTGGGTATAGTATACTACAAAAAATTCGATACCGAGAGCAAGTGATTGAAAACAAACAAAAACACTTTTAGAAAAGTGTGTCTGCATAGCTCTAAAAACGGAAATACCGTTAAACACCGAATACCACATGAAAATTTCCAAGAAAGTCAAAAATTCTAGGTTTTTTTTTTTCAAAATAATCTCTAACGATTTTGATTAAAATGCAGAACATGAAAGAGATTTACTGAAAAAAATGTATATCTTGAATTTTCTAAGTATAACCCCTGAAGATCTCTTCATTCTGGATTACTTCTGCATAGCTGGTAAACCGTAAGAGACAAGACAAAAGCTTACTACACAAAATATGCAAATTTCGTTAAAACACACAATTTATGTCATAAATAAATATGACAAAATTGTGTGTTTAACGAAATGTTCATATATACATATATGTATATATATATATATTTTTTTTTTTTTTTGGCGGGGAGATAACCATTTCCGAGATATTCCTTACTATTGGTTTCAATTATTAAATACTTAATATTTTCTTAAACAGGAATTTGCCTTTCCTTTTTCTTTTGTTTTATTCTTGGCCATACTAAACTGAATTTCAATCACATAGCGATAGCTTTTAAAATACCTTTAGCTTTTGTTTATTTTCTATTTATAAGGAACTAAGTAATAAGAAAATTTTTGCTAATCTTTATCTCAATTGACATGAAGAGATATAAGCATAATTTTTGTAAGCATATTTTGTTACAGAATAGGTAGAGAACTTCATGTGAATCAGATTTTGTCTTCTTACATTCCTATTAAACGTAAGGTATATGCGGATATTTAAAATCTGCGGCGTTTAAAACTGCCGCGCTAGCTCTCCAAGCTCCATGAAACTTGATAACAGGTCACTAGTACAGCTTGATTGGTGCAAGTTTTAAGGAGCTTTTGCGCATGCGCAACTGGTGTGACATAATTATCCAATGGACCAAGTACATATGGTATGTCCACACCTGAAGACGTGTTCTTAAGGGCCATTCACATTGAAAATTAACCGTAGACGCACTGACTTAGAATATACACGCATAATTAAATGCACCATGATAAACGTAAACGTCGGCTATAACCAATCAGAAATTAAAACAAGTGAACTGCGCTTTGCGAGTGAATAGCAAACTAAAATGACTGGCAGAGCGAGAGTGTGACAGCATTCGTGCACTGCAAACTTGAGTAGCGAATCTGATTGGTGTTTTATATTTTAAAGAACGGTTGTCTCGTCGTAGACGATGGTGGATTCGTCCCCTTAATCAAAGACGAATTAACGGAGGGGAAATAAGAGAGAATCATCAAGCGAAGCCATTTTAATAACTCATAGAGCAGTGTTCTCATTGGTTGATTCTACGTTGCATGTGATTCCTTGGCGTTTGCAAGCTTCTGTGTTAACATACTACGGTTATGTCTACGTCAATGTCAATGTAACCATCGTGAATTGGCTGCAATCTTCTGTGTCTACGGTTGATTTTCTATGGGAATGGCCCTTTACGCGCCAAACTTCTCTTACCTTGTTTCTTAGTGTCTTTATAATTTAATGTCAATTCACTACAGCCGGAGTGGTTAAAATGCACGTGTGTGGAAACCTCTCCCGCTTTCTCCATACCAACACACTTTCAACTTCAAATTATTTAATTGGCACATTGTTATAGAACGGTCTACTAAATGATATGTACACAAGAACAAATGTCCACAGATCAACCCATCTTTTGTTCTACAACTTATGAATAATAATAATAATAATAACAATAATAATTAATGATTCTTAAGGCTTAAAGCTTTCACGACAAGCATATTGATTAGGGCTTAAAGGGTAATTTGCCGTGTCAAGTTTATAAACGCTGAGATTTCGGCCATTATAAAGTTCATGGCTTTCTTCAGGGACTGAATGAAGTAATTGGGCATTCTGTCCCAAGGGAGGGAGGTGAATAGGTGCAAATAATTTGATATTTTGTAGGGAACAATGCATATAACAAGTGTATCTCATTTTGTCCACGTTAACAAATTTACGTACTTATAGAATAGTGTAAAGCTCGAAGTTTCCGTGAAGCCAGAATTGATATACCTTTTAAATACTCATCCCATTGAAACCTTTTTAAAATACGTTTATTATGGTCACAAATTTTTCATATAATATAAAGGCAGAAATAGTCAAAAGTTCATATTTTTGACATCGTTATCCTCCCTCAGTGGAACGATACCATTTCCTTGAAAATTGAATAGGACGCAGAAGCGTGAGGTAAAAACCGGTGCACAACTATCTTCAGTTGAAGAGCATTACGTAAGTTTCACTAAAACAGTAAAATAACATTTAGCTTTAAGGAAAAATTTTAAACACATTCTCGTCTCTGAAGTTTTCTCCGAAGATTTCAAAATACATTGCATAAACGATAAGTTCAATCCAACAAATATCTACTTTCGTTTTCTCATTTTGGGATGAAATCAACCTTCAAAAGAAAAACAATCAATAGGAAATGGAGCAAATTCTCCTGTGTGCGTTGGGATTATACGATCGCACCTCTTACAAACAATTAGGCGTTTATACTCAAATATGCTTAAGAACATATTATGGTTATGTAAACACATGTGCACTCATTAGAGCCACTGCAAACACGAAAGGTGTTTCTGAGTATCACCCGCGTTATGGAGGTATCGGGGGAAAAAGTGGTTTGCACCTTTCGCCTATATATAAAATCAATTAGTGAGAACAAGTTAATTGGTCCGTTGTGTTTTGCAGGCCGGTGTAGATACAAACGAAACCGACAGAGCAGAAAAGCTGTGCAAAAACACAGAAACCTGTTTAACTAAGCGGCATTAATGGAACAAGTCCGTTAGTATCTACATAACTAGGTGCCTTTTATACCGAAGCGTCTGGAACTTCGAAATGAAATTGGTATGGAAGCCGATAGGAATGTAGCTCCGTAAAAATTACATTTCTAACCTGTGCCTTCCTTGCTCAGGCTATGAAAACAGCCATCTTGTTAATTAACAATGGAGAGAATCCACCTCGAACAAATGAGCATCGATAGACGCTGTCTCAGCGAGATTAACGTGTCATACACGAAGAGTGATGTCTTTCATGAATACAGAAGCATTCTACAGGACGTTACACACGGGCCGTGTCGAAACCTGCTATCTGATCCTTAAATAACGCAATATCTGAATTGATAACTGTTACAAAAGTTTCAAAAGCACGCTAGTTGTACAAAGACAAGAAAGAGTACTTGAAAACGTCCTACTGTGGGTCCACCATCACGTTAAGGTCGGTGATCTATGAGTTTCCGTATCTCTTAAGAATGCCCGATGATGCTTTGAGCACGATATTCTTATCCGTGAAGGGACGTTGAGCTGGTCCGCAGGGCCACCAAACAAATCTCTTACAACTCTCCAAACTAGCGGCTTGACTAGTAAGATTAGCAAATGAAATAATGTAATTATGAGAATGCTTATTTTTAAATACACAATAAATAATTATAATACATGCCTTAATTAAAACATATACACATGTTATTGTAATTACTTATAATGTAGGTATTTTAAAATAATAATATATAAATATTTTTTAGAATAAACTGTTTATTGTTATTTTCTTGGAAAGGGATAGTTTACAGCAACCTTAGTAAAACAAAAAGCATGATTATTTGGGGTTTTTATTTTCATATTTTAGTCAAATTAGTCAAATAAAGAATTTATATTCCACTATTGTTAATTTATATTTATAAAAGTCTTTATTTGCAAAGAACTGATAAATAATCGAAGTCCATGTTTGAATCCGTATTAGTTACATCATTTATCATAATTACTTTACCTACTTTTCAATAGATATGTGGTTTTCATGTTCACCAGAGTTAAATACACAAAACTATTTTTTCCAAGTGCATTTTGATAAAACTAAAAGTAAAATAAAATGACCATATTACCAATGTTAAAGTGAAAATAATTTTTTACGCGCTTTCTTCACTTAATATTTATTACGAACAGGATTTATTTGGCCACACATTACGCTAATGGTGTTCCTTGATTCCTTTCCTTCTGCGGATAAATAGGAGTGGGTAAGCGAGCAACTTTCCAGTATACCAGCGAGCAATTGGTAAGCAGGCCTGTTTTAGAAAAACTACTCTTAAGATACTATTCACTAAAATCCGTTAAGTTCTTCGACTTTTCGACATTGAGAACATCTTTGGTATCCTATACCTCAAGCATTTTTTGCAGAGTTTTAGTCTGTGTTCATTGGTAGTATAGATACCATTTCAGAGCACCAGACTTGCAATAAACGAAACCATAATTATTTCATCTTTAACCTATTATGGGTTCGAGTTTCGGCTTAACCTGAAAATTTTCCAGTGAACTTGGAATCACGTCTGATGACCAGGAACGTTTCCATTGGTTAACCACTGAGGTCGTTGGCGACAGTTGTTTTCGATTTACACTCCCTTTCTTATCTGTATGGTGTAATTTTAAATTCAGCTGATAACATTAGCTTGATAGTTTTCCCACTACACTCTCAAAAGTGAAAAATATTACACTGTGACCATAATTCTTTTTCACCCTTTGAGGCCTTATTTGAGGGTGAATAAAAGAGAAACTTGCTAAAGAAATTATTTTAAATGTCAACAGATTTTCTGTTGAGAGCCTGAATATGCCACCAACCAGAAATGCTAGTGCTATCTAAGCTCCTGAACATGCCTTACTAAACGGTTTAGGGATACAAGTGAAATTTTTACTACAATTGGTCTAAAAATCGAAAATTATTTTTATAGCAACATCTTTTGGAACCTCTGGGCATTCATAGAGATTCCACGTTTAGCTGGCCCCCATTGATCCGAGCTCTACAGCCATTTATAGATCGTACAATACACCTGCTTCCTAGCATCCTGTTTCATGAAGCAGCTTTTCTCAAAATTAAATTTTCTTACATTCAAAATGTTCCAGGCGTCTCGGTTTTTGTTTAAATACAACTAAAATTTCCCAAAATGTGCACAAGTACCTATTGTAACATTGCTATGGACAAAATTATCCTAACACTAACAATAATTTTTTCAAAAAACAAACTTGTAATACTTTAAAAATAATGATAATTCTCTAATCAAGGTTGTTAAAATACGAGTATTACGCTAATTTTATTCTGTGTAGTTCAGTGGCCCAATTCAGAAAATGCCAAACAATTTTCTCAAAATCTAAGGCGCGCCGAACCTTTTGATTATAAAATTTATGAAATTATTTACATCTTATAAGTTGTTTATCCAGTTTGGATGAAATCGGGTATTAATATTAACATAGCGGTAATGCAATCAATAAAACTTTCATAAAGATCTATACGGAAATAGAACAATTTGAAATTTCATTCCCAATGTCCCTTTAATATCAAATTACGGTTCTGTTGTTCAGTTCAAGTAGCAAGTTAAAGTCAAACAAGGAACACTTGGTAAAAGGACCATATTTAAAGTGCATTCTATCTCTAGAACATTACCGATGCATTATGCTTCAGAGATTCTTTGCTGGCACTGCGAGCTCTAGAATGAATATTCCGTTCGAGAAATGTGTGATAGCTAATTTAAGTTTTATGACATACGTCCCTGTTGAGCTGGTAAAGCCTGTATCACCTAAAAGGGCCATGTTCCACTGACTTCTGGATGGACAGCTTTCCTGCTGCTGGAGTTTCTGCGTGCCGTACCTCCTCATGGCCGGAAGAGAATGCGGTTGAAACACGGCGGGGCGCCTGCCCACTTCGATGTCCACGTTCATGAGCATCTGCACAACGAATTGCTTATTGGAAGAGGGGTCAAGTCTAGCTGCTAATGGAATGGTCAGACGTCATTTTTCTTGAACTTTCCTGTGGTGCTCAGCAAGATTTTGATCTACAAAACCATAAAAGAAACCAACGAGGAAAATTTTCTTAGCGTTCTACCGGCATGTGCCTTTGTTCATCCTTGAACATCATCAGTATATGAAATTTTAAGTTATAAATTAAACTTCTAATCGTTTATTACTAAGTGTCTCACATACTTATATATAAGAACTCTCTAAAAACATCGGCTGAAAGGCTTCCTAGAGGTAAAGAGAAGCCGCATGTTAACATTTAGATTATCACAATAATAAAAGCTAATCTATGTGCACTATTTCATTTAAATGTGAAGTTTCGTTTACTGTCAGTTAAGTAAATATGTTTCAGAAACTAAATTTTAGGGGGAATTGGGTCCGAAATTTTTACCACAATCGGCCATGTTTGTTGAAACATTTGAGCATCCATAGGGAATCAATATTTAAATGTCCCCCCCTTTGCTTCGGGCTCTACAGTCATTTAAAGAATATAAAATAGACATATTTCTTAGCATACTAATTTATAAAATAGCGTGTTTCTCAAAACTATATTTTCACACTTTCAAAACATTCCAGGCGTCTCTGTTGATTCAAATACAGCTAAAATTTCCCATAATGCATCCATTTTGATATTCCAGGCAACAAAACTATGCTAACACCAACAGTAATTTTAAAAAGGTATGTTTATGGAAAAAAGTTAGTTTTAGAGATCAAAATGTTTAAATTTAAAAACAGCATCAATATTCTGTAATCAAAGTTATTGCAGTTTAAATGCTTACAGATTTCTTCTGTGCTTTAAAGCTCCAGTTTAAAAAATGCCAACCAATTTTCTCAAAGGTTGAAGCGTGTGAACATTTATGCAACATATTTACATAATAAAATTGGTAAAATAAATTATATCTTGCAAAATATTTATCCAATTTGAGTGAAATTTGGTAGTAATATTAACATATCAGAAATACAACCATAATACTTCTTCAGAAAAATCCACACAAAAATATAGATATGTGAAATTGCACTCCCAGTGTCCACTAAATTCAGTTCATAACTATTTTATACGGAAACAAGGATTAGTTATATAATTTTAAGGTGTTAGAAAGTGGAATAAAGAACCCATTTATTTCATACGATATGAGTACACGAGTGTTAAAAGCAAGCTTACAATTCTAAAAGCAAGCTTACAATTCTAAAAGCAAGCTTACATTTACTCTTCCATCATAAAATCAACTTTTAATCAAATAAAACACGATGTACTTATTTATAGCTTTTCATATACACAAAAAACAACTGAAAAGCTTGATGAGCTTCAACTTGGCGTTTTACTATTTTAGGGGTTCTTCCCTTTAGTAACTTCTATATAAAATTTTGAAAATATTATTCAAATACTGAAGAACAAATATGTTAAAATTTACATGTTGGAATGTTAATTAATCCTTTCGGGATCTTCGGTAATAGCATAATAATACTAGAGAACCATTCATATGCATTTATTCACTAATTGAAGTAAACATCACTGGTAGCTGGCAAACATGAAATAAAAATCTGATGTGTCACATTTATATGACTTTCCCTATCTGTTCTGCAAACAAATTTCACACAAAAGCTTACTCCTATGATCTTGTTACTTAGTTCTATGAGTAGAAGGAAACTAGGGAATACACTAGGCTAAAGTGATACTCAAATGTTTTAAAAGCTGTTGGTATACAATTTCCGTTGAAATCGCTTTGCCTTGCATGGCCAGGAGTAAAAGAAAAGAACCACGGATGGCCTCCTGTTTGAGAAAAGCATAAGTATTTTAAAATTGAAGTAATAATAATAATAATAATAATAATAATAATAATAATAATAATAATAATGAATAACTCGCAAATGGTTATCTCCACAACAAAAATTAATAGGATGTGTGTTTTGACGAGATCTACAATTTTTGTCCAGTAAGCTTTCGTCTAGATATATCTTACGGTTTACCAGATATGCAAAAGCTATCCTGAATGGAGAGTATTTTATAGGCTATTTCCAGGTGGAAAAAAATACATTTTACTTGTCATATAGATATCTTTAATTTACAGTATTTCTATCAAAATCCTTAGAGCCATCTTTTAGAAAATCAACATTTTAAGATATACATGTTTAGGCTTTCACGGCCGGCGTTAATCCAGTAGAATGTAGAGATTTCCGGGTTTGTAGGCCATAATCGATTAGATGAAATGTCACCTGACGTTCTGCCCGTGACTCCGCCGGAAATCTTCAAAGGATGACTCTTGCTGGTTGAAACTAGTATCCTGGTTTAAGAGTCATCCTCTGCAGATGCCCGGCGGAGTCACGAGCGAAACATCAGGTGACATTTCATCTAATCGACCACCTCACTTTTATTAGATATGTGGTTTTCATGTTCACCAGAGTTAGTTAAATAAAACTATTTTTTCCAAGTGCATTTTGGTAAAATTATAAGTGAAATAGAATGAACATATTTCCAATGTTAAAGTGAAAAATTATTTTTACGCGCTTTCTTCACTTAATATTTATTATGAACAGGATTTAGTTGGCCACACATTACGCTAATGTTGTTCCCCGATTCCTTCCTTCCCTTCTGCGGATAAACAGGAGCAATTGATAAGCAGTCCTGTTTTAGAAAAAACATTCTTAAAATACTATTCACTAAAATACGTTAAATTCTTCGAATTTTCGACACTGAGAACATCTTTGTTATCCTATACCGCAAGCATTTTTTCTTCAGATTTTTAGTCTGTGTTCATTGGTGGTATAGATACCATTTCAGAGCACCAGACTTTCAATAAACGAACCATAATTATTTCATCTTTAACCGTATTGTGGATTCGATTTTGGCCTAACTTGAAAATTTTCCAGTGAACTTGAATGACGTCTGATGACCAGGAACGTTTCCATTGGTTAACGGCCTACAAACCTGAAAATCTCTTCATTCTGCTCAACATTTTAAACTTATTTTCCACGTAAAGGGTAGTTTGGGGTGGAAGATTTCTCGAAAATTTTCATGTCGCAAAGTTGGGAGATACTATAATATTTTAGTGGTCCTTAATTTCGATATCCATTTTTGGGTGGAATACAATACCTTCTGTACCTACTATGTACACAGAGGTTAAAAAAGTGGTCTATATTGATATAAAGGAATACATAAGGAATTGTGGAAACTGCGTTTAACCGGACAATATCCTCTCTACACCCATTTACGTGAGGAAAGCACCTAATGCAGTTAATATTATTCCCTTGCACGACGACGGGTCTTACCAGTATCACGCAATTTCATCGCCGCGTGCGGTCAATGGGTCAGAAAGCAGATAAAACTAAGGCGGCAGTCTGTATCTGCTTCCATAGGGAGTTATTGCGATAGATCAGGATTCACTATGACGGTAAGCTTCTGGCCGTAGTCTAGAAGTCTATTAGGATTCATAAGCTGTGCCGCTGAAGACGTACACCTTAGTCTTAAGAGACGGAAAGGAGAAATGAAGGTCTTGATTTTTTTTTTTCATAAAGGAGCTGGGTTATTTGCCCTTAACGCTGAAACCTATAGTTTTATTGTTGATCCCCTTGCTTTGTAGTTTTGGTAGAATAAGAGAGACAATGGGAGACAATAGGCTATTAACTAAATCTTCTTTACGAAGATCATCTTCTGGGTTTATTAATCCCGGTGGTTTATCTCTCTTGGTTTACAGCGGGCTATACAAAACGAACTTCAATTCTTTCATATAGGACCAGATTTGAATAGATTTCAATATCGCTTTAGCCTAGTGTACACCCTTACGTCCCTTCTACTTACAAGGAAGCAAGCAATAAGACAATTTCTGCTAATGTTTACCTTGATTAGCAATACTCTTTTATAAGGAAAGTTGTTTATGTGGCAACTAGAGAAAGTCATGTGAATCGAGCGCATCAGATTTTTTAAGATGGGAAGACAGTTTTCTTTGGAACAATGTGTTTTTGTATGTAAATGTTATTTTAAATACGAATTGACTCGTCGCGTTCGTGAAGACTTTATCCTGAAGTTTCCAGCAAAACTATCTCCTTTCAGAACATTAATTCATGATATTTTGAATAATTTTCAGACTACTTACTCAGAGCAAAACAAGGAACATACGCGAGACGTACAGTGAGCAACAGAAAAAAATAGACGAAATTTGCAAACATGTTGTACGTTCTCCACGAAAATCACACCTGCATTGGAGGAACTTGCGGAAAACATACGAACTGAAACACGAAATATTACAGTGGTGGAACTAAATCGTGGTAGTCTAAATGTGCAATGCTTGTAGCTTCTGGGGAAGACATTTATAGTATTTACTATGTGCTAAGAGCTATTTTGTTATATGTACAGGTTTATAGAAATACAGATTTAAAAAGCTAAGAAAAGAGTGCTAATGAGGCGGCGTAGCATATCGCTACCCAAATGCAAAACTCCGTACGGGCGGCCAAGTTTTACACAGATCTTGTATTAGGTGACACGAAACGAAAAACATAAACTCTGTTGCACTTTTTGTGAGATTAGCATATTTTTCCACCTCTCCCCCGCCATAATCCGCGGTTTTAAATGATTATATTCTCCTATTTAATATATATTTAAAAGTTTATTTAATCAGAAGTCAGCATAATTAATAAATATTACAAAATAACTTAGAAGACACCAGTAATTCATACCCTAGCAACTACGATCCACTTGCAGATATGAAATGAAATTAACATTGAAAAATGAAGCCGCAAGAGTTAAAATTAGGTTCAGTAAATTCTGGTATAAAATGGCGTTCATGTTTATACACCCTGTACTATCTTATTGGCCATGTTAGTGTTTTACAGTTCAGAGCAGAATATATGTCTTACAAAACATCATGGCGAAAGTCAAGAATGAAAAGTTGTATGCACTCTCAGAAGAATTCAATATGCAATTTATCGAAACTGTTGGCAAAAACATAAGATATGTGCGTAGTCCAATATAACAAAGTTATTAATTATTAGAACCCAGTAAATGCAACAAAGAAGGTTTATGCAACCGACTTAAATATTAATAAAGTAATTTCACCAGAACCCATTTTGACATTTACTTATGTACGTATTTTGGAATCAATTTTCCCTTTTCTGGCGATAGCTTCCACCTTAAAATCCTTTCACTAATAATCATATTAATGTTTTATGGTACATCAGTGTACTTCTCCACTCAGAGAATGTGTATGTTGTAATAATCTTCGCGGTTATTCACATGTACATTAATGCATTTCATTGTTTTCCGCGGGATTACTGGGAGTGGAACAGTGAAAGCAAAACACAAACAAAACGAATAGATCGTTGACAACAGACACTCACAGAGGCAGGTTTATGTACTTGACAATAAAAATATATGAAACACGTCTTCCAGCCTGCAACTTCCCGCAAGAACTTCAATCTTTGAATACTTGTGAATAAAATATCAGGTTCTCTACCGGTTTACTGGTGTTGTGTGCAAACAGGAAAGGAGATTTCCAACAAGAGCTGTCATTCTAGAGATATTCAACTTGATGTGTTCTCCATGGAGTAGCGGTGTATTACTATGTTTGCTCCCTAAATGGAATCTAAACATTTGCGCATCTATTGTAAAACACTTGTTTCTGGCAACGGTCATGGGACTATTATTCAAGCAAACGTATCGCATTTCGACGCTGTGTCTAATGGTCGGATGATTTGCGCCAAAAGACATTAAATCAATATCTAATCCGACACTGCTCACGCTATCTAAATCCACACTTCAGTGGAGGATTTTGCGTACCGTAGTATAGCGCGAGTGTTTAATTTAAAATGTTTATTTTTTATCCTCTTGATTTCAAAACGGATCTGAATATTTCAATATGTAAGGGTAATATGCAATTAAAACTGTGGTTTCTTGTCATCCATTAAAATAAGTTTTTGTTTGTCTTTATACTTTTAAAACCTGCATTTTGGTACTGGAATTATTGTCATATTAAATGTGTAATATTTTTATATACAAGTAATTGGGAATAAAGAAATAATTACGATAAATTATTTCATATATTAAAATCAGCGAATAATGTAAAATGCATTAATTATAATTTTGTCATAATAAGATCATTAGTTAGGCGCATTGTTACAAGAACGGTTTTGAAGAGTAAAGGTTTTGGGGAAAGAAAGAAAAAATAGTTTAAAATCTTTAAGTTCAATGACTACATGATAACAAATAGTTAACAATGAAAAGGACTCAATTTTTCGTTTGTTTATTATGAGAGCACGGGCGTTAACATTTTAAATAATAAATCCTTTCCAAAATGATAGTCTGTCGGTTTGCTTTAGGCAGAGTTAATGGGCAATAATCATTAAACGTCTATTTTGCTATTCAAGGATATGTTCTACCAGGTAAGATTTAAAAAGTAATTAGGATAGATAATGGGGAATAGGGATTAGAAGTAGGTATAGATTTTCTAAGATTAATGAATTTTATTTCTGAACCGAAAAAAAATATTATAGCTGCTAAAGTATATTTCTGATATCTAAAATATTTATTTATTTGGACAGTGTCGTGTGTAAAGTTTGAAGCTTACCCTTAGCAACAGTATTTTTTCGAAGTTATAAACGTAAAATTTAATTATTTCAATCATAACGATTTTTAGGAACTTTTAATTCTCTCCCGAAACAAACGCAATTCTATTTTACTGCAAATTTCATAGTCAAGATTTTATAGCATCACAAACTGAACCTGCCTTTTATCACTATAGAAAATGTTTGTGCCAATTTACTCATGGATACTTCGTTTGGCGAATAATATATGTAGTTTGTTTTACTTTTTTCTACCTCTTGCCTTATCTTGCCTTGCTCAAAACCTAAATTCATTGAGAATACCTTTTGAAATCTAATAATCTCAAAAATATCAATTTTTAACAAAACGGCATGCATGGTCTGTGAACAGCGTAATTCAAAAACCGAAAACTTGAACAATTGCAAACTCTGATACTCGAATCCTCACCATTTGCATGTGCCTGGGGCATATTTTAAAGAAAAGTTCCTAACTCAAAATTACGGTTTACATGGAAAATGTTCACTATGTTTTACTTTCTTAAAAATTATTACAGGATTTGTTTAAAAATGATGTAGGTATGTTGATGTCTTTTATAACTAATAAAACGTATTTCCAGCATTTTCTGAGCATAACCTGGAGCTTCTCTTTATTCTAAACGAATTTTGTATATTTATGTACAACTATAAGAGATAGGTTAAGACCTTATTACGCGAAAAATGTAAAGCGAAATTTACTGAAGCATATCCATTTATGAAATATTCCACAGGTTTTAAAGCCATTTAGATATAATTAGATACAATTATTGTTAATGTATGGGTAGTTAACAGTTATCCTTGATTATTAACCAGTAAATAAAATAAATATAGGCAGCAAAGAGCATAGAGGAAGAGAGAACAAAGAAAGAATTAAATATAATAATAATGATAGTAGTGAAATTTATAAAGTTAATAATATCTATGTTTAAAATGAATTTATTTAAAATATAAAAGAAACATAACATAAATAATAATATGAATAAATATGATATTATATTTTAAAATATATAAAGGTAAAAATAAAGTTATTAAATAATATGTTATGAGATAAATTAGTATATAAATACATTGATAGATGAAAACACCATAAACAGATTATCCTATAAATAGTTAATATAGGATAATTATAGCGATTTTAGGAATTATCATGATATTACAATGAAATAAAAAGGGTACTGTAGGAGTTGAATTTCTGTTTATTTTATACGTTAAATAATTGTTTTTGAATTGAAAATTTAGTATTATTTTTAATTGTTCTATTTTGAGATCATTCTTAGTAGTTATAGTTTATTATCTACAAAAGAACCGCTTAAAATTATAGATAAAATGAAAGAAAATCCTAAGATCTGGTATAAGAGATTACGTGCGGGGGTATTTTACTTTGTGCTATACATCATTTATAGAGGTTTTATGCTATTCTTCTTCTTATGCGGCTTTGGGGGGGAATCTGACTAACGATATGCAACAGTGAAACAGTTATTTCTCTGCGTGCGCGCGTGCATGTGTGTGTGTGTGTGTGTGTGTGTGTGTGTGTGTGTGTGTGTGTGTGTGTTTGCATAAATTATTTGAAGTTCGATGAATAAGGAAAGTCATACGGGCGTAAAGCATTAGATATTTTTCTCTTAAACTTCTTCCGACTGCCCTTTGTTGTTTTCCCAACATACGTTTTACTTTTACGGCTGAAATAGCATTTATTGTTATTGTTGTTATTATTATTATTACATTTGGTAGCCGTATATCCACGCACCATTACAAAAATTTACAGAGCGGGAGAGTCCTTCCGGATGACGAAAGTGAAAGGTATTTGCAACATATCTAATACGGTTCCGTAAGCGAAAATCGATTTCTAACAACCACAGTGCCGAGCGGAGGTGGTGGTAAAGGGAACAGCACGATTATACATCACCAAGTCTTGCTCTCCCCCCCCCCCCCTAGCCTTCCACCCTCGTCCTCAAGAGGACGCATACGTTTCGCACGCACAATATCAGAAATCCTCAGTGCTCCAAGTCAGCATTCCGTGCTCAAATTACCAAAATTTGTTAAGTTCATAGCTGAAGGCAACAGGAGCGCGCCCCCCCCCCCACGTAAAACCGTAGGGATGAGCAGATAGTGCTATTCAAAGATTTTTCCAATTCGTTTCTTCTTTACTGCTATAAGAGAGCGTTTCTGTATCCACAACATGTTCTGGAGGTTGGGTAGAGGTACAGGGCGTTTAATAATGCTAAGAAAATGAATCTGTTCTCATGTTTATCATAAGTAATATAATGAGAGCTCCAACTTTTGTCGATAAATTTACCTGGAGAAAAGTTGTAGCTCGAGTTATATTTAATAAGACCATTTCGTGAATTAAATAACAATAAAATAAATAAATTAAATAAATGGCATGTGATTTATGGACGCTCTTTAACTACTGTGGTTCTCAACGTCTCATTCTAAATTGAGTGTAAAAGAGCGCTTAATTTTGCTCAGAGGCCTCTCTACCGGGCTTGAGGTTATTTTACATGCCGTACATCTACGACACAGGACCAACGGCTTTACTTCCCTTCCGAAGGAAGCCATGCTAAGGATTTTACACCCGAAAAAATCCATCGTCCTTCGCCGGGTTTGAACCCGCGAGCTAGGGAATATGAAGTTAGCTTGGTAACCATTACACAATGGAGGGCGACTAAAATAACAATGATTAGCCTATATTGACACGAAGAACAATATTCCTAAAATACATTAGTCTTGACGAATATTTGCACCAAAATCACTGCAACTTGATGTTCATATCATAAATTGCAGATGTCTTTGTATTGCTACATTATATTATTTTGGCTTAGTAACTCATGATTGCCATTAATATGTCTATTGGAACTTCCGCCATTATGTACGGGAATATCACTGCACACTGATATTTAGAGAGAAAACAACTGCACGTGGATACGATATATTTAGAAAAACAATTGCACGTGGGTGTGATAAAAAAGATTAAAATGCAGAGATAATGAGTCCGAATTTGTTGGAATTTTACGCGCCAATGTACTGATTGGCCACTTCCTACGATCACGTGTCATGAACGAAGTAGTCTTTAAAAACACTTCGTCGACTAGGACATTCCTAAACATTCCTATCAGAATTCACGAAACTAGAGCGCATTTGTGGTATATGTTCAGGATACACAGAACTGCATACAAATATGTGTTTATATGTGTTTCCTTACTTACCAGAATTCATTTTGCGAAGAGCGCTCATTACAAAACTATTCACAGTGCTGTGCTTCATAGAGGCGGTTATTCTACGACAGTAAATAAAAAACTTCGCCATGAACTTCGCTCTGCCAATCAGCGGTCTCCGTGTCACTATATCTATCTTCCTCTTTCTTCTGTTCCATATGTTGACATTAGACTACTCTTGTGTGAGACAGACTACTGTAAGAAAATTACAAGCAAAGCTTTGGGCTTCAGAAAGGATTGTTATTTATCGGTGTGTAGACCAAATTTATATTTCCTACATGTTACCCGGTAGCTCAGTTGTTTAAGGCAATCCTGGAGAATCATAGTTCAAATTTAACCTATGACATTATCATTTTTCAGTTTGTTTCTATCTTTCTAATGTTATTTTTTATTCCAATTTCCTGTGTGGCTTGAGACAATGTTTTCGGTGACACAATATTTAACGCCGGTTGTGATTCACCGCATGCAAAAGAAGACCTTCGCAAGAATAACCTCTGCAATAAGGCATATAGGTATGTGGCGTTGTTTGCCATATTTTCATCAATTCAGTGGTTTCTATTTTTCCCAAAGGTATACTTTGTCGGCCGTACGCTCGCCGCCAGTGGAATTTGTTTTGAAATAAATGGTTAAAAGGGGACGTGTGGTTTGGCAGGAAACTGTTGTTTTGTTTTTATTTTCATGGATATACCAAGCGAATCGTCGACATGGCACACGCATCTTTAATCAATACATTTTGAGCGTAGCAGTAGTTGAATTTGTGATAGAAACATTGTTCGCATTTTGCTTACAGCGTTAGTGGGCACCAAATGGGACTAACACTATGCTCGTTCGGTTTAATGCAGAAGGTGCTTTTATCAAAAAGATGTGTTGCTGATAAGATAACGCAATAAACTGCAAAATATCGAACGACGATACTGAAATTTCAGTTTCCTGAATGCCTCTATACCTACAAACCAACAACGTTTAGAAAATTGGCTTTGTTTTCAGCGTTCAGATAATTTTACCTACCTCAAATTAGATTTCGTTTAAAGGGAGATTAAAACTATATCCCGCCAGTGTTAACCTACTAAATTCATGTCTCTGTAACTATATAGACTGACATTTTAACAGGACGTAGATGTATGCTTTAGTGCACTGATACAATTTTATGGAATAGCTTTGTTCATAAGGAACATAAGATGTTTTCTGTTTTATAGATAATGTTTAACAATTTGTCATCAGCCAAATTATTTTTAAAAAAGTATTTAGATGTTATTACTTTCTCTAGCCCATATGTACAATGCACATAGTAAGTAAAGAAGGTATTACATTGTACCAAAATATTCTATGCCAAGATACATGTTTTGAGACCTCCTGAATAAGAAAAGCATTTTCAGAAAAAAATGTCTCTCTCTTGGTATTTAATTTAATTAATATTTCAAGGATGCGACGGAAGATTTTAAAAAAAATTCCCCCTGCTCTAACTTTTATATGGAATATTTTTACAAAATTTTGCTTTTACCAAAAATAGCTATAACGATTTTTATTAGAATACCATATTTTTAAGATATTTCATGACAAACAAAATGTATATCTTAAACTTTCTGGTAACGTACTCTGAAGAGTTCTGCATTCTGGATGACTTTTATATAGCTGATAAACCGTAACAGATAGACAAAAACGTACTACACAGAAAATATATACTTCTTTAAAACACACAGTTTATATAATATACTGTTTTGTAGAGTCAACCGTTTGTGAGATATTCTTTGTATTGGTTTCAACTTTAAATACTTAAAACTTTTCTCAAAAGGGAACTCATCTTTAGTCTCACCTATTTCTTATTTTATTCCTGACCCCTCAAAAAGAACAGAATTTCAATTGTTTCACAGAGCGATGAACTTTTTAAAGGATTTGACTATCGTTTTAGCCTAGTGTTTTCCATTTATTCCCTTCTACTTGAAAGGAAGCATGTAATAACACAATTTCTGCTAATTTTTATTTCGGTGAGCATGATGTACATAAAGGAATAATCTTTTGTAACTATAGTTTGTAGAGAAATTCATAAAAGCAACATATCAGATTTTTTGCTTTTCATTTTCTTCTTATTCTTCCTTAGTCACGGATCCTTGAATTGGTTTGCAGTGATATTCCATTCTGATCTATGTCTTCATTTTTAATACTTCATACGTTAGACTCGTCCTTAATTTGTTTCATGTATAGCGTCGTTAAATTAATTATAAGTTTACCCGACTCGCGGACTAAGACTCCTTGGCTCTTCCGTCGCCGTCTGCCGGGACTTTTAACAGCCAATTCCCGCGCTAATGTGCATAGCCACCATATCTCCTGTTATTATTGCGTCAGGTCCAGTCAATCAGATACCTCCATCTATGCAATCAATATGGTGCGTCATTTATCTATAGAAGAACGTTTGTTTCTATGCAAAGTTTACTTTAAACAGGCATCTACTCGCCGTGTGTGGAGGGAGACTCTTGAAAGTTTTCTAATCTCCATACCACCTGCAAGAAAGAAACACATGCGATTGTGCATGCTCTGAGTTCGGTGTTACACAAGAAATATTAAAGAAAACCAGTTTTAACGGAGAATAAGTTATATGAAATCGGTGCCAGTTTAGAGCGATATTGCGCTAATCAAATTAGCTCAACAAACAGGCGTGTCTTCGAATTTTGCGAGAAATTCTAATCGTCTGTTAAAACTAAAAACCTATCGCTATACACGATATTCTTACCACATGTGATGCCTGTTTAGAAGCAGAAGATCAGCATTTCCAGCGTTTACTATAAGGTAAGACTTAGTGTACCTTTGCCGGGAGCAATTTCCCGGCGACTTTCGGTTCTCTCGCGCAGTGGAGAGAGGCCTTATAATATTTTAGTCCTGTTTTTCTGTTGCAATTCTTGTCAGTAAATTTAATTTTCGAAATACTTTGCTATCTTAAATAATTTCCTATGAATTTCCTTTTTCTTATTTGGTTCGAAATTCCTACTTCTGCTTTTGCCTCTAGTAACTTTCTTCCTCATCCTGTAGCAGCATGCCTTAAACGCTTCTATTTTTCTTCTTCCTTATTTTAGGATTGACCAAGTTTCATATTCATATAACATTATACTCCGTACATATGCTTTAAACAAATTCTACTTGGTTTCTGAAGTAATATTACTGGACATTAATTTTTTGGCATATTTTATTAATAGCTTATTTTTCTTTATTCTAACAAGAGCGGATTTGCTTACCTAGGTATTGAAATTCTTCAGCTTTATCTAATAATTTTCCGTTTTTATTTTCGATTTATTAATATTTAAGCATCAATTATCTTCTAGTGTATTTTCCAATGTCTTAATAAACTCTTCTAAATCTCTTATTTTCCATTAAATTAGCAACTTCATCTGCAAATCTGTTATCCTTAAATGCCTACAATTTTATATCCATGTATACCAATTTCTTCAATTATTTCATATAGTGCTCAATGTGTGTATACATTGAACAGGGTTGGTAACAATGTCGTTTCCAGTATACTAACATTTAATTTATGTTCAATATTTTCTGAGAAAATACATTTTCGCCAGAAAAATATGAATAGAATAAACTATTAAAAGCAAAACTGGATAAAAAAAAATATTCGCATATATTTTCAAAGAAAGTAACACC
Source organism: Hymenopus coronatus (assembly GCA_030762935.1). Taxonomy (NCBI): domain Eukaryota; kingdom Metazoa; phylum Arthropoda; class Insecta; order Mantodea; family Hymenopodidae; genus Hymenopus; species Hymenopus coronatus. Next base: position 32,723,503 of record CM060900.1, on the reverse strand, counting down.
ATGGCTTAATCTTACAGGAGTTGCCATACTTAATAGTGGTATCAATTATTATTTCTAGAACAAAACTTCGCCTAAATAATGGCCTGCACATTTCTATACTTAAGTTACCCGTGAAGTGATGCAGCACGAAAAAACAGATGCAGCGCCTTGCTTAAAATATATTTAAAATATATGCATTGCGCCTACAGTAATAAAATGTATGTCAATTTATCCACGAATTTTAAATTAATACAAACTGCACAAAAATGTTTTTTTGTTGTTGTTTTTTTTTTTTTTTGTCAATTTGCACCATTTAGTTTACTTTAAAACTTCTTTACCTTTCTAGCATCGCGAGCGCGCGTGTGTGTGTGCGCGCGTGTGGGATTAAACTGTGTTTTGTTTATGAAATTGGGGAGGGTAGATCGATTCCGATTTCGTATCGCTTGGAAAGAAATTATATGCATGTATAATCATAATTTTTATATTTTTGAGACTAGGGCCAAATATTTATATCATCTTTAACAATGTCTAATAACATGATTTCGCATAACACCTAACAATGTCACCGATATAAATTTAAGCTGACGGAAAAGCAAACCTGTAAAGTAATGAAAATTGAAGCGCTAAGAGAAAAGCTCAGTAGAAGTGTTATTAATCCTTGACATTACCTCTTTTCCCTCCAATTTTCCCAAACTCACTTTTCAGTGCAATTTCGGATATTATGGCAAAAATTATTCCACTAGATACACATAAAATACCACACCTAGAAAAAATGTAAAAGGTTTACAATTTTGAATTCACAATTAAGCTAATTAAATGAAAAAAACTTGAAAAAGGCCAGAAGAAGTACACTCTGTTGGTTGTTATTCTGCGTATTAAAAGTAGAGTTATCTACCCGTTATTTTGCTACTGGATTTGTTCAAATTTTTTACGAACACTTGTTTGAGTCACTTTGTACATTTTCGAGGACTTCGTGCATAACTGCCGCCCTGTGTTCAATGAATTATTATTACTATTAGCATTATCATTATTATTGTTATTTTTATTATTTTTATTTTTATTATTATTATTATTATTATTATTATTATTATTATTATTATTATTATTATTATTATTATTAAATCCTCAATTACAAACTTCTGCGTAAGCCCAACTTATTAGCAAACTTACGTTGCATATGAAATAATCATCCAGAACATAAATAATACGTTAGAAGGAACAGTTTTAACCTTAATTTCACCGTTCGGTCAAAAACTGTGATGATAGCGGAAAGCAATTTACAAGCTTTGTTTTTAAGCGACCTTTTTGATCGGAATTGGTGTCCGTTGGCCTGCGCTAACAACTTAACTAGACACAATTAAATGTTACTAGCCTATTTATAAACTACGAAGAAAACCCCATTTAAGGAATTACCATCGCCTAGCCCTCTGCAACCCATTACCCTCAATTACCGGAGACAAAGTGGAGCGTTTATAAAATACTGAATCTCAATTTTTAGAAGTATGTGTGAATTTCCTGTGTCCCCTTTTCAGAGAAAGGATCTGAATCAAATGGGACAGGTTTGGTCTTCAGAATACATTAATTTTTAAAATTACGATAAAAAGAATAGGGAAAATGCAATTTTGAGAGAAAGGCGCAATTTTATGCTATTCCCGTATAATTTTATGATTAAATTACTTTATAACGATATTCTGAGAATGCAGAGTTGACCTCGTGAATGCCACAACCAGATATTTATAATGTATCAACTGTGGTTGTTTTCATTTAATGTATGTATAGTTGAATGACGGCATTGGATCATTGTGAGCTGGGGGCATTAAATTCGACTTTAATCCGTTTCTCTTCCTGCATAAAATCCGAGTTTTCATTTAAAACCGGATAACAACTAAGCTGCATCTGGATATTAATCAATCTAGAATATCCAAGTCACTAAAGCAAACTAAGTATTAAATAACTTAAATTTAGCGACACAAGGTGTGGACTTGACGATCTATTGAATCGAGTGGCATTTATTCGTCAACAGTTAAGCGGTTCGTGTACGGTTTAAGTTATGATCCGATTCCGCTTGCGAACTTGATACAGAACACAATCCAGTTCTCGGGATTTGGGATGCAGTTCAAACTACAATCTCGTTTGCTTGTGGATTTGAGTGAAAAAATATGACTGGGATAGATTTTAATGTCTCAATTAAACATATTGCCTATATATTGTGTGAAATTGTTCCGATAATAGATGTTAAGATAACTGAAAGTTCAGGATTATTTGGACCCTACCATTTTAGCTTACCAAAAAACTACGCAGTGAATTCTAATACTATTTCTAAATACAGCTACTAGATAGGGTTTTAAACCTTTAGAGGCCTAGGAGAAATAATAGTGGCATTTGTGTTCTTAGTATTATTATAAGGAAAAGAGCTACTCACAAAATCAGTGATTCAAAAGCATTTCATTCCTGTTTCTATATACGTATATACCGGGTAGGCACTGAGAGTAAATTTTGTCCACCAGAGTGTTCTCAAATTTAGTTGAAATCAATACTAAAGCACGGTAATATGGAGAGTCCTAGAATTTACAATTGGAGTTATTTTGACAATATTTGTTAATATATTTGAAAGTTGGTCGGAATCGGACAAAGTTAAGATTAATTTACGATAGCTAGATTGTTTCTTAAAATATGCTATAATAAATATAAAAACGCCATCGGAGTATTTGTCCACGAAATGAAGCCTTTTAAATTCAACATTATGTGTACATGAACCACGTTGTTCATTTACATTTTCTTTTACCGAAAATAGTAGATAAAACTTAAGAGGCCGGAGAAATCCATACAAGGACAATATTTAAATAAATCAACATTAAATTATAAAATAAGCTCTATTCTTGAGTTTCACTGAATTAAAGAGTGGAAAGCGTTTAGATAAAATTTACCAAAATCCCATTTCAGCGCTTTAAATATTTACCATAAATCGGAGAACCATAAAAAGTTTTTAAAACCTTTTCAAACTGATTCTTTCTTAAGGATAAATTTGAAAATGAATTATTAAAATTCCAGAGAAGACTAATATAAAATCTAACTCTAGAATTCAAAATAAATTTGGAATGTACGATTTCAGGAGTTTAACACAATAAACTGTATACATATTAAAAATAACTGTTATACCAATGGTGAGGCTTGAAGATAGAAGAAATGACTTGCAGCTTTTTCATACTTTTAATATTATTGAGGAAATACGCGAAATGTATCTGAAACAAGAATTATATATCAATTACTATCAGCTTTCATCTATTTTGAATTAGAGCAGTTATATAGCTATCTCTTGCTAAGTTTAATATTTAGTACTAGTCAATGCGGAATAAAAGACCAAAAAAAAGGAAAAGAGTTTTTATTCTGGTATAAACTTATATTTGAATAACGCATACCTATTTCGTTTATTACTTACGCAATTCCGCCAAATTTTGTTGCCGTTAAGCATTTAACAGACAGAGCATATTTTTTATTTGGGAAAAAGTTTAAGTCGATCATCTATTTCAGCAATATTAACTATGCTAATATCTGTGTTTAAGTGAGACCGTTAATGTTATAAAAGATTACTTATTCAGCTTGAAGGAAATTAAAAATGGCTTATTCATGCACATAAAAACCCCCGTAATTTTCAACGTGGAATGAAACAAATAACACCAAATGTCTTCAAGTTGGCTAGCAGAAGTAAACTGTTTTTTCTGCTTATTGACAAATATCATTTTCTCTCCATTAAACTCTATTTCTATGCATGGACGTAAGCAACATTACACAAATATCGTTTTCGATTACTACATGAAACACAATACACTGTTTAAACATTTTTTTTTAAAAGTGGTGAAGGTCGAAACGACAAGAAATAAATATTTTAAAACCACTGACAACAATTTTCTGAAACTTTTTAGATTGCTTTGACACAGGACACTACCCTACCGAAAAAGTTAAAAACATTGGGAAAGAATTAGATTCTGAAAACTTATAAAGCTTTTAGTTTCGTTTGGCGTTGGCCTCGATAAATATTTAAGATCCAGTGTCATTAAACACTGTACAGTAGTAAATTGAACCTCAGAAAACATTTAGGCTTTTTAGGGCGGACATACTTATTTAATACTTACATTTTGTGTCCAATTTTCTATATACATTGGAATTTGCGAGTTACTTGTAAACTCTTCTCTTTGATGCCAGACAAATTTAAAAATTGTTGCTTTTTAACATTTAAATCGCTAGATTACACCAGAAATTAATTTACAACAGCTAATATTCCTGAAAGTTTAAACCTTTCAAGATTATCCCTTATTCAAATTACAAATAGCTAAATATATGAATAAAACTCAAACTCTGAAGTGAGTGTTATCGTTTATTGAAAGTGACTATCAATTAGAAAATATGCGTGTTTAATTTCCTCCTCCATAGCTGCCGATAATTTTATTTGCATTGTCACAACACAAAATGAGATTTTCTGGAAAACGAACAATGAATTAACATCATCCAAATTAACTAGTAGCCTTTAATAGATGTAATGAATGTAGAGTGAATTTATTTAAATTGTGGTGAAACGTTTACGATGTCGAAATAAAAAATATTGTGAAAAAACTGATTACTGTGTGCACACATTTATTTATTTACTTTTTCTCATTCAATTTGAATTTTAAACTAACTCTTCTGAATATATATTTGTTTTTGTAAGATAGAAATGAAAGTGGTGTTTGTGGATTTGAGTACACTGCCTCGTAATTATCTTGGACGTTACAATCAGAATATACCTAAAAATGTAACGGTGGAAAGTACTTACGGGTTAACACTTACGTGATTGCATATTTAGGACAGTGAAATTTGACAACTTTTTGAGAAATGTTGGGTTTCGTTACAAATTTTGTCCAAATTTTACGACCCCTGAAATACCCTTAATTTCACCACATTTAAATCCTTGCACACATTAAATTATTCTTTAATTTTAGTCATTATTATGAGTTTGAACCCTAACTACTTAAATTCCCATTCAGATGATATAAAATGCTACATTTCGTTCACGAAATTAAACCATCCATGAAAAAATGCTATAGTTAAAGAAGCTAGAGAGCCCTATTTTGGATACGGTAAATATTTACAGAGTTAAAAAATAAAATATGCCGTCTACGTGCTAAAATTAAGCGTTTATATTTTCAAGTTGGATGTAGCTATTTTTAGATACTTCAAATACTCTAAATAAACATTAGGTCCCCAATATTACATTATATGCATGTCAAAGATGGTATACAATTTGTTTAGTTTATGTTTTATGGGAGAAGATATGTTATGAAAATAAAGAAAAGCTAACTACTCTTACACTTTCAATAATACAGAACAGTACAGGTGAAACCTGAAGGTGTTAACGTTAAGCACATAAAAACCGTAGATTAAAAAAGCGCACAAATTTACACACATTTTTGGTAATTTTAGGAGTTGATAATTGAACGCATGGTGTAAAAGTGGTTTTGGGACACACATTAATAATTATTTATTGGTGGTGTGTTGTAAGGAAATATGATTTTTATGCCTTGTGATGTTTCCTTACCAAGTAATGTTGGAAATCCAATGCCCATAGCACTGAAAAAACTCAAAAGATATATGCTTGAACCTCTCAAGTATACCCCTTCAATATTTCTTTAATATTACAGAAATATTTCAGCTGTGTCTGGTGAAGATAATGATATTCATGAAAAAGATTCACTGTTTGACTTACGTGATCTGGATCAAATGTTAGAAATAAGCCGGATAGGTCCCATAAGCTTTCAATGTGAGATTCATAATTAATTTATAGTAAGCAGTATATTTCTAAAGTTCATGTGCAAGTGGTTTTGCTAATAATAGTAATAATAATATTAATAGCAACATGAATCCTAATTCATACAGAACAAGAAATAACAATGTTTATCTTATTATTTTTTCAGAAGTTCAATAAAAATAAATTAAGATAGCTCAGACTCTACATAAAAATACGTTTTGGTGACATATTTAACTCCAGTACTTATATAATATATCAAAATGTAATTTAATGTCATTTAATAACACTTTTTTAGTACAAAACTTAATTTTTTTCACTTTTAAAACGTGAGGTTTAGATAGTTTTTACGCTTATGCTTTCAATTGCTCTTAATCACGTGTCATTCAAATGCTGCTTCAAATTATATGACAAATACCTGAAACTATACATTTGACCGTTCAATGCTTGAGTAGCAGTAAACGTTGTTAAATGGGCGCAATGGAATGCAGTGTTATTGTGGAAAGAAGCTTAAAGACGCGTTAAAAGTTGTAACGAGATCGCGGCAGTGTTTTATTTTATAATGAGTTGGAGTGTCCGTTAATAATAACGAGGCGGTGAGCACTGTACATTTGTGTGTGGCGAAGAGAATCGAAATCGATACTTTAATGCTGGTTTGCTCGTTAACTGTGACGGATCGTGTGAGTAAGAACAACGCTATATCACTATTATGGTTTCGGGCTTTCATCGCCGACTCCGGCTGTATAAACACGCAACTTTTCCGCCAATCGCCGAAACTCAGATTCTGGTCAATGTTATTTTAATAAAATGCCGAATCCACAGAATTTATCATTTTCTCGCGATTCTTGCTTTCTCTGCATGCGCCCGTTCCGGCCAGTCATTGCAGTATATCGGCTTGAAATAAATGCGCCACAAACAGGGCTTTAAGAGAATCTTAAAAAAATTGATGTGTTCCATGCACATACTTTTCTCTACATATTCGGAAACAAATTATTCTTACAAAACCTTGTTCTTCTATCCGCTTCATGCTAATCGAGATAAACATAAACAGAAATTGTACTATTACTTGGTTCCTTGTAAGTAGAAGGGAAATGGGGAACTGGTTGCTATGTAATGGAAATATGGTTCTCTTTGCATGACAGGAGTAAAACAAAAGGAAATGGAATAAATTTCCTTTTGAGAAACGTTTTAAGTGTTTTAAAATCGAAACCAGTAACAAGGAATACCTTGGAAATGGTTAACTCCACAAGAGAAGAAAAGAATGCATATGACATAAATCGTGTATTTTAATGAGATCTACATATTTAGTGTAGTAAGGTTTTGCTATCTCTTGTGGTTTACCAGTTACATAAAGTTATCCAAAATGGAGAGGTCTTCAGAGGCTATTCCCAAAGAAATTCAAGCTTTTCATTTTATCTGTCATGCAAGTATACCTATTATACGATATTTTAATCAAAATCATTAGAGCCTTTTTTGAAAAAATCAACATTGACAATATTTTCATGAAAAGGGTGGTTTGGGGTTGGAGATTTTCATGAAAATCTTCGTGCCGAATTCAAGAAATATGGTGAACTTAAAATACATATGTTGGTATTTAAGCAGCTTTTCATTTTTGAGCTATTCTGTCCACACACACGCGCGCGTATCTTTGTTTTAAAATGATATTTTTTCCCCTTTTTTGGGGGGGGATTCAGGTGTCCTTAAAATATGTATCTCCGGTGCTATCCCGGCATCGAATTTTTGGCTGGAATAAATAGGTTCTCTGCCTACAATGTAGCATGTATTTGGTAGAGAAAGTAACGAGTGCTCAATTTCTGTGCAGGAGAAACCTTTTTGGAATATTTACTCATATTTTATATATTTTCGTTTTTCTTTCTCAGAAAACGTTGCAAAATATAGCATTGTGAAAAATTAATTAAATTTGTGGAAAGTTTTTACGCGTTTTATTTAACTGTTTTAGTGCTGTTGGTCTCTTTGGCGCAGCAATTAGAGATTCTTAAAGGGTTACGGCCGCCAAGAATTTCTCATTTATTTACAGTACTAAGTTAAACGGCATTTGCAACCGAGGTCTAAACGAAATTTTTGTATATAATACGCCGTTCTCTACAGAGATTGCAGATTTATTGCTAAGTACTACACAAAGTATTTTAAAAAGACAGATATAAAAAGTTTATTGGTGAATTCTATAAAGCAGGTTATACGGCTATTTGAGAAAGCTTTTCTCTTATTATATAATTGATAGAATGGTAAAATTCCAAGGGGAAATTAATTTAATATGCTACCACGTAATTTTATGAATATTGGCATTTATTTGGGCACAAAATGCCTACCCGTTTCTAATCATATAACAGAAATAACTTTTTAATAAAATCGAAAAACAAAAATGTTCAATTTCATTTATGTCTTTTAATAGACCGGACAACTCTGTTCTGTGTTACTGTACACACACACACACACACAAAAATATTATTTCTGTCCTTTCTGATAAGCGATTCTAAACTAAATCTATGAATTGGCTCAGCAAAGCTGCTTTATAACGGCGGTGCTCGAATCAAAAATAGAACACCATTACTATAGCAAACGAAATGATAATATTTATTTTGTTATAATTAGTGTTTACTTCTCAAATTTCGCTTTAGTTGGCTTGAAATTGGCTTTTTAAAACCTCAAAACGTAAACGGAATTAAGGAAATTAAACCTAACGCAACTTTGGCAATGGAAAAAATTACAAAATTGTTAACGTATTCTAACATAGCAAAAGCCTTTCCCTATAAATATATTCTCCACCATACAATCGAAATTTGACGCGATGAAAATAGCCATTCTAATCTGTTTACATGGTTGACCGTAAATTATACGGTAACTAATCCATTACCCTAAAATATCACTTGTATTTAGTCCAGGATGTAAGAAAATTAAATTTTGGCGTTCTATTAACGTATTGTAAGTTTATCCAGATATGGAGCAAATGCCGTCAGTTGCCAACCTTTCAAAATTATTAATAAAGGGAGGGTGCTAAAAGATTTTCGTTAAAACTGCGTGACCTAATGTTCTCAACAGTGTAGCTATATTTGTGTAGAAAGTTTTGCAGTTATATTAAATGTAGAATTATATTTAATGTTCTTTATTTTTTGGTTTTTTCTTATCACAAAAGATAGAAGAAATACATATTATGGCAAGATGTAGATGATTGGATTTTTTCTGCTATTTTAAAAAGTGCACGAAAAATGTTGGCAAGGAGGCTTCCGGATGTATCTAACAAGTTAATTTCCAAAAATACACATTTGAAACTGTATTTCCTAATAGTTTTAAAATCTTTCAATTTACAATAAAACCTAAATCTGAAATTACAAGTATACTGTTCGGCAAGTTTGAGAAATATTTCTTCCCGTGTGGTCTAAAATAAAACTTGCTTAAGAGTGTTACTTTTTATTTCCAATATTAAATACATTTATGTTTAAATAATGCTATATTAATGAAACAGAAAATAAATGTTTCTCCTTCATTTATTTAATCAGTTTCAATATAAAAATGTACTCGCAAACTTCTCCTGGTGTCGATTTAAAAAGAACTAATTGGACTATATATCATAAATATAAGGAGATTTTACAAATTTTCCTATCATCGATACGATGTTTTAATTTACTTTAAGTTGTATATAGTATTCACTTATGTTCATTGTAATACCGATCCGAATTTGTTATTTTCAGAAAGTTATGTAACAATATACCACCATTTGCGTCTATATTGGATATAGTTTAGTTTTAAATGAAGTTCCAATATTATTAGTGAAATTATTTTATGATAAATACACGAAGGTAAATTAACTCTAAATTTATTGAAAGAAAAATCTACAAGCATGTTTGTACATACTACCGCCTTGGACAAATATTTGTATAATTATTCGATTCTTTCAACAATCCGTAAAAATATCTGAACGCAAGGGTATATTTATCCTTTCCTACGGCTCCAAAAATAACGAATGCTAAAAATGAAATAGTCAGAAAGTACACATTTGCGGTATTAAACACTCAGCCTTCGAAAGCAAAATTTTACAGATGGCGCACGACTTTAGAGGAAACAAATCTTTCTGTTGATTTACCTTTTGTTTACATTTTTTCGGGACTTATAGGAGCTCACCAATCAGAATTCTAGATGGAAAGATTAAATTATGTAACTGAAAACTGCAAAATTGAAATAAATATGCAGTCAACTCTGAAAGGAATCCGAGAGAATGGCCTATGATTAAATAGATTCATCAGGATGGCGCAAGTTGTTGTGTTTTTGTGGTTTTTGTGGCACAACTGAATCAAATTTTAATATGAGGATTTTATTATTACTTAGTGAAACTTTGGAATGGATTCAGTTTGTCTAACGGTCTTTGATAGGAAATTAAACGAAACTGATGCATCTCATTTGTGCATTAACGACCCTAAACGTAATTTAAGCAACTTATCACAGTATCTTGGAAACATGCTACTTTAACAAATGGCTTAAGAAGTGTTTAAATTGTTTGTAACTTTCAGTCAGAGATCATTATTTTAAGTGTTCTCATTTGACGGTAAACAAAGCATAAAGAACGACGTTTCTTGCCTTGAATGTCTAGAGTTTGCTTTGTATTTCTAAATAAAACACGAAAGGTGATTAATGGTAACTACAAACTACATGAAAGGGTAAATAAAACGTTTACTTTCTGAGAGTGCAAATAGCTATTGTGAATTTTCGCTGTCCATTACTGATCGAACCTTAGGTTTATATGCTGAGACACACCAGAAATGCAGTACTTATCGATATCTATCGAAACAAAATCGCAAGGGACGCTGCAGTTTTCTGTCAAAAAGCACTTATAGAACAATTTCCCGCGCGCTCCTGCTTGAGAGTGAATTTACGTTCTCAGACACTGGAAAGCGTAAACTCCACACATCCAAGTGCGACAAAAACAACCCATGAAATACTATTTTGTTGTCGCACATTTCTGCAGGCTTGTGTTCGAATCCAGTCATAGGTCGGAGTGAACGCGAGCAAGTTCATGTTGACATTCATCACTTTCCCCACCTTCGGGTTGACCTCCAAACAGCGCGTTAGCACCCAATCATTAAGAAAAGAACGGACGCGTTTCCGGAAGCCATAAACAAACCAGTACGATCCTAGAATGATACATCCCATGCCTCATTAACAGTCGGTCGTCGTTTTTATTCCTCCTTGTGTTGCGTTACAAAACACAGCGGTTCATTATTACTCTGTGGACACAGCAACGTACAGCAGTAGTATTTGACGCAACAGTCACACAGAAGACTCGAAACAAAGCACAAGAAACTGCAACATACAATGAATGCTGTTATATAAGCTATTAAGTTACACATTTAAATATCTACGCAAATATTTAACTCTTAGTTTTGTGAGATTTTAAACTATAAATACAAATATTTCTTTCAGGTTATTGGACCCCAAATAAAAATTCTGCATGTTGCAATTCCTATAGATGCGTGAAATACCAAATTTGGGGTGATTCTTCTACCGGATCCAAAATTGAAGCATTTCTTCACATCCAGCGGTTTTATAACTCTCTTCACTGTTTACTTTTCACTAAAAATCACACGCACACAAGATTAGAACACCACTTCGAATTTTCATACGATTTAGGGGCTTAACTTCATGTATAAATTTTTTTTTATTCAGAAAAAAAAGAATCACTCGTTTTCACACTTTTTAGCATGTACTTACCTTGACACGAAATATCCAAAGGTTATCAGTTGCTCGCATGCATTCGATATTTGATCACTTATGCGCGGTAACACTGGATATGTGAGTGACCGGAATAGAGGGAATGACTTGACTGGCCGAGTCGCGCGCGGACGAAAACACCGTCCCCCTACCCAGTAAAGAACGCAACTGATGAGATTCTCCACCGACTCGTCGACACTTGGCAAGCTCGGCCATCCTCGGACCTCTTCGGTGCCGCACGCAGAGGACCAACAAAACGCGAGCCTTTACTTGCGTTGCCGTTGACGGTCCGGTAACTGTTGTCGATATCGAACCGGATATAACTCACTTTCGGTGACATTTAAGAATGAAGTAGCGTCTATTTCACGAGAAACAAAAAAACAAAAGGTTCCACCCGCAGGCATTTACAGATGCAGAGTAAGAAAGAGTTGTTTTGGCAAAAACGCGAGTAAAGGACTATTTCCACTTTTAACTTCCAAAGACAAATTTCATGCAAACTTATTATCTAATATTTAACCGAAGGTATTCCACGTGTCCATAGAAAAAAAAAAATAGTTTAAAACCCATTTTCAATTGTTCTAAAGACACGTGAAATGTTTGGAATTAGGTGAGATGCTGGTAAGCCCACTCATCTATCACCAAGGCGGCCCGGATAAATCGGCGCAGGGGTGGGGTTTCTCCGGGTTCTCAGGTTTCTCCCACCATCGCATTCCACCGGTGCTCTTTATTCTATGTATCACCAGTGTAAACACCCGGTGCCATATGTAGGAAAAGCGGGCGTTAAACACACGATCATCAGGTGATACACTCTCTATTTTCTCAGAAATACACAGGTTCCAATAGTTTTTCAGTAATTCAATCCAGATTAAAGAATTCTTGTGTTAACTTTTTCGGGTCCGAAGCACGAGCAATAATAATCTAATGACAACAAGATGATTTTAAAAGTTCAACTAACCTCAAAACAACCTCGTGTGTTACATTCACATGACTTTCTCTAGCTGCTCTGCAAATAAACCATTCTTACAAAATATCATTTATTCTTGTATCTACATAATACTAATCAAAGTAAACATTATAGGAAATTGAGCTACCATAAGTAGAAGAAAAATAGGGCAATACACTAAGCTCAAGCAAGCCAATTTTTTTAAACACTGCTCGCTATGCGAATGTCATTGAAATAGGTTCTCTTTCCATATACAAAAGTAAAATATAAGAGATGGAACGGATGAGGGCTTCCCGTTTGAGAAAGTACTTCAAAGTTAAAACTAATAACAGCGACTATATCAGCTAGTCTACAATAATAAAAAAATGTATATAACATAAATTTTAGCGAAATATAAATTTTTGTGGGATAAGCTTTTGTCTATCTCTTACGGGTTACCATTTATGCGAAGTCATTCAGAATGCACAGGCCTTCAGGAGTTATTCCAAAGAAATGTAGGATGTACATTTTAATTGCCATGTAAGTATCATTTTAATCAAAATCAGGACGATGTTTTTTTTTTTTTTTTTTTTTTTTGTACCGTTGGTATACTTATTGATGTACCGAACAAGGTGGTGCCACGGTAATTGGGCAACTCGCATTCGGGAGCTTCCGGGTTTGATCCCTGATTCGCCGTTCTCTGGGTAGGCGAATGCTGGAGTGGTTTCTCATCCACTACGATTGCCCCTTGATTCCATTTCTCACATTTCCCACGCGCTTCCAGGTTAGTGGAGTCTAGCAGAACCTGTTGGGAGGCGCGGATGCATGCTCAATGGTAGGAATAGCATGATGTAGTTACAAAAATAATGTTTTGTTTTTAGAAAAGCTAAAGAAATTGTCTGCAATCATGTTTGTACATACTACCGCCTTGGACCAATACCTGTACAAATATTCGATTCTTTTAACAATCCGTGAAAACATCTGAATGCAAGTGGTATATTTATCCTTTCCTACGGCTCCAAAATAACGAATGTTAAAATGAAATAGTCAGAAAATATACATTTGCACTATTAAATACTCAGCCTTCGAAAGAAAAATTTTACAGATGGCGCACGATGGCAACTCTGAAAAAAATCCGAGAGAATGGCCTATGATTTAATAGATACATCAGGATGGTGCAAGTTGTTGTGATTTTGTGGTTTTTGTAGCACTACTGGATCAAATTTTAGTATGAGGATTTTACTCTACTTAGTGAAACTGTGGAATGGATTCAGTTTGTCTAACGGTCTTTGATAGAAAATTAAAGAAAACTGATGCGTCTCATTTGTGCAATTAACAACCCTTAAACGTAATTTAAGCAACTTAGCACGGTATCTTGGAAACATGCTACTTTAGCAAATGCCATAAATTCAAATAATAATCTCGATATAGCTTTAATTGTTATACCTATAAAATCTTATTCTTCTATCCACTGTTAGTTATTTGGTATAGACATTCGAATATATTGTTGCATTGAATGCTTCATTATTATAGGTGCAAATAAGGTAGGGATTGGCTGGTTCTGATATTCCATGCTCCTTACAGTATGCAACATTCAAACAAATAATAACTGACATCTGGGAAATAACTAATGACAGAAAAAGGATTGTTTGAAATAAATTGTCTGTTTCAAAGAGATCTACATTTTTACTTTCTATGTACAACATAGAGATGGTATTGTATTCCAGCCAAAAATTCGATCGCGAGATTTCATCGAAAATACGAGTTTTGAGACCTTCTGAATCGAAAAAAAAAACATTTTTAGAGAAATATCAGTATGTGTATACGTGAGAGCGTGTGTGTGTGTATGTGTATGTGTGTTTCTGTGAGCAGCGTAGCTCAAAAGCGAAAAGTCAGTTAGATACCAATCTTGGTATTTAAGTTCAATATCTTCCAAGGATGCGACATGAAGATTTTCATAAAAATCCCCTAAGTCCCCTTTACATGGAACTTTTTCCGAAAGTTTTTACTTTCATTAAAATGCCATATGTAACATTCTCATGATAAGCGAAATGTATAGTTTGAATTTTCTGGGATAAGCCTCTGAAGACCTCTAAATTTTGGATGTCTATGTGAATGGACAAAAGCCTACTCCATAAAAACACAAAAAAAAAACTATAATTTAGTTAAAACACACAATTTAAGTCATATATCTACCTATAAATATATATCGTGAAGTTATCCGCTTCTGAGATATTCCTTGTTATTGATACAATTATGAACTATCCCGGCTATGGCATTGAATTTTTAAATCTGACTCTACCTACCAGATTATTCTTTTATCTACATCTTGCTAATCAAGATAAACATTAGGAAACTTTGTCTTATTACTTACTTCCTTGTAAGTAAAAGAGAAATAAGGCAATATACTGGACTAAAGCGATAGTCAAAACTTTTAACTGTGAAACAAGTGAAATTGGTTCTCTTTGTAAGGTCAGGCAAAAAAATAAAAGAGAGATGAAAGTATAGGGGCCTTCCCTATGAGTTTAATTTTAGAAAAGTGGGTTAAAATTAAAACAAATACAGTATATCTCGGAAACAGTTAATGCTACAAAAACAATGTGCTTATGTGATATAAACTGTGCATTTTAACAAGATCCTCACTTTTACTTTCTCTACCACTTTTATATGACGTAAATTAGATAGAGAAGATAATGTATTCCACCCAAAAATTCCATTTTGAAATTCGATATATGTTTTGAGACAACCTGAATAAAAAAATGGAAACAACGTAACTCTGTGTGTGTTTACGATTTTTAAGTTTAGAAACTCCAAAGGATGCGACACGAAAATAGTCAAGAAAATCCCCCCACCCCAATACTTCGCTTTACATGAACATGTTTCGAATAGTCTGCTTTTTTGAAAAATTGCTCCAAAGATTTTAATTAAAATGCTGTACATTAAAGATATTTTACATGAAAAAAGCCATAAATTTTTGTTCCGGGAATAGCCTCTGAATATTCATTTGGAATAACTTTTGCATGACAGGTTAACCGTAAGAGATAGACAAAACCTTAGTATGTCGCGTTAAAATACACAATTTATGTCCATTGCATTTTTGCTGTAGAATTAACCGTTTTCGAGATATTCCTGTTATTGGTTTCAGTTTTAAAATTCTTATAATTTTCTCAAACAGAAGTCTTCTGTGTTTCTTTTGTTTTACTCCAGACCATGTAAAGAAGCAGATTTTAGTGGTAATTGCATAGCGACTGCCGTTAAAACATTTTAATATCACTTTAACATAGTGTTTTCCCTTTGTTATCTTCCACTTATAAGGAATTAATTAATAAGACAATTGGCTAAAGTTTATTTCGATTAACATGGAGTAGAAGGAAGAATAGTCTTTTTTAAGAAGTGTATTTGTAGAAGAGGTAGAGAAAGTCCTGCGCATGGAACACATCCGAAGGTACTTTATTCCTCCCAAAATTGCGATATCGAGATTCTACCGGAAAGTGTGTTTTGAGGACCCCTGATTACAACAATGGGCATTTTATGAAAAGATTCATGGGTTTGTGTTGTGTGCGTTGTGTCTGTGTATGTGTGTGTATGTGTTTTACGAGTTATGCAAAATTCATTTTGACTGAAGAGGTTTTAGAGGCTATTCTCAGAAAATTCAAGATGCCTAAAAGTTTATTTGTCATTCAAATATCATTAATATACGCTCATTTTAATCAAAATAATTAGAGTCATGGAAGACACTAAACCTAAATACCAAGTTTGGTACTTAACGGTCTTTTCGTTTTTGAGCTATGCTGTCAACATACAACACACACGCAAATATACGCGCGCGCGCGCATGCGCGCACACACACACACACCTTTACTAAAATGTTGTTGTTTTAATTTAGGGAGTCTCAAAATATATATTTACAGTGATATCTCGGTATGGGCTTTTTGGATGGAATAAATACCTTTTGTAGCTACTATGTACATTGTACGTATGTAATAGAGAAAGTAAAAATCGGGGAATTCATTTCTTTCAAAGTCCATTCTCTTCTGCCCTGCGACAGGAACTTTGGTTCTATCAAAGACGCCCTTAAGGTACGTGAAGTGAAAACGGAGAAAGTTTTGGAATTCAAGAACTGGTGGCCAAGGTAGTATAATAGTTTTAATTGTTTTTTCACACAAGCCGTGTATAGGACAAGAGTTGGATAGGTAGAGTCAGACTGAAAAATTCAATGCCATAGCCGGGATTTGAACCACGGATCTCCCGATCTCTAGCCGGTTGCTCTACCACTGAGCTACCATGACAACATAGCATTGAATTTCTCAACTGACTCGCATGTTTCCCGATAAACCACGAGGTGCTCTCAAATTATTTTGAGATGACAACTCCAATGGCGACTTACAATGTTGTAAGTACTTTAGGTCCCAGGATTCATAGAATAGCTAACTATTATGGTCAATTGTAAGTAGTTATTTATGATACAAGTGGTAAAATGCTGCTTTATATTGTGACTAGGAAGCTTGCGGACCGAGGCCATAGGCCGAGTACAGTAATCCCACAACCAATATAAAACAATTTCAACACGTGTATCACACACTATCTTAAAACGGAGCGAAATCTTTCTCCATGGAGCGAGTCGCCCTCCGTGGTGTAATGGTTGCTATTCTAATTTCATACACCCAAGGTCGCGGGTTCATGGATGATGGATTTTTTCGGACATAGAAATCCTTAGCATGGCTTCCTTCCGAAGGGAAGTAAAGCCGTAGGTCCTGTGTCGTAGATTTACGGCATGTAAGAGAACCTCAAACCTGATAGAGAGACCTCTAGGCAAAATTAAGGCCGTCTTTCACGTCAAGTATAGAATGGGTCGCTGAGAAACACAGCAGCTATAGAGCGTCCATAAATAAAACTCAATTTCATTCCCATGGACCGAATCATTTATATAATGATGTGACAAGCGCTTCAAACGTAACCGACTGAAAATAACTTCGGTATATTAGCCTGCGTGAATCAAAAGTTACTAATAAACAGAAATCCTAAAATCTATAATCTTTCACAGGTAGTTACGCTTAACACATTTAATGTTGAACCGTTAATGATATAAAGGGCGAAGGTCAGTTAAGGTCATGCACCTGTGAGATTTGGAAAATTCACCATATGTAAGTTGTCTTACTGAAATATGTTCCAATTATTCACACTATAACAGGGATAGTTGTCCTTTTTAAAAATTCTAGCTTGCATGATTTTAATAATAATTTCTATTTTCTAAAATCATTATTTTAACAAAATTATTCCACGCGCTGCATTTTTAAAATATTGATATTACAAACCAAGATTTATAGGAAACGAGTCTTAGAGTGATATTTTTAATTTCTCTACACGCACTTTGTATGTAGAAGGTAGAGAAAGTATTGTACTCCACCCAAAAATTCTATGTCAAGATTCCACCGGGAATGTATTAAAGTCCCCTGAATCTAATAAAAGCATTTTTAGAAAAAAGGTCCTGGCGTGTGTGTGTGTGGACAGCATAGCTTAAAAACATAAAGACCAAATTTTGGTTTTAAGTTTAGTGTTTTCCAAGGGTACGGCACGAAGACTATCAAGATCATTCCCCTGCCCCAAACTAACATAATTGTGTTTCTTAAGGAGATGTAAATTGATTGTGTAGGAAGGTTTGGTCTATCTTTTAGCGTTTAGGAGTTATGAAAAATTCATCTAGAATGAAGAGGTCTTCAGGGGTTATTCCCGAAAAGTTCAAGGTATACTTTTTTGTCATATAAATATCTTTAATATACGATATTTTAATCAAAATCACAGAGCCATTCTTGAGTGAAACAAAATTCACAAAAAATGTCCATCTAAAGGGTAGTTCTCAGTGCGGGGGGGGGGGTTGAAAATCTTCGTGTCGCATCTGTGGAAGATACTAAACTTAAATAGCAAGTTTGGTATTTTATAGCCTTTTCATTTTTGAGTTATGCTGTCTACGCTCACACACACACATGAACACCAAATTTTTATCATTAAAAGTGCTTTATTTTTTGTCACATGCTCTAAAAACCTATATTTCCGGTGAAATTTCGGTATCGAATTGTTGGCTAGATTACAATACATAACATATCTGCTAGAGAAAGTAACAAAAAATTGGAGTTTTCAAAGGACTTAAAATGAAATGTGAGTGTGAAGTTATCTACACTTATGTACATTTAAGAGTTTGCTTAGATTTTTTTTTTTCCAAACTTATCAAATATGAAGTAAAACATTTAGAATGCATCTTTCAATGCTAAACGTAGATACGTATGCTTTCTTCTATTTAGTATCAGGATTAGGAAAAGCATACCGTTATTGTATCGGCGGTTGCAAGGCGGTTATTGTACGTACGGCCCACGAGGGGGAATTCCCGTAGTGGAGGGATGAGGTGCGGGGATACACCAAACGGTCGGAACCTGGAGCGACGGCACAGCAGATCGTAGCACCCTGACAGTCGGATAGACACACCGAAGATACGCACTCGGAGTCGAACGGCGCCGCCGGAGTCCCGATCAGACTCGAACTGTATTTAAAAAATAAAATAAAAAAAAAATAAGTCAGGGGAAGCAGAGAGGCACATTGAGCATCTTTTTACCTGCCACGCCGTACGTAGCATCATTGCCTATGCTTGCAACCCTGAAAGAATCCAACAGAATAAATGAATGAAAGGAAATGGCACCGACAAAAAAGAGCAAGAAATTCGGGGGATAGGAGAAACCCATTTGCCTGGCGACCCGGGAAAACCCCCGAAAAACCCATGTGTGTGGTAGGTTTGCCGCGGGGTTAGAACCCGCGACCTTCCGAATACAGGTCCACAGATGAAACCGTCTGAGCCATCCAGCTCTTTTTTCTTCTATTTAGCAGAGTAAATAAGATATTTTCTTTCCTCCGATTACAATAGATATCGGTCTCGAATAAAGGTCTCTTTTATGGTTATTTACAAACTACTACCAAATTCAGACTTGGTGAAATATAGATTTTACCTCTGACAAGGCTGTTGGAGAGGGATTAAGAATATCCTTCTCAATACCTCTAATGTATAAGCTAAATGACTTAAATGTTGATAGTTTTCTCGTTTATCAAATCCCAAGAAAGTAGAGGATTGCTTCACTGACGACAGATGAGAACAAGCATGACGTTTGTGAATGTATCCTAGCAATATCGAGCGGGATGGTGATGGCGGCTTCGTCTGGGCCCGTATTCGGGATTCGCTTCCCGAAGCCTGTCTGACTTATGGGGTTTATCGGTGGTTTCCCCGGTCGGCAGCAGAATGCTGAGTAGGTTCCTCTCATCCCCCATATGTCCAGTCCCTCAATGTCATTCCCATTGTCATTTTAACCAACCGGTCTCCTTCAGGGTTTGAAATGTTGGTGACGATGCTCGGTACGGCGTAACACGGTAAAAGAATGCTCAAAGTTATCTCTGTTCCCCGACTTCGGCTGGTTACCGGTTGGGGACCGCTCCTGTCGGAGGCGTTGATCTTGTATAGGGCGGGGGCCTATAGGGTGCATCAGTCTGAAAACTTTAGGACCCCTGTCACTACTGCGCCGTCGCTCCTAGTTCAGGCCACCCGGTGCATCCCCTCAACTTATCCCTCTCTCCCTGGAGCGCATTCTCATGGGGCTAGTTACGATAACCTCAGGTTCGGAGCTGATTGTACTTCTCCTATCCTAGAAATTATACGGAAATTTCTCTGAAATTAAGGGCAGAATCCTCGATGTTTCCATGTTTCCAGTCAATTTGTATTAATCGTTTAATTCGCATTTAAGCAATTCTAATTACTGCCAAACGCAAATGAAACTTGAATCAGAATCAGATGACCAAAATTTGAAATCAGAAACTGTTAGTAATGCGGCGAAAGAGCTACAGACCAATGAAACAATGCGATTTTATTTCATTAAAAAGTTACGCTATCAGCGTCTGACCGAAGTTTGACGAAGTTCAAACTCTCCAAACGCCAAAGCTAGAGCGTGCAACTTTTTTAACCAGTTTCTTACTACTCGAGAAGCTATGCTGTCAGTTCTAAGTCTGAAAAATGGGAATGGAAAGGCGTCACATTTATCCCTGTTTGATCTATATCCCTTAATCCTTTACACTTATTATATAGCATGCAACACTTGTAACGTTCTAGAAATCCTTGGCATCCGACTTGGATACATCCTTGAAAATCCTTTTATGCAACTAAGTTAATTCTAGAAACAAAACTAAACCATCGTCAGGATGAGATAGACACACAACAAGTTGGCATGTATCTAGGATGCTTTCTAGAAAATCTTGGGATGCAATAGGGATGTATTCTAAATTTTTCAATACGGATACTGGTTAAACACTTTAGTATACAAATGGGATACATCCCAAAAAGCCTTTGCATCCATCTGGGATATACAATAGTGGTATTAATTTTGGAATTTTCTTTTAAGTTAAATTTCAAAAATGAATACTGCATTGAACTCTCATTCACGAAGATTCTTATCTGATTAAATTATAACCAAGAAGTGTTACATATTACAGTACTACAACTTTTACCATAAACTGGAGCTAATATGGCCCTTAATAAGTTACTTTGACCCAACTTTGGAAAATATATTGTTTTACAAATATTAATATTTTTTTTTTTTTACTTTATGTTGTCTTCAATGTGAAATTGTGAATGACTGCTTTCATATTACATAGAGGAGGTCAAATTTGGGAGTCTAGTGACTTTGGTTTATGACATTTCAGTAACATAAGCAACACCATTATCTTAAAAATAGCGGATTTCCCCAATTTTGAGCCCCCTGGTTATATAAAAGTAATAATCTATTATATTTCATTTTTGTGCAAAATAAAATGAAAAGTATATTTGGGAATCATACTTCTAATTTTATACTGTATCCAATATGAAATATACAGAATTATTTCTCTGTTATAACAAGGGACCCATAATTGGGGAAATGTGGTATTTTTAAGAGTATGCTGTTCATGGCATTGAAATGTCATAATTCCAAAATTAATATATTCATTCAAATGCTGGTCCCCTGTCTATACTATGAGAGCAATATATCCAATTTAGCATTGGATATAGCATAAAATAAAATATATGTGTATACTTATAAAGTAAAGTAGCACATTAAGGACCATATTAGCTCCAGTTTATAGAAAAAGGTTCAATACACTTACGGTAACACTCCCTGGCCATACATTATCAGATAAGAATGATCCTGAACGAGAGTTGAATGCCATACCCATATTTGAAATTTAATTTAAAAAAGTATCCAGAATTAATGTCCTTGCTGTATCTTAGAAATCCTTTGCAAGCAACAAGGATACATCCTAGAAAACCTTGACACGCAACCAGAATGTACTCTAGAAGTCCTTGATAAATAATAGAATGCTTTCTAGAAAATGAATGTAACAGGATGCATCCTGCAATGAGGATACAGATTAGATCTTGTGCATACAACTAGGACACATCTTACAAATCCTTTGCATGCATGTACCTATGATACATCCTAGAATACAGAAGTTTGCAGATGTGATATATACTTGAAAATCTCGACATATACCCAGATGCGTTTAGAAATACTTGGCAAGCCATTAGGGCGCATTCTTGAAACTTTTAGCATACAATTAGGATATACCTCTTAAAATCTTTGTATGTACCCTAAAAAAAAACCTTGTGTGCAAATGGGGTATATCATAGAGGATCATTGCGTGCAACTAAAATATATCCTGCAAAAAGTTGCATGCAACTAGGATATAATATGATCGAAAAGGCTTTGCATGCAACTAGAATACATCCTAGAAGACTTTGCATACAACAGATAGATATTCTTAAAAATCGGATGTGTTCCATTCACATAACTTTCTCTAACTGTTCCATATACAAAAACTATTCTTTAGAAAAATCTGACGTGTTCAATTTACATTATTTTCTGTACATCACTAAAACAAACTATTCTCATAAAGCTTATTATTCTATTTACTTCACACTAATCGAGAAAAAACTAGTAGAAATGGTCTTATTACTTGCTTCCTTGTAAGTAGAAGGGAAACAAGGGAGTACCGTAAGCTAAAGCGATAGTCTTTTAAAAGCTAGTTGCTATGTGATTGAAGTTCCTTTGTTTGTATGACCAGGAGTTGACAAGTTCCCGCATGATAAAAGTATTTTAAAACTCAAACCAATAACAAGGAATATCTCAAAAGCGATCAACTCCATGAAAAAATGTATATAATATAAATTGGATGCTTTAAAGAGCTCTATATTTTTGTTAAGTAAGTTTTTGTCTATCTCTTACGGTTTACCAGTAATACAAAAATCCACAAAATTTATCCAGAATAAAGAGGTATTCAGGGGTTATTCCCAGAAAATGCAAGATACAAATTTTATTTAACGTTTAAATATCTTTAATATTTTTCCAAGTAAATTTTTTTCAATGTAAAGGGTAGTTGAGGTTGGAGGGATTTTCTTGAACATCCTCGTGTCGCATCTTTGAAAGATGCTGAACTTAAACACCAAGTTTGGTAATCAACGGACGTTTCGTGTTGAGCTATGCTGCCCACAGACACACACACACACACACAAACAATTATCTATTTTTTTTTTTCTGGGGGTCTCAAAAGACGTATTTGCGGAGAAATCTCGGATCGACTTTTTGAGTGCAATACAATACCTTCTCTATTCAGTAAGTACATAGTGCGTGTAGAGAAAGTAAAAAGATTATTTGTAATCAGAAGGGAAATATGGGAAAATGTTAGGCTAATGCGATAATCAAATATTTTAAAAGCTGGTCGCTATGCCAAACAATTGAGGTTCGATTCGCTTTGCGTAGTGCCTTTTGAGAAAAGATAGGTAGTTTAAAACTGAAAATAATAACAACAATATCTCAAAAAAAAACAGAAAACAAAAAACCAAAACAAATCGTATATGACCTAAATTATGTGTTTTAACGACAACTTCATTTGTTATGTACTAAGTTTTTATCTATCTCTTAACCGTTATGCTAAACTCTGCAAAACTCATCCAGCATAAAGACGCTATTCTCAGCAAGTTTAGAATATAGAGTTTAATATAAATATCTTTAAGATACGGCATTTTAATCAAAATGGTTACAGTCATGTTTGAGAAAAACAAAAATGTAAAAATAAGTCCATGTAAAGGGTAGTTTTTGGTGGGGGATATTTTAAAATTCTTCCTGTCGCTTCCTTGAACGATACTAAACATAAATACCAAGTTTGGTTTTAACGGTCTTTGCGTTTTTGAGCTATGGTGTCCACAGACACATACACGCACACACACAGATACACACGAATCTTTTATTAAAAACGTGTTTTTCGGAATCAGGGGACCTTAAGACATATATTTCCGGTAAAATCTTGTATTCGAATTTTTGGGTGGAATACAATACCTTCTCTGGCTACTATATAATCGTGTGTACATACGTGCCAGAGAAAGTAAGCATGTTAGTACTCAACAAGAATGCATTCTATAGAACCTTAATACGAAAAACAATACATGCTGGAATATGTGGTAACGTTGCCGCAGAGCTCGAGGTGACATGGCGGATACTGTTCATGTGCAACTGTTGAGTAGAAAAACCGCTGCGATTAATTTAAGAAACAGAAATAGTTGGTGCAGTTGCGAACTGTAATTTATTTTTTGGTAGTGTTTAACGCCCGATTCTACCGCTCTGGAGACCCGGTGGAATGAGATGGCGGGGGAAACCGGAGAACCCGGAGAAAACCCACCCCTGCGCCGCTTTGTTCACCACAAATCCCACATACGATCGCTTGGGATCGAACCCGGGGCGTCTAGGTGGGAGGCGAGTGGTGTGACCATTCGGCCACGGCGCGGTCACGAAATATAATACACTGCGTCAACAGAAAAACGTGAAATAGTAAATAAATATGAAGAAGGCACGAGAAACCCAAAGGAAATATAGTACAAATGAATAGCCTCCGTAAGCACTAAAGACATGTAAATAATCATCCCGAAGCAGTAAAGAAATATAGCACAAATGAATAATAATAAATATTAAAGCACGAAACAGAAAGGAAATTTAGCAGAAATAAAAAAACCTTATGCGGTCCATGCACATTACTTTCTCTACCTCTTCTGCAAACAAACTATTCCTACAAAATATTACTCTTGTATTTTTATTGTGCTAATCAAGACAAACATTAGTAGATACTGTCTTACTTCCTTACTTCTAAACAGAAGGCAAATAAAGGAATACACTAGTCTATAGCAATAGTCCAAATTATAAAAGTTGGTGGACATGTGAACAATTGAGTCCGAGGCATTTTTGACAAGCAGTGAATTTTGGGCGTTTCAAAATATGAAGAAAAATATATGGACGATTAAATGTTTATTCTTGATCATTCGGACTTTAATACAGACCTAAAGTGTTGAGATTGTAGTTCTTTATTACGAAAAGTGTGTATGTCAAGCCAACGTTAAGGTTAGGACTAATATTCATCCTATAAAAATAAAAAATCTCATTTTAAAATATTACACAGAAAATATATATTAAAGTTACCTAACATAATTTTTATTAAACACTTTCAAGTGAACTGAATGCTTGCTCCATTCCGCCACTCAATTGTCATTCACACGCATCAGTTTCTTTCACAAAATGGAGTCATTTCCTCGCTTGGTATTTCCTTTCACTTCTCTAATGTATGTTTTCTCTCTCTCTCTCTCTCTCTCTCTCTCTCTCTCTCTCTGTCTTCGTCTAACTTCTCTTCTATAAGCATACGCCTTCTTACCCTTTCACTTTTATCGATAAATAGACCCTCTAACTCGAAATTTCTTTGATGCGCTATGAAAGGGTTTAAGGTGTGTAAACGGAATGGAGAGATAAAAGATTATTTTTCAAACAAAAACGAAACAACTTCACAACGGTCTGTAGATGCGCTAAGTTGGTGCCTAATTCAATACTATGACATTTATTTTCGTATTACTTTTCAACTGTGAGATAAAGGTTTTATTGGTTTAGTATATATTATTTAATACATAGCTATACTTCATTTAAGGGATAGCCTAAATATCCTTCAATCTTTATCATACTACAGTAGGGGAGTTTTAACTCTATTGTGTGCTGGAATTTTCGGCAAAATTTGCAGTACTACCCTCCCACCAAGTATATTTATTTATTTATTTATTTTGGCTGACCTAAGGCCCCTTCTTTCGCTCAAGCAAGTAGAAAAATTCTGAACACAACACCCTGAACACAATGATGTTCAGGTAAAGTTCATCCATAGGAATACACAAATATAAATAATGCAACTGTTAGCTCAACGAAAATAGTTTATTAAAATATAGTGACACTAAGTATAAAGTAATAAGTATCTATGGACACTATGGATATTACCTCTTAATTAATAATTTTTTTAACTAAATAGTGCAACATAGACAAAAAGTATTAGTTTTTTCCAAAATATGATGGCCTTCTACTAGGGGTGAGAGGCAAGGCAGTAAAATCTGTTTCCTGGAGACTGAAGACTGCTTGCAAGTCGAGAATCGCTCTTCAGTTAAGAGACCAGGAAGTGGAAGACTTCCGAGAGTTGGTTTCCAACCGCAAACCACCTAAACCCAAACTTTTGGCAGAGAGTTATACTGTTCTGAAAAATACTGTACTAAAATTTACAACCTCTGACGTCCAGTGGTAATGAATTCCAGAGCCCGACAAGTTCACGGTGATATATGGTGGACTTTGAAAAGATCGGTAATGTGGTATGGATGTAAAGGCATTTTCCAAGCATGTGTGAAGATTGTGAGATGAGAACAAACCTTTAAAACGAGAACCTAGCGGAATAAGTCTGAATACGCTCGAAGAGAAGTATAAGACAAAACACACCAGCTGAAGATTAAGAAAGTTATCTGAATAGAAGGCATTATTTTGAATCTGCACTTATACATACACAATAATACACATCTTAGGCGACTACCTACTATTTTCCTTCTATCTACAAGAGTTAGTGCACTTGAGTTGCTATATTCAACATTTCAATGTTAGTGTTTAACTATATACTATTTCTTTTTCAAATACTATCGTTGTAAGAAAATACTATCGTTGTTTAGGGGTGCTGAAGCTTTGAAGAAAAAAAATATATAATTTCTATTAAGAGATATAGTTTTCTTCAAAACATGATGGCTCTCAATCGGGACCGCTCCCTCCTACCACTGGGAAATAACCATTGGCAAACAAAAGACGATCCTGTACTAGGGGCGACGGGCTATTAGTAAAATATGTTTCTAAGAGACACTGCTTGCAAGTAGAATCGCGCCACAGTTAAGGGAACAGTAAGTGGAAGCGAGGGTTGCTTTCCAGCAGATACCCTAACTGCAAACTTCAAAGACAAATAGTGGGGTAGGTCCATTATGTTCTGAAAAAATTGTAGCATCCGAAGCACACATTGAGTCTCTTGTCAATAGCAGTTATTATGGAGTTCCGGAGTCTTGAGAGCAAGCTGAGGCAGTCATAACAGATGGAGGTAGAAGAAAACCTGTCTAGCGAATCGTTATTGTTTCTTCTATTTTTTTCACTTAGCTGTGAAAAATACTTAAACTACTTGCGTTATTAAGAATTTGGAAATAGAGATTATAAATTAGTGTAACCGCGACGAGAAGTACCTGACGGTGACGAACTGCGCTGCGTATCCGGCTGACTAGGCGCGTCTATTGTACGACCGACCCCGAGCAGAATAATAGAATATAACAAACACAACAATCGCAACATGCTAGTCCCTTGCAGTTGGAGTAATATAGTTCGGGAAGTTTCCTTTTGCAGTATCTAATAACTTTGACGACTGGAACGTTCGAGCTGGTATAAAGGCGTATATAAGGGGCCGACTAGTATCCGGTTGGAGAGTGAAGCAGTTATTTAAGGCAATGAAAAGTGTGCAAATAAGTTAACGAGTTGCAGAGTGCAGTTCAGTTGTGAGTCGTGACTCGGTGGCTTAGTTTAATTATGATTTGACGAATCAGTGAACTGAATCTGTTGCAACAGTTATTCAAGTGTAACATATTGTTACGTTGATTGCTTTATTGGCAAATGTAGTGTGTTTAGCGGTAACTGGTGTTTTTAATTCGTTACAATATACATAAGAACGTTGTCCAGAAATTTGAAATATAAATAGAGCTCAAATATAGGGATTATTTTCTAAATTTAAACTTAAATCTAACTTAAATTTGTACTAGAACTAGAAAAATATGATTCGATTATATTACACAGACAAAGAAAGGTATTTCAATTTGTTGTTTCTTGCTGAATCAAATACCCTAGACGATCACATCAGCAACGCATTTCAAATAAAGCAAATGGAAAGCATTTCTGATGCCTGTTAACATTTCAGCCTTTGTATCTATCACATATTATAACAGTGATCATCATGAAGACAACTATTATTATTATTATTATTATTATTATTATTATTATTATTATTATAAACCACAAAAATATAAAATGAAATATTATTAACATTACATTTTTAATAGTATAAAAACAGAAAGAGGTTACCTAAAAATAACATTAATACGCCACATTAAAACTATTAATAAATTAATACTTCTTTACTGCTCAAATGATACCTCTAAACTGATTTATATTATTTTCATTCTTCTCAATTATATTAATTTTATTTAATGCAATATATTATTATTAATATTATTATTATTACATAGTTGTATCATCTTATAAACATATACATGCCACAAGTATAATTACAAGTATAACTTCTAGTATTTACATGACATGAAGGAAAATGGGTGTTATGTTCATTACATATTTTAATAATATAACAGAAAGCAATTTCAACGCCATAACGAAATGGTGTTATCAAGAATAGCTTGAACTGGTGTGTTCAGTAATAGAGATATAAGTCCATGATTCTTCTATACAAACATTTTATTCAATTTTTTTCTCGATAAATAATCCAAAGATAAAACGTTCGCTTGAGAATAGTTTGCATTAAGAATTCAAGAAAATGGCCAAACAAAAGTTTCTTTTTTTAATTATGAAAGCATCCTAAAATACTTTCTGTCCTTGCGATGTTACAATAATCGCGATAATTATACCATTTATTTTGTAAGGGCTTTAATACACACGATTTATAGAACTTGAAAGACACATTTTCATTAATGTGACTGTTGGCAGACGTTATCAAGGTTTACCAGTTATAGGTAAGCATTAAGTTTCTGCACAAGCACGAAGATAAAAGCATAAAGTGACTAAGTCATAAGTGAACCCTTGCTTTGGAAGTCACAGCTGACTGTTGTCATCCATTGTTACACCTGCATTAGTGGAAACGTGTGCTGTCAGCGAGTTCGTTTGATATCGAAACGGTGATAGTTACACCTATGTGAGTGAACACGTCTGCTGTCAGCAAGCTCTTTGACGTCGAAACCTCGCATTGTTACACCTGCGGTGGTTTCCACATGCGACTGCTTTTGGAAGTTTTCTGCAACGTTATCGATAGGTATAAAAGAGTTATGCGAGTGCAGCAGTTGAGTTTCGACGAAGAATTCGGAGCGTGTACTAGTAGCCGCCGCAGCAAACGTCGAAAGGAAACCACATGGCAGAAATATCGAAGAAGTGCAATCTTTGGAAGAAACTTAGTTTTTTGGAGGCACAATACAGAGTTTTTGTTACAATGTCTAATACTGAAGGTATTAAATTACAGTGAAATGTTTTTACTCTTGAAACCGAATGAGGTGACACCAAGGTAACGTGTACGGCTTGCATGCGGGAGGTCGTGTATTCGATTCCCGTGGCTGGCCTTTCTGAGCCGGTGAATGTTGGGAACGTTCACTACATCCCCAAAAGTTGCTATCCATAAGTTCCTGTTCCCACCACTTCCTTGTCATGTGTTTCAGGGTTGAAGGACCAGGCGACGGTGTTCGGCGAGCTGCAGCTGGATGGTGGCTTGCCTAGTGTAGAGGTTTATTCCTAGAGTCGTTGCGGGATCGCTCAATCGAGATCCGCTATCAGATGCTTTCGGGCTAGGGCCCCTTCAGGGAACGTCCGACTCTCGGTGCTCATGGATTGGGTCCGGACGGCGTCAGAGGCATTCGATCTGAAACCATAAGAGACCCCATCCATACTTGCACTCTTTATCCCGACCAGCTTGCTCTTTGGGTCTCACTCCTCACGTCTCCTTCCCTGGAGTCGCGTAAATTGCAAAGGGCCCTAAGGGCTTAGGTAAGTTTTTCTCGCCCAGCGAGTGGGAAATAATCCTAATCCTTTTACCCTTGAAGCTGTAAATGCCCACTTCATGACAGGGGGAGATGGCGCCGGGGTAACGGGGGCCACTCGCATTCCGGAACACCTGGGTTCAATTCTAGGAAAGCGTCCACTCTGAGTAATGCTTTTTTCTTCTCTTAGTCGTCAGACAAATTTTGAGGTGATTCATCTTCAATCATGACCTTCCTGTCCATCATTTCCTGTAACCACCACAACTAATCATGTTTATAAATTTCTGTGCATCCAAATTTATAAAGAAATCTTGTTTTTCAGTAACAGTATGTCACTTGCTGTTTCTATACTTATCACGCAGTAACTGATAAACTAAAGGTTTGACTGATTGATAGCGTCCGGAATAACGCTAACGGTGTTCGACTGGGTTGCGGCTGGGCGTTGAGGTGCGCTTTGGAGATGTTTCTTTCCTAGCGTATTTGTGGGACTAGTACACCAGGCCCCGCCTCCGGGTGCTCTTGGGCGAGTGTCCCTTTGGAGAGGCCCCCGGGGCTCGGGGCACTGTGTGTTGGCCCAGTCGGCTGTGAATGTGTACAATCTGGAAATGTTAAGGACCCGGTGCATGCTTGCTCTCGTCATCATCCGGATCTGGTTGCCCTTCAGATCTCTCATCTCATCCCACTCTTCCAGGAGTCAGGGCAGAAATACTTGTTTCTTCCTCTGTTTACACTTCTCGTATGTAGAATTTGCACCCCCCCCCAGCGCCTGTGGTCAGACGTCTGTAGAGGAGCGAGGCTGTGGATCAGAGAGAATCTAGGGTGGCTGATATAAAATGACGGTGAAATGAATGACAGGAAAGATGATTATGGAGCAATTGGTGGAATGAATGCGGTGGAAACCGGACTACCCGGAGAAAAACTCGCCCAGAAGCAGCATCGTCCACCACACATCCCAAATGCTGGAATCGAGCCCGGGCAACCTAGGCGAGAGGAAGTGTTCTAACCACTCGGTCATGCACCGCCGGGCATGAATTCAAAGGCCCAAAGGACTAGGTGCGGTGCCATGCGTTTTCCTTTACCTTTTACCCACTGAATGTGTGCCCTTTCAAACTTTATACATAGAATCATTTATTTTATTATGCATCCACATTTTCACGCTCCCACTGACAAAACTCAGTCGTGTGTAGTGAAAATAATTTAATTTGATAGAGCCCAGGAAAAACCACGGAACAGGTGACATTAATACAGAGTTGTTAAAACTAGATCAGACGACGTGCGATTGCTGTTGAGATGACAGAATACCATTTCCCATCTGTTGGGCACAATGTGCGGATGCTAGATTAATCACAATGCCCCCCCCCCCCGCACAAAAACAACTGTGTGCTTATTCACATGTACGTATACTGAATTATTCTATTGATTTGCACTGTGTAACCAAAGCAAAAAGTTTGAACAGATGTTTACGCATTCAAATAATTTCTTTCTCTTAGACCATGATATGTCCGGGGAATTTAACAGGATGTGATACTCAGTGATCCGATAAGTATATATTTTACCATTTAGCTCGGCCACTGTAACGTTTTCTATTTTAGTTCGTATGTTTTCTCTAAGTTTCTCAAATCTCCGAGTGATTTTCGTTGCGAACGTTTAAGATGTTCACCAATTTCGTCAAAGTTTTCTTCGGCTGCTATTAATCTATGTCTTTACATGTGTTTTTTGTGAATCACTGAACCAACAGCCTCAATTTTATTTACAAGATCGTAAACTGAAGTTCTGGAAGGAGGCAATTGCACAGGAAACTTCAGGACGAATTTTCCACGAACGCAAAGAAGCGATTCTTAATTAAAGTAATATTTGCACACAAACTTACAGTGTTCTAAAGATAACTTGCCCTCCCATCTTCCCAAATGAAAGTAGACTACTGATGCTAATGGCTAGCGCTCGGTCCGGGGTCGCAAAATTGCCGGATTGAGGTTCGGTGCACACAGAGTATAACTATGACGTGAGGTGATAGACGTGCTCTCTTTAGCCCGTTTACAACGTGCTGCAGTACCTTGCATTGCTCACTGCCTGGCCTCCTTCAGTTTCTGCTAGTAGATAAACCAATGAACACTGAAAGAGAGTGCAGATTGAAAAATGTTGAGAATACGAAAGGGCAGAATTTCGACACTGAACAAACTTGTAGATGATTCAAAGATATTTTGAGTGACAGAAGGATAGCCTTTTCTTTTGATACAGTAAAGATGTTTCTTGTAATTCACTGAATGCATTCTGAGAGATTTTGTTTGATTTATGTTCATTGTCTTTTTAAAGCTTCACAAATTATTATTATTATCCTGATATTTTATTTGTAAAAGCAAAATGGAAATGGAGCTTTATTTATGGATGCTCTATTACTACTGTCGTTCTCAGCGTCACAGTCTGTACTGGGTGTGAAAGACCTCTTAATTGTTCTCGAAGGCTTCTTTATCAGCCTTGAGGTTCTTTTGCGTGCCGTAAATCTACGACACTGGACCAAGGGTTTTACTTCCCTTCCTAAGGGTTTTTACGCACGAAAAAAATCCATTGTCTTCCGCGACCTTGGGTATATGAAGTTAGCATGGTAAGCATTGCACCAAGACGTTTTTATTTACTATCGTATTATGAAATTATTGATTAATTTGTTCACTTTATAAATTACAACTATACATATAATGTCAATGCATGTAGTAAGCTATTCTTGGAGGAGATTATACTTCAACGTGTACATGTTTACACTATAAATCCTTCCTCCTAGCCTCTCTTTATACCACTGACTGTTCGGTACTGTGATGGAGCTTTCCTAATGAATACGTGGAAACTAAAGGGCAAAAATCCTAACGTGAGTGCGGGTTGTGGGTCTGGGGAAGGCAGCCTGCATTTGCTCTGACGTGCAGCGCCACGCAAGCGATCAGTTTTATACCGAAGGTGCTGTATAAGATGTATAATAGAACTATTTATGCAAAAACTTATCTCAATCCGAAGTAGACAGAAGAATAAGCTCTTACAAGAATAATTTGCAAAAATATCATAAAAAGAGGCTGTATTTGGCTGAGAAAATCTTTGAAAGTAGCATCTCACTTCTCATTTTTTTTTTTTTTTTTTGGTGAATGATTCTTTTTGTATACTCGAAACATTTTGCTCAGAATAAAATATATATTTAGAAATATATTTAGAAATAAATTTAGAAACATATTCTATATTGGATAGGTAGAGTCAGACTGAATAATTCAGTGCCATAGCCGGGATTTGAACCACGGATCGCCCGGTCTCTATTCGGTTGCTCCACCACTGAGCCACCATGGCAGCATGCCGATCAGCATGTTGCCGACTAGAGACCGGGAGATCCGTCGTTCAAATCCCGGCTATGGCGTTGAATTTTTCAATCTGACTCCATCTATCCAATTCCTGTACTGCACACAGCTTGTGTGAAAAAACAATTAAACTAATGTCCTATATTCCTTAATAAAACACATTATTGTGTAATAATAGATCAATCGACTAATACTAGGACGAGATGCGTTGACATTCTGTAAAATTTCCAAATTGATATTCTTAATAGTTTCTGAGAATGGAGAGGTAGAGTCAAACTGAAAAATTCTATGACCTATTCACGGATCTCCTGGTTTCCGTACAGCTGCTCGAACCGCTGAGCTACCATGGCAACACCCCGGCATAACACTAAATTCTCCAACTTACTGGCATTTTTCCCGGTAAATCACATGGAGATCTCAAAATATTTTGAGATGTCGTATCTTAATGACGATTTACAAACTCCATAAGTGTTAGGTCCCGGTTTTACATTGAAGTTTTCAGTCTGAGCCCACCTCCTAAAGCTCTGTCTTGCATTTGGCTGGTGAGAAATAAACAATTAATTCACATTTATTGACCTTATAGTTGGTTAACTGTAAATCCCGGAGTTTGTAAGCCGCCATTGAGGCATGCCATCTCAAAATAATTTGAGACCTCCTTGCGGTTTACCAGGAAAAACGCGATTTAGTTGAATTTACTGCGTTTCAGCACGTTGCTATGGTACCTTAGTGGTTAGAGCAACTGGATGGGGGACCAGGAGATCCGTGGTTGAAATCCTGGCTCTGACATTGAATTTTTCAGTTTTACTCTACCTCTCCAACTTCTGTGCTGCACATGACTGCTGTGAAAGAAACAATTAATTCACAATTTCTGAGATGTTTAGTCTCTTTATGGATAATATTACTCATACAATTTTTAGCAGGACGCCCCAGCATAAACCTAGTAAATTTAATGTTGACCAGATAGTGTTTTAATCTCCCCTTACTTCGAATTATGTTTATTATTTATTCGAATTAAAAGTTAGCTTTTGGTCTCTCTCTCTCTCAGCTGTGCTTCAAATTATGTTTATTATTTATTAGAGTTAAAATTTAGTTTTTGACTTATTTGGCCCGCCTCTGTGTCTTTCTTTCTCTTTCTCTCCCTCTGTGCTACGCTTCAAACTATGTTTATTGTTTATTTGAGTTAAAAGTTAGTTTTGGGTTCATTTGGTCCACCTCTCTCTCTCTCTCTCTCTCCCTCTGCTGCAGTCTACTCATGGAAGACATCCAAATACATGCATAGTACAAAGCTTAACCGTTATACTTCTGTTAAGGTTACATTTTCGATGAATAGATCATATTGAAGTTATAGAAATATATTTGGGAGCAGAATAAGTGAACCATGTAGGAATGAGAGGATTTAAGTTGGCAATGAAATGTGTCCTCTCCAATTTTTCTTCCTCCACTCGTACATAATTGTACCTACTCGAGTAACAAATTGTTTATACCACAAAAAAGGATGAACGGTGTGTAGCAATAATGAGCATCATGATATTAATAAAGCTAACGAAAGCGCATTTACTTAATGACACTTTTTATCTACTAGGGTCATATCAGAGTCATTATGCAGCAGCAGTAACGAGACAAATCAATGTGGAATGCATCAAGGGTAGCTATTTCTGACCTTGTCGCCCGCACAATACCTATAGCTCTCATATGTTTCTGTTTGTTTCTTGACATTTTTTTATTTATTGGATACAAGTGAAAACATTACAGAAGCAATAACACTCTTTTGATCTGGGCAGATATTCTTTACTCTCAGAGATGTCTCCACATTAACTGCGAGACTCGTATGCAAAAGATCCTGGGTTTGATTTCTGGGGCTAACCATTGCAATTTTCGTGGTTTCCCTGGGCGAATGGTTTGTGTTCTACTAAGCATTTCATTTCCTCATTTTCATATTCGTAATTTCTCTGCGGCGTTCATGCTTCAGGTAGGCTTACAGACAATGCCGTCGTTGTCGAATAGATGGTGCAGATGCTTACTTGTTTGGAAATATCTTCTAGGGACGACAAGATTGCAGCCTTATCTGAGCCGCTTCCGGTGGGCCGAGTTCTCTGAGCAGACCGGTGTGTTACCGGGTCATCGAGCTTGGAATCGTTAGGGACTTATGCACGTCTGTGTTCTACGGCCTGACTGCGATCTATAGGCCTCCTCCGTTCCTCCCGTAGATGGTAAGTCCCAATGGTACGCAGTGGGTCGCAATGTCCCGTCTGTTTCCTGATCACTCATTCATCGTGCTCCCAAGTATAGCTTTCTAAACGGAACATAAACTGATCTATCATGACAAGCTTTGTTATTTATGACATCCCTGTAGTTCGAAAATTTATGTTACTATCTATTTGTAATCACTAAATGCTACATCCTTGTCATCTAAGGCCATAAAGAAAAGATCAATTGTGTACTTTCCGTCTTATTCAAGAGGCTAAATATGAATGAAAATGAAACGGTATATCTTTTGCTACCTAAGATGCTATTACACATTAAGGCTATGCTTATTATTGCATACATTTTCGAAGGTAATATTTTTAAAGCCAAAATGTTCACACAATTTTTAATTCCCTGTTGTTCATAGAAATGGTTATTTAATATTAAATATCGTTAAAAAATTAAGTTTCTAAGTTGAACCATTTTTATATTGAGTGAACCAGTTATAAAAAGACAAACAAAGAAAAATGATGTTAAAGTATATTCAACAATCCAAAAAAGGGTCACAGGAGTTCAAACAGTTGCTTTTAATGGCAAATCCAGTAATAGTTCCGAGTCGAAACTTCAGAATCTTACCCTTAAAATGTCAACGTATAAGACTCAGCAACATTTAGGGTATTATACGTATCGTAAGATCAAACATGAAATAATGCTTAACCTGTTTACCTCTGGCAGTCAACATTAGAGAAATAAGTTTCACTGCTTTAAAACCTTCACTCCTGCCGACAGTTAGTATAAGCCAGTTCTGCTTGACCTGCAGCGAAATGAGAAAAACGGCCTGCCTATGCGTAGATTGGCCGCGGTAAACCTTCCTCCTGGGGTAGGCACGTATATAAAGAAAAAGCCGCAGAAATGTCTACACCTCTACCTTGAGTTCAAGGGGTTATGAATATCCGACTCCATCGGCAAACAGTAAACACCCGTTGTTAAGCTAGGTTGGCCTGGCCTCCAAACGAAAGCTCTGCACACCACTGGACAAAAGTTTTATAAATTCTAAAATTGTTATTGCATGTTATTGGGTTAAGTTGCTATTGGAGATTACCACGCTGGGTAACCTAGCCAGTATTTTATAAAACCACATTTCTAGTCGAATTCTTTTGTGTACAGCAGCACAAATTTAACGCAAAGGCCATCCCAAGTCTGCCATGGAGTATTAGAAGGAGCTATTACTTGCATATCTTAGTGGTTTTATTTAATAATAGTGGTCGTTTTAGCAGAAAAAACTACCACAGCTCTGCTACGCCATGTTAGACAGAGAGAGAGAGGGCTATTACTTGCAAATCTTCGTATTTTTACTTAATAATGGTGGTGGTATTAGCAGTAAAAGCTACAGCAGCCCAACTGTTCCGTAATAATGAATGTTATTGCTTGCAAATCTTTGTAGTTTTACTTAATAATGGTGAAGTATTAGCAGTAAAAGCTACCGCAGTATCTGAGAGAGCTATGGCTTGCAAATTTTTGTAGTTTTATTTAGCAATTTTGGTAGTATTAGCAGCAAAAGCTAGCAGAGCTCTGCTATGCAGTATTAGCGAGAGATATTGCTTGCAAATCTTTGTAGTTTTACTTAATAATGGTGAAGTATTAGCAGTAAAAGCTACCGCAGTATCTGAGAGAGCTATTACTTGCAAATCTTTGTATTTTTACTTAATAATGGCGAAAAATTAGCAGTAAAAACTACCGATTGCTATGCAGTATCTGAGAGAGCTATGGCTTGCAAATTTTTGTAGTTTTATTTAGCAATTTTGGTAGTATTAGCAGCAAAAGCTAGCAGAGCTCTGCTATGCAGTTTTAGCGAGAGATATTGCTTGCAAATCTTTGTAGTTTTACTTAGTAATGGTGCTAGTATTAACAGCAAAGGCAATAAACTGCAATGGGATATTGCCAGTTGGTATAAATGAAGCGACTGCGGGAAGCTGGCCGTATATGATCATGGTGAACAAACAAATCTGAACTGCTAGTCTGTTAACAACAGACATGCAGCTAAAATCAACAAACATAATGAATTAACAGACAAGATCGAAAAATATGGTAACTGAATAATGCACCCATAAAACCAATTATAGTCTCATCCACAGCCGCTGGAGCGCACAGAATGCAACACTCAACATCTGAAGTGTACTACATG
Organism: Hymenopus coronatus; assembly: GCA_030762935.1. NCBI lineage: Eukaryota > Metazoa > Arthropoda > Insecta > Mantodea > Hymenopodidae > Hymenopus > Hymenopus coronatus. Next base: position 32,686,213 of record CM060900.1, on the reverse strand, counting down.
CACTCAGAAAACAGTTGTATCGGGCACGTGTCATACTGTGGGAAATTCATGTCTCAGGCTTAACCGGAGGTAATTTGTGTGCGTTTGAACTGCATTTGCGTTATGTCGCAGTGAAACCGGTTCTGAACAACGTAGTCATAGTTACGAATAATTCGTGACACTCCTGGTAATGAATACAGAGACCATATCATACTCATTTTTCCCCCACAAACCTGGATTTGCTATCCAGAAGTATTCAACAGACAGGTATCGCATTATTCCATCAGTATTTCAGGTACTATACCAGTAACGCATGGTATTTTGCCCATAAATCGGTTCTGGTGTACACTAATTTTATTTAAATACTTTTCAGCCAGACGGCACTTGCCTCTCACCTAAGCGGCCCAGATTGGATTCCAAGGGACCGCATGTGGAAATTGTGATGAATAAAGCAGCGTCTGGGCGGTTTTTCGGCATTCTCCGGCTTCCCCTGAAATTCATTCTAACAATTGCTCCATAATCATAATTATCCATTTCACCATTATTTCATATCAACCCCATTTTATTTTGAAAAAATACAGTCCCGGCGCTGTGTCAATTCTTTTTTCCTTATTTTATAGATTCCTACATTTCCTTTGTTGACCTACTTATTTGCCATTTTCTTTTTACTTACACATACACATACACATTTACAGACACACAAACGCCCACATGCTTACCACTTCTTCTCGCCTGCATACCAGGTGTCGGGTTGTTTAATTATTCTGGCTGATTTCCCATCCAGAGCCGCTGCTTCTCAAAAGGCATCTGACCACAGGTCCTGGATTGTAAACCCTGGGTATGTAAGTCCTAGATACAAGGATGGTAAACAGAAAAAGAAAGCAATAACAAATAAAGTTTTCAGTCGAAAACAATGCTTGTTTTAACAAAACTTAAACAAGCAACACCTCAATTGAAATATTAGAGAAGAGCTTTAATCTTGAGATAATTGCACTTTTGGCCTCTTTCTTTCACCTCTTATGTTTTTTAGAAACTTCGTTTGACGCCTAAAGTATTACATCCATAGCTGAAACTTTAAGCGTTTTAATATAATAATAATAATAATAATAATAATAATAATAATAATAATAATAATAATAATAATAATAAGATCATCATCAAAATTGATAGCAAAAACTAAAATACCGTTTTTCTGTGTCCATAAACAGGAGATTAAAATACACTATTGTGCATAAAAACTATTTTATAATACAACAGATATAAAAATATGAGTAATCGTGATTTTTGTTTTACTAATAAACTATTTGAACATCTTCCTTTATTTTATACATTACACAAACTAGTAAAAATATCAACTTAACGTTAATTCTCACCGAAGTCAGTTAGGATAATTCAGTTACAGCCGCCACTATGCAATGTTATCAGTGTCACCAAGTTCATCGGGCGCTTGCTCTACATGCCATAATGTAATCAGTTGCTTACTAACCGGGGTGTTTAAGCGGTACCGCTGCTCCACCTCACTTGGTGTTTATAATATTAGTTGTGGAATATTTGTTTAATAGAGGTTATTTCGTACAACCATCTCGGGCGCAATACTTCACAAATAGATTTTCCATTCCTTTCGTTAGATTTTTCACATAGTACGCTTCATAAGTATGTACAACCACTGGGGTATTTAGAGGCGAATAGGTAGACAACGGCAGGGACACCTCACGACCTGTGCAGTTCTACCGTGGCTAGCATCCTCAAGAGGTTTAAATGAGGCGAAGGACCCACATGAGGCCACAAGCCGCAGAGAGAGAAAGATGCCACCAGAGTCTCGCGAAATCTCTAACGTTTCCAATCTTGACGCCAGAGAGATAGTGAAAGCGACCCACCGACCTGGGAGCTACCTAGTGTTCACGACTAGTAATCTTTCTATTTGGCATGCATCCGCGCCATATTTCCGCACTGCCACGGACCTGGAGTCATGCCTGAAAGATGAGAGGGAAACGGAATGAAGGAGAAAATTATGACAAGAAAATCGTGATTAATCAAAAACCATCCCAGCATCCGCTTGGGGACCCCGAAGAAACCACGAAAAATCCATGCATCAGGGTTGATGGTGACAGCTCGATTGAGATTGTAATATTTACCTTTGAGAAATGAAAATGACCAGATTGAACATCTTAGTAGCGTCTTCATTCGACGTCACTGCGAGACGACCTGCTACTGAGCACAGCAGTCACGGAACTGTATCCGCGTACTTGACCAACATCCCTGCATACTGAGCAGCTGACGATGCACGGTTTACCGCAAGTAGCTACCCGCATTTCTACAGTCATTAGTTATGAATAAAGATGTTGATGTTTTAAATCCACACGACTTTCCCTATCTATTCTACAATAAACTGTTATTTTAAAAAAAATCTTATGTGATACACTCACATGACATTCTCTAACTGTTCAACAAACTTATTACCAAAGATTCTGCTTCTTTCTACACCATACTAATCGAGATAAGAATTAGCAGATTTTCTTATTACTTAGTTCTTTAAAAGTAAAAAGAAACTAAAGGAATACATTATGCTAAAGCGACAGTCAAATGTTTTAAAACTTCGGGATCCAATTTTCATTGCAATTCAAATCTTTGCAGAACAAAAGATAAACGGACACATCCTGTCTGAGCAAAGTAGAAGTATTTCAATCTACTTAAATAAGTAGTTTGAGATAGGAGACTTATGGCCTGTTTATTGAAATTTCGAAGTCACGGCTATAAGTTTCTGAAGTGCCAGTACGCCACGTATCGCGGCACTTCGTCTGGAATGAGAAAAATAATAATAAAAATATTTACTCCATGACAGGAATCGAATTCATGACCTTTGGGATAGCAGCTTCCCGCGTTACGCATTAAGCCACCAAAGCAGTTGAAAAAACGCCTTCAGAGTAGACTACATAACTCAAGAACGTAGTTAATGAATGCTCAGTGTCGCACTGTCAAGTGATTAGTTCGAGTTTTTACAGATTTTTGCGACATTAAATCTTGAGAACACTAGTAACGAGCTGCTAAAAATCGATATTTCTTATCTGTCTTATATATATAAGACCGCTGCTGATAATGCATATCTCGATAATAATGAAGCAGATAAAAGATAAAGCTTTTTAACGATAATTTGTTACAGAAATGAAGAGAAAGTCATGTGAGTTGAACACATCATATTGTTTACTGCTGGGTATCTCCAATTTGTGATGCAAGTTGGCAATTTGCAACTACTATGTGAATGTTAGAATAAAGCAGAAACCTACTCAGTAGTGCACGAGACTGGATCACCGTACCCAGAGGTGTACTGCCCTGCAGATCGATAAGCTCAAGATGCACTCAGTATGTTTGCACAATGAAAATCCCAGTAACACAAAACATTTCAATGCTATTAGAGTAGAAATCTCGCAGTAATTCCAAATGCGGTGCCACTTCTTTCTTTCTTGCTCTCTTTTTCTCTCTCTCCCTATCTGTTTCTTTATTTATTTAATTTCTTTATTTTCTCTTGCTGGAGTGGCTTCTCTCATACCCAGAATTTCCTACTCCTCCATACCATTAATTAAACATTTCATTCATCCTTCATCCCGTTTATTATGTTTCACGGTTTGAAAGGCCGACGACTGTGTTTCGGTGCAGCGTGGAAAATAAAAAGAATGCTCACTATGGCAGTTTCTCCGTCCCTCGGCCTTCGAATAGTTGAGGGTGTAAACGGGCCGATACTTTGGGCTTATTGGTCCCGCTAGGTTGGTCGGGGGTCATCAATTTGCCTATCCGACAGCAGGGGCGTCACACCCTGGCTTTGCTGTGCTGTGACTGATGCAGCCAGTGTACCTCTCATCTCATCCTTCCCTCTTCCCGGGGTCGCCCATTCGAAGGGCGTAGGTACAATAACCTCACTGGATAGGTTTTGAGTTGTCTGTGAGTGTATGTGTGTGTCTGTCTGTCTGTCTGTCTACCTGTCTGTCTGTGTGTGTCTGTGAACAGCATAACCCAAAAAGATAAGTAGTATTTAAGTTTAGTGTCTCCCAAGGATGCGACACGACAATTTTAAAGAGAACTCCTCAACCCCATTTTCGAAAGTTTTCATTTTCTCAAAAATGGCTGTAACGGTTTTGATTAAAACACCGTATATTAAAGATACTGCAATGGCAAATAAAATGTGTATCTTTAATTTGCTGGGAAGGCTTCGGTTGACCTCTTCATTCTGGATGAATTTTGCTGAAATTGACATAAATGTTAAACCATAAGAAATAGACAAAAACTTACTATACTAAAAATTTAGATCCTGTTAAAACACACAGTTTATATTATATGCAACTTTTGTAGAATTAACCGTTTCCGAGATATTCCTTGCTATTTTAAACATACTATGTAACTTTTCTCAACGGGGTCACCTTTATTTTCATCCCTCTTTTGTTTTAATGGTCATGCAAAGCAACTCGAACTTCAATTGTTTACATATCGGTCAGTTTCTGAAAGGTTTAACTATAACTTTGGCCCAGTGTAACCACTTATTTCCCTTCTACTTCCAGGGAAACAAGTAATAAGACCATTTCTGTTCTCGATTACTATAAAGCAGATAGAAAAATATTCTTTTGTGAGGAAAGTTTGTTTGTGAAACAACTAGAGAAAGTCATGTGAAGGTGCTTTTCAGATTTTTTTCTAGACAAACAACTTTGATTCTTTAGATTTCACTTGATCTTTCTTTGCTGGTGGCTTGAGTTCACGCATCAGTTGGGTTCATATTTTGTTCTTCGAAAATATATTGAATTTGAGGGTGAAGCACAGTAAAACTGACGTATACACACAAGGCGAAACTTCAGTCCTTAAATGTGTTGCGTGTCTTGATATGCAAAGTGTACATGCTGCATGATTAGAACATATGTAAGTGTAAATAGTCGTCTTGATAAAAATAATCTGACAGTAATAGTAGTGTTACAATTAGAATATCATAAAAGTGACCTCATGCTTCGTGAGAACAACCAGTTCTTTAGTTTTAGACGGTCGGCAACGCCACTGGAGATAAGAATAGGTCAGTATTTGCACTAACTGACAATTTGAGATACAAGAATTACCTGACACGAATGCTAATTTTATGACATGGTAACAGAATAGTCATTTTAGCACGAACATGCATCACTGAAACCGTATCCATACAAAAGGTGGTGCAAACTTTCACCTCTTTACAAGAGCTGTCCTTTATGCAGCCACTCACCAATCTCAGAATGCTTAGGTGGACTGTGACAAGGTACGGAGGGGAATCTCCTCCACCGCGACCCAAGGCGGATCATGTAACTACCCCTCGGGGGGTACGAATCAAGTGAAGGAATCGCTGGAGGCTACTAGCCACAGGCAGACGGGTGACGGAGATACGCGGATGTCCATAGCTATTTCAAGCTTGTTGACCTAATCACACCACGAGGCTGCTCAGAGAATACTAACATATTCGTGGGGAACTCGACCCATCATAGGTCCTTTAAAGTAGACTAAGACCTAGTAGGTTCGAGAAGAAATTTCCAAGCATCTGCACCACATGTCCGCCACCGACTGTTTCTCCATAGCTCATAAACTCAACTGAAACATGAACAGGTAAACGAAATAAAGGAGGAGAGGACAGAACTTGTGATTGAAGATAGCTAGCCTAGCATTCGTCTACTGTCTCGAGGATACCTAAAACATCGTGTAAAAAGTTTCAGTCAGCTGAATGCTCTGTGACGACATAGACCATTTTTCGATTGTTCCTGGCCTCAAGTAGGAATTCGGTGAGAAATATAGGACAGATATGACAAGGGGAAAATCAAGAAGCAGTGACCTGATTTCTCAGGTGGGCCTCAACACAAATCCGTAGATTTTTTCATTATGACGGTGCCTATGTTATGTAATCCAACACCTCCTTCGCTTACGCAGGGATGGAAGTGGATGCGCCACTTCTGTGTGTCAAGCCCATAGGAGGGTGACTATTGAAACCTCGGTGGGGCGAGTTTATTATCTCCTGCTTACTAAGCTATAGCTATACAGGTTAGTTGCCAGGAGACATTAAGGCGTCTCACAATTCCGCCCAGGCTTCTCAGCCCTAAGTACCCAATTTCACAGGGGTTTCGGGAGCACTGTCCCGCCGAGTCCAATCCAATCAAAATAGTCCTCTGAGGGGACTGGCTCAGAACCTTGTCTCAGCGTACTCCTAGTAAAGTGAGAAGTACTGCGAGTGTCAGGGGTGCGCAGCGTCCACACCACGACATCTAAAGAGGTCGGAACCTCCCACCTACGGAAGAACAAGGGGAAAGGCGAAGTTGCCCTTAGAGAAGGATCAGCAGGTGCGCTGTACTTTGTGCTTACGCGTTTATAATACAACGCCTGCCCTTCAGTTTTCCCCCGTACCCTATACTTAGGAATTTCCGAAACCATGTTACGTCACACGTCACATATGATTGAGTAGACTGACTTTGCTATATATCTTAGTCTTATAGGCATTAGTGGGTGTTAGAGGAGGCGTTTTATGTTTCTTTTGAACAATCTTATCGATAGATGTAGAGGACGGTCCCTCCTATGCCACCTTCGGGAGCGTTATATTCAAGAAATGAGAGTGGGGTTAAAGTTAATAAAATGAAAAACCAAATCCGAACTTAGCAATAGGATATAGACGGAGGGGACTCGGCACCGAAACAATGTACGTTATTGTACCTCCACCTCATGAGGGTGAGCCTCCGGGAAAAAGGATGAGACGGAAATATATACCAGACGGCCATAACGACAGGATCCCTACAGCTTCCAGATTGAAGTATCGGACAGGTAGAGCGGGAACCCCGTCCCAGAGGGTCCAGTGCCTCCAACAGGGGAGGTACTCATCACGGAAACCAGCCACAAACGGGAGACAGAGAAAGTCAGTAGATAATCCTTTTCCCCTGCCACGCCGCATCGAGGACCGAAACTTCCAACCCTAAAAGACACCAAGAATGAATTAAATTACAACGGAAACGTCATGGAGCGACATGGGTAAGGTAGACCTGCTGTAGTGCTCGAACCTCGGACCTGCCTAATGTGGGTCAGAGGCGAAACTGCCTGAGCCATCTGGCTCGGTAAATCCGAACTTAACTGCAACGTTTTATCACTTGTTAAGAGACTCACCCAGAAAATCCATAGCGATAGAACAATCATAGCTTAAATTTTTTTAAAAATATTCGTTTAGGCGTGATGGTAGTTTTCATCATTGGTCCAACAGAATAACACCAATTCCTTGTTTTAGATTTAAAGTAATTATTTGCAAACACTAATATAAGCAGAAAAACTCGAGTAAGTTTTCAGTTAAAAACAAACTTGCTAACTTGGGTAATTATTTATGAATATGGAGACAGAATAAAAGCGGGGGAAAAGGGAAAGAAATTATTTTGAGTCACAACAATCCGCTGCTTTTTCCTTAACCAAATGATGCTATTATTTTTTCGTTAGCATAACTTTTTCAATATGTACAAAGTTTTAAAAAACGCTTGGTTGGATAAAAGGTTATAAAAATGCTGGCTGAAAAAGCAGTGTACGTTAAGATTATACAAAAATATACTTCAAGTAATGCGTCCGAAAAATATATTAATTTATTATATTAAATATAAGTATAGGTTATCGAGCCAAGTGGGTCTGATATATCGTGTTGGACTGGAATTCGGGAGGTTGTGGTTTCGATTCCCGTGACCGATCTCTTTGACCCAAGGACCGATGGGTTTCTTCAGCGGCTATGCCGGGGCACCAAGCGAATTCTGGAGAGGTTGCTGGCATTGAGCTTTGCCATAAGCTCCAAGTACATCTAGATACTCCTTCTTTGTAAAGACTGTCATAGTTCTAAATGCATTTAACGCATCTGAAGCACTGACCAAATCAGCGCTGTTGTTCAAGGTGTGGAGGCACAACATTACTGACAACATTCCTGATCTTCCGCTCTGCAGCATGTGACGTAGCTGCCAGCAGTATAAGCACAAATTTATTCCAGTAGACACGCTGTAATCCAATTTTAATATCATTTTGTGGTTAAATAACTCGTTTTAGCAACAAATGGTAAAAACACGAATAACTTGCCTTTTATAGAGCACCTCGTTATTCTAATTGCAGAACTAAACGATAAAGGAGTGGTGACATATTCGCAATAACACATTTGACTACTTTTATTTTTATTTATGCAACCATGCACCATAGAGGTATGGTACAGGAACTTATGTTTCCACTTAACGCCAGGCAGTTGCCCTTGAAGTCATACCTAACACCTTGTGTATGTGTGTGTATGTGAGAGAGAGAGAGTTAGAATGAAAATGGAATTTGTTTATGGACGCTCTTTAAATACCGTGATTCTCAGGGTCCCATTCCATTTTGGGGTTGAAAACCGCATCATTTTGCTCAGAGGCCTATTTATCAGGCTTAAGGTTCTTTTACGTTCTGTAAATCTACGAAGGCCACGCCGTGTCGATCTCATCATTCCATGTATCGTCAGTGTCGCCTGCGGTGCCATAATAATAAAACTGGCGTTAACTGTTATCGAAAGTAACATCACCAGGACTTTTCAAATGTTGTAATAATTGAATATAATTTTCATTAATTCCTATTATTGCCTTATCTGCCATGTATAATGTACATAGTAAGTAGAGAGGTTGGTTGGCTGCAAAATTCCGAAGGGCTACCAAACCTGCAGCGCAAGGAAATAGCAAAAGAAATGTCCGTACTTTAAAATACATTTTTGCAAACATTTGCTCTTCTAGGGCGGATGTAATACGTATTTTGAGGGCTATTTTAAAACATAGCACTGGTTAAATGACTTTCTATTTCAAGCTTTAAAATCATTATTCATGGTTACTTTCCCATATAAAAATCTATCTTCTCCCAAAAAAATAGACTAGAAATATGAAAATGTTTTATAAAGTACTACAAAATATATTTAGTAATATATTTGGTTGGATTTTATATACATTATAAAAATTAATTAGAATAATAACGTTATGTGCTATTTTATATATATATATATATATTTAAACATCCACGATAGGAAAATTTCAGTCACACAATTTCTTACACAGTTGTTAAGGAATAATATTTTAAAATGATATTTATCTGTGATATAAGATGCAGTTTGATTTTAACTAATTAATTCGAATAAATTAATCCATATAACTAGATTGAAAACACATATTTAAATTAAATTTAATACGATTTTTTTTTTTTTTTTTTTTTTTTTTGCCAGTAACGGCTATGCAAAACCTACATCTGTAGCTTTAATACTTTAGAAAACCAATGTTATCACTTCAGTGTTCCCTTAAGGTGATTTGCAACTATTCTGTTCCGTTTACATTGTGAAAGAGTCGTGTGTGGCCGTTCTCACGTTCGTCTTGGTATGTGAGTCTGAACTGGAGGGCCTGAAATGCGGTAAACACAGGAAGCGATGCGCTAGTAACGGGATGCCTTGGAATGCAAGGCATTAGATGGCATAGGCCAGTGTCTTCGAATACCTTCAACTAGCTTCTAGAATCTCCTGCAACGTGATTCACTGCTATACAAGGAAGAATTGCAAGCCAATTTAGGAGTCGTAGGTCAGACTTCGACTGGAATGTGCGTGGAGTGAATTGTTTGCAATAGTGAATTAGACATTATTTGTAACCAATTTTGAGTTAATAAAAGCATTTGTTACAATATTAATTACCGTACCTATGATTTCTAATTCTCTACTGAGATTTTCAAATAGTAAATTTGAAGTTCTTGTACGTCAAATCCAGTGTTTCCCTTTGCTAAATGTATTCTGAATCCATTGCAAGGAAAAGCAAAAATATATGGACTTTTACCACCATTAAAGTTGTATAAATTCCAACTGACGTGTGAACCGACCCCGTAAGTTTTTTTTTCTAGTAACATTTCCGGAATTGTGGGAAAGCTTTAATAAATCATTCAAGCATCGGACAACAGCGTAATGATGAGCATCGTAGAGTATCCTCTCTTCAAAAATAACTTTTACCATGAAAGCATGGTGCTGAATCCACAGCCTGACAACTTGACTGAATGGAATGCAAACTTGCGATCTCGTTGAAGGCAATTCTATTTACAAAATCAATCGAAATGTTTCATGAAACAATGTACCTTTACCTCAAAAGCATTCACCCTGTTGTTGTCTGTCTCTTCCTCTCTCTCTCTCTCACTCTCTCTCTCTCTGTCTCTCCCTCTCCCCCTGCTAGTCGTAGGTATTGAAGCAATTTCCAATCTCACATTTGCGCTACACAGGATGTTCTTTGTTTACTGACGAACAGTTACGTCATACATTTGAGTTTACTGGCGCGATGTTCCGAAAAACATTTGTCACTCAGATGTGTGGAAGAGAGGATAAGGGAGGAGGAATAGGATACGAATGGAGGGGAGCGAACCAATGCACGTTATTGTACCTAAGCTCCATGAAGAGGGGCCTTTGAGAGGAAGGGATTAGGTAAGAGGATACACAGGGCGGCCGGAACCAGGAGCGACGACAAGAAATGACACGGCCTCTATAGTTTCTGTATTGAAGAACCCCGACAGCCTTACGGTCAGACTGGGAACCATACCCCATGCAGAGTGCAATGCCCCCATTAGGGAGTCTTCATTCCGCCATCACACGAAGCCGGCGGACGGAGAAGGTCACTAATAACACCCTTTAGCCCTGCCATGCCGCAATGAGCACCACCGTCACATCTAATTCTAAAAGAAATCTTCGGAATGTGGAATGAATGAAATGACAATAGGTGACATGGAGATGTAGGTATTTCGGAGGACGGAAGAAACCTACACGCGAATAAGCAAAACTCTCGAGGGGTCTGGAAGGCCCGCCTTGGGGATTGAACCCGCGACCTCCCGAATGTGGACAACAGACTGAAACACCTTAGCTATCCTGCTCGGTAAGGGGGGATAAATCATGGTGAAATGTTAGCACTTAAACATTGCCCAGACTCACAAACTAGCATTCGCCATGATATTCACCACACTTAAGTGTTATCATCTTTGGATTTTAAAATGGATTTTGTTACTGTAAAACATTTTAAAAAGCTACATCATCATCCTCATCTTCTTCCTGCCAAGTATTAGACCTAGTGGTCTGTTACGGTCTCATCCCATCTATTCATCGGAGGGCCCAACAGCCTTCTCTCTTGTGGTCTGTAATTTAGTATTTCACGTGGAATTCTTGAGTACACGGGACCTCCAATTTCGACAACAATTTTAAATGCTTCCATTGTTGGATCAACTTTCAATTGTGTCATAATATCTATATTCTTTTTATTGTCCATTATAGTGTATCCCACAGTTCTTCTTAAAAATGTCATTTCATTAACTGTGATACGATGTTGATCACTTAGTCGCACGGTCCAAGCTTCACTTCCACACATTAAAACTGGCCTCACTTTTGTCTTATAAATCTTTATCCTAGTGTGTCTTAGGACCAGAGACGAACAGTATTATTAATGGTGCTCATTGTATAATTGAAATCGTTTAATTTTATTGTTATATCTTTTTCTGTTTCGTAAATTAAATAATAGGCTAAATACCTGAATGATGATACCTGCTCCACAGGTTTATCTTAAAGGCATGTTTTAGTTCGCAGATGATTTTTTCCCACTTTGGTTTTTGATACTGAGATTTTCAAGCTATAAGTTTCCGAGATACATTGCATTGATAAACTGCTCTCTGAAAGTCATCTCCAGAAATGCCAGTAATATTACATCATCTGCAAACAATAATAAAGTGCCTGTTTATTTTTAATTTTCCGTGTTCTGTTGTTTTCTTTGTTTATCATATGATTCACATCTATGATAAATAGTAGTGGTGAAAGACTGTAGGCTAACACTTTGGTTACTTAGCTTCCATTCTGTGTGGTCGTACTGAAATTTTTCATCACCTAGTTGTTCATATTTATGAAAAATACTCTGTACGTTACATGTTGCAAAATTCTAAATATTTTCTTTTTTCCACCGCGTACACTTTACGTAGCATTGCTGTCAACCTAATGATTCATCCGACTGGTTTTATTATGAGATTTTCAGGCAATTTTCAAGTCGTTTCAATTGTGAAAGCAAGTCCCTGGACAGACATAGGGCACAGCATTTTCCCTGCATCTGATGGAACGGCTATAGCGCCGTGACTCGGTCCCCAGAGTCTTCTTGGCAAAACGAGCAGGCAAAGGTTGGCAATTGGGTAGAAGAGGCTATGAAATGCACTTCACTACCCTATGCATCCCTTTTAAAATGTGTAGCTATAATAATTAGGAGGGACATATAAGGTGCATAAATACTGTAGTTCATTACACGCTAACTTGTAGATTCAAGCAGCACGTGCCTTACGAACCAGTTTATGAACAAAGAAGACGAAACTTGGAGGCGGGATTGGGAGTTGTGAGCGGACAATGAGTGCATAGACCCCGTCGCCTGTCTCTGAAGTCATCAATTCCCTATCGTAGTTAACTAGCAATTCATTGAACGATACCCCGCTTGTGCTCTCTAATAACATTTTCTCTGCACATTTCGTAGTTCTAGCTGATAAATAATAAGCAACTTGATGAGAGCGAGCCAGATTGCTCAGGGGTTTTGTCATCTGTGACTGGTATTCGGGAGGTCGTGGGATCGATTCCCGCGGCCGACCTCTCTGCAGCGAGGGTTTTACCCGGGTCCCTAGGCAAATGATGAGGTTTTTTCCTTCCCCGAACTTCCTGCCCCTTAATTTCATCTCCATTTCATCCAACCGGTCCCTTTCAGGGCTGTAAGTGTCGGCAAGGACTGCGGTGTCGGCGCCCTCCCGTGGTGGTGACTGCGCTCTGAAAATACAGCTCTCGACGGTGGGATGGCATTGGAAGTCATTGCTGAAGCACTGATTGGAATCTATTAGGGTCCTTGCAAGGTGGCTCCTCCCTGATATCCGGTTTCGGCCGCCCTTTGAAATTACTCTCATCTTGTCCTAATCTCCTGGGGTCTGACGTATAGTAAGCCACTGGTTGCAGTATGGAATCCCCTCCGATATTACACACACCGAAGTTAATGGAAAGCTACAGAGTGTTTTGGTTACTTATATATGAAAATAAAACAATTTTGACCAAGTCTTCTTAACGCATAATGCCATAGTTATAGCCTATCTATAACTAACATGGAATTAAAACAAAAGTTGTATAAACCAATGGACGTTCGTATTATATATTACATTTTACTACTAAATTAGCGAGTTTTAGAAAGAATTTAATGAAGGACATGAATATAGAATGAAAAGGATCTTTCAAGATGGTTACTGAGGCTTTATTGCCTTGCATGCACGTACGCGCATACTCGCACACACTGCTTTTAAACTTTATTAAATTGCATTAAAGTAATTAAATTGCTCCTGCTACGAGTCCAGCTCATGGGAAAGCACAGAAAATTTGATGGTAGAGGCATCAAAACACACTTTTAATGACTGTATGTAACAGTCAGAATTAAATATCTTTTAAGAAAAATAACACACTGTAATGAAAAAATAAATATTATTGTTTGAAACAATAGACTGTAGATAACTTGCGGTAATATTTTTGTTTCCTTTATCCTCTTGTAATTTTACACAATATTAGTGTTTCAGCCCCAATACTAAACGTGTCAGAAAACATTGCAAAGCAATCTTAATAGCTAAGATCCGATCTGGATAAGGCTTTAAAGCTAATATTTAACTTTACATCTTAGAAGATTTTTATGTTAATTGTAATTTTAAGTAAAACCCATTTATCGAAACATACTAGTGTGGTTTTTCCTTCATACTGTGGCCACCGCGAACTCTTATTACTTAAATATTACCCAGATACACACGTCATTATTCGCTATTTTATCCACCATCTTTTAGTGTCATCTGCCCTTAGTTCCTAAAATAGTTTTGGACCTTGGAAATATTAAAAACAGGTTTAGATAGCTCTAATAATTAGGGGTACGTAAAGACTTAACTCTTAATAGTATGGTGTTGCCCATATGCAACAAAGACAATTAATGAAATATTTTATTAGTTTAGTGGACTTTTTTCTAATGTTGTAATACACTAGCTTTCACCAGTAAAATTAAGCTAGTTATAGCTGTTTTAAATTGTAAAATTACATTTTACAATACAACTGCAGCTTTTTTTTAATACAAAAGAGAAAAATCCATACAAATGCAGTAAAATGTAACCCCGTCAGCATCCAAGTGTGCCATCACACCCGTTATTTTACTTGGGCCCTCCCCATCCTTTCACATAGGTACATTTGACTGCAGTCGCTGGGAATCGAACTTGCAACGTTCGGCTTTGAATGGATGGCCAGTTCATTACGTATTTTTGTTTCCTTTACCTTCCTGGAATTTTACAAAATATTAATGCTTACAACCTCAATACTTCCAGAATGTCAGAAAACGTTGCAAAACAATCTTAGCAGCTAACATCCAACCTCGATAAGGTTTTAAAACTAATATTAAACAAAACATCCTAGAAGATTTTTATGCTAATTGTTATTTTAAGACAAAATCATTTATCGAAACATTCTACAGTGATTTTCTTTCATGCTGTGGCCACCGCTAACTTTTATTTATAAAATATTGCCCAGACACACAAGGCAGCATTTGTCATTTTATCCATCATGTTTTAGTGTTATCTACCCTAAATTTAAAAATAGTTTTGGTACTTTACAAATATTAAAAAGGTTTGTATAGATGTAATAATTAGGTAACGTATTAGGGGTACCTAAACACTTAATTTCATTACACATTTAGCTGTGAACGCAAGCAACAGGTGCTCTCTGAACCGGATTTTGGATATGAAAGACAAAACGTTGGAAGCGGTACTTCGGTGATACCTTGAAATCCATTAAACGTGTATTTTAACACGTAGCCAGTTCAAAAGCGTTAAAAAAAAACATTATTGAAATATCTTCTAAGAAAAGCAGTGTATTATAATAAATAATATATTATTGTTTGAAAGAGTAGACTGGAAGTATACAGCGGTACTACTGAACATGCCGATCCCGGTGGCCGCGCTCTCTAAAGTGACTCGCTTTGGCGCTTCGTGGTGCACAGGATCGTGGGTTCGAGTCCCACCTTGGGCATGGGTGTTTCTGTGTTTGTAAATGTGTCTATCTTTGTGTATGTAATGTAAAAGGAAAGCGTTAAGAATGAGGTCTACTAAGGAAATACAGGAAACTGGAAAAAATTGAGAAAAAAGGAATACAGCGCCGGAGTCCTGATAGCCTCCGGAACTGTATTTTTTTCTCTATTTTCGTGAAAAAATATATATAATACAGTGGTTTCCTTCATACTGCGTCCACTGCACGGCTGCTCGCGCGCCGGTCGCCGCAGCTTGGATTCCCGCCGAAACCGCTTCACGCTAACGCTGATCACAGTTACAATTACAGTGATGGTAACTTATCTCCCTATCATAAGAAATGTTGTATATTAACATCCACACATTTCTGTCAACTCCAACTTCCATTCACAATCCAAAGTTCAATATCCGAAAATATGTGAATTTTTCGCCTGATGTTTTCTTTTAGCTATTAACGTAGAGTGATAGCATCTGCACCACTGATGGATTTAGTATACTGCGGTTGTTTTGTGGTGAGGCCGCGGATCTTCAAATACGTGTCCCACATACTGTCTCTTAACACTGGGATGTTTTCCGTTCCGTAAATCTGACGTTGCTTACCCATGAGCGAGTGGTAACGTGCACTATAAGGAATAGAGCTAGGAATTCTTATTGGTCAGAAGGGTGCATAAATAGTCCTCTAATGTATTTGCAAAAGTGCAAAAAGGTGCAAATTTGAAATGTAAGTATTCATCAAAAAATAACAAAGGCAATTGCGTGACAAATTATGACCTAAAATTCGCTCATGCATTAAAACTTCCGCCTAAATTGTCACAGAACACAACGTTATTAAATCCACTGATCCAGAAATATTGTTAAAACAGATAACATTGAAACGCTGAACCTCATCCCTCCCATTTTTATTTTTTAAATTTCTTATTCCCAGTTCGGCTGCAGCTCCAATAACTGGTAAATACTTGTACATAGAAAAGGAACGTACTGCATCAAAAGTTACAAATGACACATACATTTGTTTGCTGCAGCGAACAAGATGGCTTCGTGAAGCTCGCAGTCGGGAGCTCTGCGGTTCAAATTCCGGAACCATCTTACCTGACTTACTCTTTTCCCCAGATTTTCTGTCTTCGTTACTGGCAAATGCCGGGGAAATAGGCCACACTTAAAGTCGGGAGATCCATAGTGATCCCTAACAGCCAGCGCACTGTCTCAGCTGATAAGAGGTCTGTCTGCTTCTGCGCCAATAGATTCATGCTACGTAAGCAATGATGTCATCCTTGTTGCAAGATGTAACGAACACTCCTCAATGCAGTTTCAGTTGGCGCGAGTATCCGCTTCTACTGCACTATTTTGATTTGCTACAGAATTTTTGCGGGTTGTAATGTAATGTTTGCTGCGGTAAAGTGTGCTAGTGTTTTAGTTTGTTTGTTTGAAAATGACTTATAGTCCTGTTGCAGCCTTGGACAAGACGAAGTGGTAACCGTGTGACGGAGCGACCACAAGATAATGCAACTGTCAGGGATCACTATGGATCTCTCCTACTTTAGGCCAGGAAATGTCCTTTTCCAAATATAATGCTATTTTATGTATTATCAGTGTCGAGGCGGCGCAGTGCCGAGTGGTTAGACCGCTCGTCCGGGTTCTCTCAAAGTTCTTTTTGATAGTGTCTAACTCCCGCTTTTACTTCTGTGGCACCATAGGCAATGACACTGATGTTACATGAAATGCAGATGGAACACCGCTGGAATGCGATGGCGGGGGAAACCGAAGAACCCGGAGAAAAGCTGCCCCTGTGCCGCTTTGTCCACCAAATATCTCACATGAGGTTGCTTGGGATCGAACCCGGGCGGCCAAGGTGGGAGGCGCGCTGACAGAGGACCGCAGGTGGGATGTAGTGGAAGAAGCGGCGTCTGAGTGAGTTTTCTCAGGGTTCTCCGGTTTCGCCCTCCATTCATTCCAATAATTCGTCCATAAGAATCTTTTCTTTCAATCATTTCACCGTCATTTCATACCATCCACTTTTTCCCTTCACTTCACTTCACTGATCATCCATCCTGGCCTCTCTCTGAATCAGAGCCTCCGCTTCTTAACAGTCGACTGAACTCAGGTGCCGGCTTATAAGTTCTGGGTTTAAGGCTCTACAGACACCACGGGAGCAGACACTCCGCTTCGAGATGCCGAAGAGGAAGCATCAACGCAGACCAGCAGCTCCTACAGCAGCCACCGCTTCTCCAGCATCCGCCGGTAGGAAGTGCTCGCCGGCATCTCCGCCACCTGCCGTTACACCGGCAGTGAGCGCTGCACCTTTGCCGCCCTCACCATCACCACCGCCGCCGACCGCCGCTGCTTCACCGGCAGCCAACACTTCATCGCCGCCACCGCTGAGCTCCACGCCGACGCCGCCCCGGTACAGTGCCGTGGTTAGGGGGGTCCCTCGGGATCTCTCCACCCGGCACCTCCTCGCCGCTGCACAATCTAGATGGCCTTCATGTTCGAGGGCCACTAGAATAATCTGTGACCGGGGCCAGACACCACTAGTAAGGGTGGAGCTACAGGATCGATCAGACCTGGAGGCTGCCTTGGCGTCAGGGTTGCCCTTATTAGGGCGACTTCTGCATGTTGAGGCAAGCAGACAGGAAAGACGCCGGCCCTGCCTTCGCTGCTGTGCCTACGGGCACAGCCAAGAAGACTGCTCTTCGCCGCCGAAGTACGCATTCACTTCGGAGTGCACTGGGCACGACCTCCGCCGCCGTCGCCGGTTCTGTGCCACCTGTGGTGGTACGGGACATTTCACCGGGCAAGCCCAGTGCCCCAGCTACCCAAAGAGCAGGCACTCATCGCCTAAACCAGCCCGGACACCATTATCTACACAGCCATCTCCGCAGACTGAACAACCAACACCAACCATCCTGCAGCAGGAAATCCAGGGCCTAAGTGAGGCCATTCAGGACCTCCACGCGGAGGTCCTGACTCTTACGGCTAAGCTGACGGCCTTGGAGGACAAGCTTCAGGAACAGGACAGCACCACTTCACACCCAGAACTTCACCAAGCAATAGCAACAGCAGTCACCGACATCCGACTCATCTTCAGGGAGGAGGTGAGAGCTCTATTGGAGAAGTCGGCACCTAAAACTTCCAAGTTCAACATCCAAAGTAGACGCCAAGGGCTCAGGCTCGAAAACGTCCCAGGATACGACGACTGGCTCAACAGAGTCAACCAGCACTAACTCCATCCTTCACCCTAGAATTCCTTCATTCCTCTCCCCGAATACTCCGCGGTGGCAGTCTGGGCCTCGGTCAAGTCTGTCTCCTGGTCCTCATTTCACCCCTCTGACTGCACCCTGCAGTCAGTTAAATTATCGCCTTGAATCCGCGGGTGCAATAATGCGGTACCGCCTCTCCTTTCTTCCTTCTAATACCGGTGGAGGGGTTTTTTAGTCGGAATGCCCACATGGGAGACCCCGACACTCCGGGCTTGCCCGGGTTAGTCCATAAGGTGGATTTTTCCCCTCTACTCGAAATAAAAAAAAAACAACTCTACAGCAAGTAGAGTAAACAAAGAAAGAAATAAATAAGTCCATCACTTTGTGTACGACATATACAGTATTTTTCAGCACATGATAAACTTCTGCCAAAGGGTTAACGTTTGGAATTAGGAGGTGAGAGGCTGGAAGCCAACCCTTCGCTGCTGCCAAGTCTTCTACTTCCTGTTCCCTTAACTGAGGCGCAAATCTTGAGATTCTACTACGTTGCATCTCACCTCTTGTATAGGGTCACCTTTTGTTTGCTAGTGGTTATTGCCCAGCGGCAGGGGGAGCGGTCCCGTTTGAAGGCCATCATGTTTTGGAGAAAAAAAAAAACTGTAGTAAGAGAGGGTATTAAACACTACTATACATGTTTTGCAGCATCAGAGTTTTTTGCTCACTCTGATTCAGCTTTATCTTTCATTCACTAAGTAGAAAATTGTCCATTTATCTTGCATTTCAGATTTTAATTTTTATAGGAGAAAACTCATAGTAAAGAAGCAACGTTCTGAAAGGAATCTACAAAAAGGTGCTGAAAATAAACAAATTGCAGAAGGTGCTGGCATTGGTAAAATGGTGCAACCAAAACACGAAGTTACATAGGTTACTTTTGGCATTTTGATAGCAAAAGGAAATTAATATCCAGCATCTAAACTACCCAGTTCTAATAACGACAATGTTATAAATGGTGTCCAAAGTGGCGCTCATCATTTAATGCGAGTAAACGTTACTAAAGGTGTATATATTACTTTCTCAAGCACGCATACACATACAATGTACATAGTAGCTAGAGTATGTATTGTATTCCACCTAAATATTCAATACCAAGTTTTCACCGGTGATGTATGTTCTGAGGAGCATTTTAGAAAATGGTCCGCATGTGTGTCGTGGGCAGCAGAGCTCAAAAACGAAAAGTCTTTAAAGCTTGGTATTTAAATTCAGTATCTTCCAAGGATGCGATACGAAGATTTTCAAGAAAATCGCCCATCCCTAGCTACCATTTGTATGAAACATTTTTTGAAATTTTTGATTTTCTCAAAAATGGCTCTAACGATTTTGATTAATATACCATATGTCTAAGACATTTTCATGACAAAATGTATTTCTTGAATTTTCTGGGAATAGCCTAAGAAGACCTTTACATTCTGGCAACTTTTTTGTGAATTTTATATAACTGGCGAACCGCAACAGATAGACAAAACTTACTACACAAAATGTAGGTCTCTTTAAAATACACAAATTATGTGTAACCGTTTCCGAGATGTTCCGTGTTACTTGTTTCAATTTTAAGCTAGTTTTCTCAAACTGGAAGCCATATTTCTTTTCGGATCTCTTTTGTTTACTTGTGGCAAGAAAAGAAAAGAGGATTTCAATTGTTTCTCATAACAACCGGCTTTAAAGGACTTGGCTATCGCTTTAGCCCAGTATATTCCCTTTTTCCCTTCTGCTTGCAAGGAACTGAGTAATGAGACCAATTCTGCTAATGTTTATCTCGGTTAGAATGATGTTGGTAAGAGAATAATATTTTGTAAGAAAAAATTGTTTGCGGAACAGCTGGAGAAAGTCTTGTGAATGGAACATTTCAGATTTGTTTACACTGATACCGTAAATTACAGTTGGTATCGCAGGTATGCTCCATTTCATTTTAGTTTCTCTACATGTACTATGTACATAGTGTGTAGACAAATTATTGTAATTCACCGAAAAATTCGATGTATAGATTTCGCCGGAAATAGGTGTTTTGAGGTCCCCCGAGTCCAAACAGAACCATTTTTTTTGTAGAATAAGGGGCATGTGTGTGTCTGTGGGAAGCATAGCTGAAAAACCAAACTTTACATGGAAACAGTTTTGAAAATGCTTCTATCAAAGATTGCTCTAACGATTTCAATTAAAATACCATATATTAAAGTTATTTACCTAACAAATAATACGTATATCTAGAATGTTCTGCAATTAGCTTTTGAAGACTATTCATTCTGGATAAATTTTGCTGAACTTTGCATTATTTGTAAACCGAAAGAAACAGACAAAACTTACCATAAAATACAGATCTCTTTTAACACCAGTTTACGTCATATACATTTTTGTTGTAGAATTGATATTTTCCGGAATATTGCTTGTTATTTTTTTTCAATTTTAAATGTGTCTTCTCAAACGGGGTCACCTTTCGTTTCATCGCTCTTTTGTTTTTCTGGTAATGCAAAGCGAACACTTCGACCAGCTTTTAAAATATTTGTCTATCACATTAGCCTAAGTCATTCCCTTATTTCCCTTCTACTTACAAGGCAGCAAGTAATAAGACCATTTCTTGTGGTGTTTATCTCGATTTGCATAATGTAGATAAAATAATAAGATGTTGTAAGAATAGTTTGTTTGCAGAACAGGTAGAGGAAGTCATGTAAATGGAACCTACAGATGTTTTCCAATACTGACCAGTAATGAGAGTAAATACGGATATTTTCAACAGCTCAGACTGCCGAAACTCCTTACAAGACAATGGCTATGTTTGATGACGGTGATTTTTAAGGATTGTGGCCTCCGCGTTCCCCAGATCTTCCTGTGTGTGACTTGTGCTTGTGAGAATATGTGAAAAGTAAATTTTATATAACTATCCCAACACTATAAATCAGGCTGTTCCAAATCGACTTGTCTGAGTAAGATTATATACGCGTACTCAATCACAAAATTCGGAGCAAACATGGAGAGAGAGAGAGAGAGAGAGAGAGTGATAGCCATTAATGGAAAGAAGTCATGACATATTTGCTTCCCACAACTTCATTTCCGGCAATTGATTCAGCTGGGACGATAGCTTACCCCCAGTGCTGCGCTATATTCCATGTTGCAGGTAGATACTTTAAATCTCGAGTTACTTGCTACTGTTTTGCCACGCACTCAATCAGGAAAAACATATTTTAGAGGAACTTAAGGACGATATAAAAACGCAACTTAAGAACATTTCGAAAGAAGAACTTAGGCATGTGAATAGAAATTTCATTCGAAGGTGCCAGAAATGTCTTCAGAAAAGGACACTGCTTTTGACACCACTTATAAAAGACTAATATTAATTCAAGCCCCGGATTTTTAGTTCCTAAAAATTCAAATTAGGTTATATCTCTCACTATAGATTTTATAGGATCTTACATGTTCAATTTAGGGATATATGGGATTTTTGGAATACAGATTTCTATAATCATTAGACATGTCTTTAGGAATATAAACTGAAACTTTAAATAGTGAAAAGTTAAATTAACTGTGAATATAATATGTAATTTAAAAGAAAACCTTCAATATACATAGGATTATTAGGGCACTGAAAAAAGTCAATTAATTTTAAGCACTGAATTCGCAAAAGTTCTCAGTATACTAATTTTGTATTAAGAAGGCATTGAAAACCCCGTAATTTAATTTTGGACACTACCTGTGCGAAAGTTTCCAAAATACTCATTTGGTTCAGTGTGACAGAAAAACACACAGTTATGGTAGTGACATTTACTCGGAAAACTTTTTTGTAAAATTAATCAAATCTGAACATTGCATTCAGCTTATCTGATAACATATAGCCAGTAGGCACTACCAAGCACAGCATTGAAACGTTTATCATTATCTAGACTTAATTTGGCGCTTAATGGGTTACTTTGACACTGAATCCACTCTTCATCGAAACTCTCACCGCACAATATGCAGTTTGTTTGATGTACAAGGAGCTGTGCCGAAATCAGGTGTGTATGAGCATTAAAGCCTAGCCCTATGTGTTTTTTGGGGGGTTGCCACTTTTTCGTCACATTTGGCGGCTAGCAACTGCTATTTGAACGGACTTGAAGTGATGATTTTGATTCTTTCTGTGCATTCCATTTTCGGCCTTCAAGCCCTCGTTTGCTGGCATCTGGCATATTTTAACGAACTGATGTAGGCTTATTGAAATTAGGAACTGATCTGGAATAATTTTCCTTTATCTGAGATTCGATCACCCAAACTCCAGTGACAACAGGAAATTGCACTTCTGTGCTACGTCCTTTTCGGGACGTTAAAATTTCTAGCAGCTTTTTGGACACTTATTTTATGCAATAATATGCTGCTGAGAGCGTGTTTCATGTTTTCTTCTAACCAAGACCTCTTTTTATTTTCACTAGCCTTCAATTTGGTCATATTTTATAGCTTGTATACAATCTGTAACACAGAAAACAAACTCTTCAACTCTTCCGTCCTACGGGTTTGATAGTGTCCAGGCACACCGGACGTGTTTGCTGACAGTCAAATTCCCGTCATTAACTGCAGGCTTAAATTCTAATTGAAACTCTGTGAACAGCCTATTTACACGTGTTTATATATACAAATATAGTATACACACTGTTCACGTGCCTAATTCAATGCACTGGAGATCCAAAGCTTACTTGAGGAAGGACTTGGCACACTAGGAAACATAAAAACTGCTTAGTGTCTGAACTACTCGAGAAAGAAACTCACTCTACCTGTCTTGGTAGGCACTTGCAGCGGACTCTCAGGACACAGAGTGAAGTGTTATCACATTGACGCATTTTAGTAAAGTTACGACAGTACGGTACTAGAGAGTGTTCGAACCTGCAGGAATATACATTACAGGAAATAAGGATTAAAACATTAAAATAAACTGAAACTTGAAGAGTAAAAAAGTCAGGAATAAAATAGGTGAGAGCCTAATAATCCGGGGCTTGCTCATTATAGCGTATGTTACACTAGGGGCGTTAGAAGCTCCAAGAAACTACACTCGTAACATCGAAAAAAGTTTGTATTTAATAACGGTCGTCTCTTACTACATGGCAGTTAAGTTTTCAGCTATATCCATCACGTGGTTTCGCTGCCAAAGGCGAATGAATCAGCAATCTTATGCTTCTTTAGAAAGATGTAAAAAAAATCGTGAGATGATTAAACACTTTTATTTAAAAGGATTAACACCGAAAGAGATCAAAGCGGAGTTGAATAAAGTGCCTGGCACATCGCTCCTGCTTTTGTAACAGTTTACAATTGGATAAATAAATTTAAACGTGGCCGTACATCCACAAATGATGAACATCGTTCTGGACATCCAGTTGAACCGATTTTCTCCGAAATGATCGACAAAATCCATTATATGGTTTTGAGTGATCAACGCATCAAAGTTCGCGAAATACTAGAGGCCACAGGCATATTATAAGGTACATGTTCTCAATTTTGCACTAAATATTAGGTCTGACAAAGGTCACGGCAAGATGGATGTCGTATGTTCTCAATGAAGACTAAACGCAATCGTATGATCGATTCAGAAGCTAGTTTGGCACTTTTCCGTCGCAATTGTAATGTCGATACTTAACTGTGGATGAAACATGGATATCCTACTGCACTCTAGAGACAAAATTACAGTCGAAACATTGAAGTTTTAAAAGCGAACCGGCTCCGGGGAATCAGTTACTTGCAGAAAGGAAGAACCTAAAATGGAGAGTATTGTGTATCGTATTTGAAAAGGTTTTATTTAACTTTTAATCACCCCAATCAAATAAAGTGCACAATAATTTAAATTACTTATTAACCAAAACAATTTACACATATATAAAACTCTTTTGGGCCTTCCCGTCCCTTAATAATATTTAAGTATTTTTACTTAAAATATAAATGAAATTAAATAAATATAAAACAGAATTCACCACATCCAACCATTCATACAAGCCTTCAATTAAAAAAAACTGAGGATTATGCTACCTTCGCACAGTCAATATACTGCGGCCCTTCAAAAATGTTTAGTGGGCAGGTTAGATCTCCCAAATATAACAAAAAACCATGTTTTAATACCGATTGAACGGAGAAATCAAGGAAAAAACGCCCTCAACGTTAAATAGAAAGATTCTCTTCCAACAAAACATGCAAGGGTGCACACCTGCGTAGTTTCGATGGTGAAAATTGTAGAATTACTATAACATCCACCGTGTTCACCAGATTTGGCCCCCAGTGAATTGTTTGTTTCCAAACTTGTCTCGGCGAAAGACGATTCACGTCTAACGATGATGTCATCTCCCAAACCAATGTATATTTTGAGGAACTTCCGAAATCCTACTTTTTTGGAGGCATAAAACAGTTGACAAAGTGTATCGAGCTTAAAGTAGATTACTTGAAAAATAAAAGGTCTACAAAAATAATTTGTTTTTCTCTCTTTTTCTAAGGACCTATTGAACGCCTCTCGTATTATTCATGAGTGAGTAACGCCGGAGTTACGGGACTGAAGACTCCTGAATTTAACACACAGTTTGCGGAGCATGTATACTTACTATCAGGGGCCTCACTATAAAACGACCGCACTGGAAGGCTTATAAACACTGAAAGGTACAACAGAGAATGGAAATGTTGGAGAAAAAATGGCCCTGCATTTATAATACCATGCTTTTCTAGGCATTACACCCAGAAGGTTAAAATAACATTTTTTGCTGAATTATAGAACAAACCTCAAATGAATCGTAGTAGACAATGCTTGATAAAGCGGGGTTGGGAATTGTTTAATAACTCTGGTAGGAGGTGGCTAATGATTGTTTAAATCACAGTTGTTTCCGGTATTGTATGGATGCTGCCTCGTATTTGTTCTAGACATTGCTTGAACTGGCATTTAATTCCGTTTTGTTTATAGTAGCGGAGGAAGTTTAATTCTGCTATTTTGTACTTCGTTTCAACATCTATTTGATTAAATCATTGTTTTAAAAGACTGGCTTTTTTCGGTCAGTTGTGTATTAGCTTTGTAAATGTTTAAATTACTATCACACTTTACATGGAAATTCTCACCTCAAGTACAATACATCTGGGCTGTCCTGAAACATGACTTTGATACTGCTGTCTGTTGACTATCACGTGACTAGTCACCTATCATTGGTTGCTGTGGTGGAATATGCTGTTTTACGGTACAAAATACTTCCTTATTTAACGTGATCGTTTATCTCAATATATAGGAAGAAGGCTGTCAATTTTAAGTTTTCAAAAACGTATGAACCAAATATAGTATATAACAGAGTTAATGCATCTAAACTCCTTGTAAAGTTTTACAAACAAATGGATGGGAAGATCCTCGTTCTAAACCTGCGTCTCAGGATGACAAAGGCATCTGGATTTTCGTTTTGAGCCTGCATCTCAGGATATATATGCAGACTTCCACGGCCGCAGTCCATTGCGGTTACTTTGGCTTCTGGTGTAGCCCGCATCATTTCTTACACTGTTCTCTGTAGACGTTTCGCAGCAACCTGTGTCGAGCCAGTGGCCGAAGGAAGAAGCTCAACACAGGTTGCACCGAAACGTCGGCAGAGATCAGTCTAAGAAATGATGCGGCCTGCACCGGACTGACAAAGGCAGTGTTTATGTCGCTATTGTGTACTGACATTGTATGACACATGGTTGTTTGTCACCATTTAAAAGTGTACTTTAGCAAGTCAGAGGAAATGGGAAAATAACGCGGCGCGGAATAATATATCTCTAGGGCAAAATTAGAAGAATTAAGGACTGGGCCTGCTTCCTTGAATACAGTGTCTTTTATTGACAGGGAAACATGGAAGTGTTTATTATGTGCTTATTGCTGTTTATTCTTTTGTCTTTCGTATTGTTCGAAGCTTGTTTTGGAAGACGAGGGAAACACCTGCAATCCGTTGGAAGGGAAAACGTATGTTTCATACATTAGTTCTTTGCTGATGAACGGAAGAGCTAAAATCTAGAAACCCAAAAATGTTCGATGCACAGGTCATGGAAAATACTGTTGCAGAGCTCGGTGTTCTCGCACATGAAGCTCAGAGAAAGTCTAATGGACGGGACATCTATACTACCGCCATCTACCAAGACTGTGATAAGCGCTGCGTTTGAAAGAACTGCAGGGACTGCTACAGTACCGTCTCGGGGAATCTCTCAGCGTTAAGTGAAAGTCGTGGTTCGGGATTAGGGGTGCAAGCAGTAGTGCTCTCTCTCTCTCTCTCTCTCTCTCTCAGCACAAGCCAGAGGGAAAAACTTGAATAGGTATTAAGCGTTTGGATGAGCGTCAGTAAAAGGATCCAATATGGTAGTTAGAAATTTTTGGGTGGGGGATCGTATCGAGTCACATCACTGTCCGGTTGTCCTGGAACTGAATATAGAGACGGCCATGGCGGCGCATGCACCTGAAGAGGGGCAGGGGGACGAAGGGAGATTCATTAGTAAATTGATATGGAAACCGATAGAAAAAGAAGTATTTGTTGATAAATTAGAAAGAAGATTAGGGGAAAGGAACGTAGACACAGCGGAGGAACTAACGCATATAATAGCAACGGCTGCGGGGACAATGAAAGTCCAAATGCATGGTAAGGTAAAACGATTCAATGGTTGGTATGACCAGCAATGCAGAACTGTAAAGAAACAAGCAGAGGAGGCTCTGTCAAAATTCAGAAGGGAGATGACATTAGGAAAATGTTTACAAAAAAGCGAAGGGAGTATAAACAGCTCTTACGGGAAAAGAGAACTACGTGGCAAGACAAAATTACTCAGAAAATTAGGAATATTTTAACAAGGGGGGATAATGCTGAGATGTGGCAAGTAGTAAAACATTTAAGAGGCAACCGTCAGGCGCCCATCGAAATTTCTTCCAGAAAATGGGCAATGCATTTTATGGGAATATTCGGGAAAGGTGAAAGGGAAGGAATTTTTATAAAGGAAGTGCAAATTTTGGGAAATCTTGAGATCCCAATACTGGACGAGGAAATATCAGCACGAGAAATAGCACAGGCGCTAAGGAGTCTGAAGGGAGGCAAAGCTCCAGGGTTGGATGGGCTGCCCCCGGAAGTTTTTAAAGCCGCAGCCAATGTTAATGAGTTTGGTAGGAGTATGCTCCAGATATGTAACAGATTGTTTATTGAGGGGAATTATCCTACCTGCTGGGGAAAGGGCATTATTCATCCCATTTATAAAGGGAAGGGAACTATTGGAAATCCGGATAATTATAGGGGGGTTACTCTGTTGCCAATTATGGAAAAAATGTATTGTAGAGTGTTATATAACCGGATAAAGGACTGGGAATCTAAATTTGGCAAACTTTCAAAATTTCAAATGGGTTTCAGAGAAGGACACAGTACCATAGATGCCGCATTTATATTAGACACTTTAAGGACGAAGCAAATGTTAGTTAAGCGGGGAAAGCTTCATTGTGCTTTTGTGGACTTTAAGAAGGCATTTGACTCTATCAATCGAAGTGCATTATGGTACAAACTAGGCAGAAAGGGCTTATCAAGTAAAATGGTTAGGGCATTGCAGGCAATATATCAAAATGTCCAATTCTGTGTGAAGTACGACAGAAACAGAGTGTCCGAGAGCTGCCGAAGCTATAGGGGAGTGAGGCAGGGTTGTATTTTATCTCCTTTGCTATTTAATCTCTTTGTGGATGATATTACTGATACAATGATAGCAGAGAATATTCAAGCGCCAGTAGTAGCGGATTTGCAGATCCCAACACTTTTATACGCAGACGATTTAGTATTGTGCTCTACGACAGTAAACGGATTGCAACGAGGACTGGACAAACTTAAGAACTATTGCGATGAATGGCTACTTACAGTTAATGTGAATAAGACTAAGGCAATGACTTTCATAAAGGGTTGTGTTTATAGCAGGGAGGAGACTTGGACATATGCAGGACAGATACAGGACAATGTTAAATCCTTTGTGTACTTAGGACTCACATTTACAATGAACGGAAAATGGACAAAACACATTGACATTACGAAACACAAGGCGAGGGTGAAAGCGGCGGAAGCTCTCCGGATACGCTGCAGAATTCCGAATATCTCCATAACCTTAATGGAAACTGTATACGGAGCGACAGTTAGATCCACGATGACATACGGAGGAGAAATATAGGGGTGGGAACAAACAGGGAATCTGGATCAAGTGAGGACCCAATTTTTGAAAGGAATTCTGTGTGTAGGGAGGGGTACGGCAAACTGCGGAATAATGAGGGAATTCGGGGTACATAGTGAAACGATAGAGTGCAAAATCAGAGCAGTTAAATATTGGATGAGAATCGTTCACGGAAACCAATCTCTAATTAGGGCAGTCTGCTACCGTGAACAGTTGCGAATGGAAGGTAATTTGACGTGGGCATCAAAATTAAAGAAAGGGTTGGAAACCATTGGGATGGGAGACATTTGGATGGCGGGGCAGGAAAACAGGCGATGTATTTGGAGAAAAATTAAGAAACGTCTCTGTGATATTGACAGACAGCAAATAATTGCGCAATGCACAGAGAAGGTGTCATTAGAAGTACAGTCTGGGCTGAAATCGGAGTAGGGTATGGAGCAATATATCAAAACAGGTACCAAACTCGTTAGAGAGGGGCTCGCGTGGATTAGACTAGGAGCATGGAGGAGCACGAAAATTTCTGACGAGAATGGTATAAGAATCTGTCCCATTTGCGAGGAGGAAGAGTCGTGGATTCACATCTTGGCAAGATGTAGGGGTACGGAGGAATGGCGGGAAAAATATTTGCAGCGATTTTTTACCACTGCGAATGTAGGGATAGAAGCATGTTGGACGCTACTGGCAGGCACGGAAAACATGGACGGGCTAGGTAAATTTATACTTAAGGCAAGACAGCTGAGATCTGAGGAGGCTGCCAATAGAGAAGAGGGGGGGAATAAGATCAACTAAACAAAAGTGACTACAATGTTCTACATACATGTATATTATATCATACTTAGGTCACTGTTGTGCTAGGGTTGTATATATTATGAGTATATATGTCTTTTAAGTGTAATTATCTATGATAAGAGTGTGCATTTATGAAGGTGTACTCTGTGCTGTAAATTTAAATTGCTATATTTGAATAGCTTTTGTATCTTTATTTTCGGATTCACCCTTAATTTTTATTGTTGTTTAATATTGCTTTTGACTGTGTATTTCCTTTGTCTTTTTATTTTCGTGTTTACTCTTTTAATTCTTTGTTGTGGTTGTTGTTTTAATATTGCTTGTAATGTGTATTACAAAAGCACGTACGGTCTGTGGACCCGTGCGACTGTTGAAATTCTATGTATGATATTGCTAAATTAATAAATACACTTATTCATTCATTCATTCATTCAAATATAAATAAAACAAAAATCCAATGTGTCCCATTACAAAACTTTCTCTGCCTGTTCTGCAAACAAAGTATTCTTACGCAAGATTGTTCTTTCATATACAGCATACTAATCGAGATACATATTAGCAGAAACAGTCTTATTACCTGCTTCCTTCTAAATGGAAGGTAAATAAAGGAATCATCTAGTCTAAAGCAACAGTCAAACCTTTTACAACTGGTTGCTATGTGAGCAATTGGAATTCGGTTCTCTTTGCATGCCCAGAAGTAAAGCAAAGGAAATCGAAACGAAATATGTTTTATTGTTTGAGAATAGTTTAAGTATTTGAAGGAAGTTTATGTCTTTCTCTTACGGTTTACCACTTATACAAAAGTTATCTAGAATAAAGAGGTCTTCAGAGGCTATTCCCAGAAAAAATAAAGGTATACATTTCATTTGTCATGAAAATATCTAAATTTATGCCACTTGAATCAAAGTAAATGAGAGTCATTTTTCAGAAAATAAAAAATTCCAAAAATGTTCCGTGTAAACGTTTGTTGCGGGTGAGCAGATTTTCTGAAAATCATGTGTCGGATCCTTGGAAGGCTTTAACTGGCTTTTCCATTTTGAGTTATGCTGTCCGCAGACACACAGACTAAAACACACACATACATGTACAAACACGCACACACGGACCTTTTTCTAAAAATCGTATGTCATATAACTTTCTCTACTGTTTTGAAATCAATCGTCTTACAAAAGATTATTTCTTCTATCTACTTTATGCTAATCATGATGAAAATTAGCATAACTGATATTTTTTCTTATCTCCTTATAAGTAGAAGGAAAATTAGGGAATACACTGGGCTAAAGTTTATAGTCTTGTTATTCCCTTAACTAATGTATAATCTGACTGAATGTGACAGCGCGAAATTTTACGAGTTATACAATGAGATTGGTTACGTGTTCCACAAATTTTATGCACTTTTAGTATTAAAACAGTAAAATAGTTAATAAATTTGCTAAATGAAAAATTATAATGTATCAGAGATCACAGATGTATGGCGTAAAATGGTTGCTAAGCAGCTCTTGTTTCATTTTTTTAAACTTATGGTAAAATGGAATGTGATATAAAACTATTGAAAATATGGATTGTATTCCGCTTGACATTTTGAAAGAAGTCAAGGGTGCTAAGAGTTTATTAATTTCATAAAAATAAAAAAGATGTTTACGAAAAAGAATATGCAATGTTTTGTGGATGGAAAAACGAAAAAACAATGCAATAGTTTAACTAATGTAACCACATTACTGTTCATACTTTTCATAACTTATAATTATGTATGTATGCATGTATGTATGCATGCATGCATGCATGTAGGTAGGTAGGTATGTATGCATGCAAGCATGTAAGGTGAAGTGGAGTCATAGAGGAGGACGTAAGCCCTCTGTTCCACAAAGGAATAACAGGAACTACGTCAAAGTAAGGAATAACAATCCAAAATAAAATTCATTTTATTTTGAGCTGTAAATGTAACGTCACGAATGCACCGATGAATGATTTCCTTTCGACGGCAATATGACGTTGGCAACACTAACATAAGGAGAATGGATTTGACGTGTCTTCCTGAACACACCATGACGCTGAGTGGTGAGAGGGCAATAAGAGTTTCAGTGGAGAGACGAATCCAAAAGTGAGTCAGGAGAGAGTTCAGACGTCAGTCGCGTAGGGCAGTGTCTATGGATGTAAACTGTGCGGTGTAATTGGGCTGCCCGACTTTTGGGTGAAGCCGCGTAAAAGTGAAGTTCCTTAGGCAAGGAACTCCTTGAGTGCTGTGTACTATTCCAAGGTTCTTGAAAAGGGCTTCTCTATGGGAAGTTTCCTAAATCTAAATTGACTGTGAGAACTGCGGTTGGACTTGCTTCGAGATTTCGTACAAACCAGTTGGACATGTCTCCGAGGCTGTGAATCTTGGATTTTTATCGGCTTTTTGGCATGACAGAGTTGGATATTCTGCAGAGAGTGTGCATTTGGAAGGAATACAGGCTGTTCGTCGAGTTCAAGGTAGGAAACAAAAGATTAGACAGTGTCAGGCAAGTCTACTATGTAGAATGTATTGGTTACAGTGTAAAGTTGCCAAGTGAATATACGGTAATTAGGTAGAAAACGGGCCGCTCGAAAAATCAAATTAAAGTAAGTGTGATTTGTGATTCACGATTTCAAAGGTTTTATTTGTCGGTCAAGCTTGCTTGGTACGCCTGCTGGAACGGTTGGTATTTTGCCTATACGGATTTGAACCTAACCTCGCGTTAAATTTGAAAACCATTGGATCCGGTGGTTTTGCCTAAAGAAACAGATTAAAAAAAACTCCCAGAAACATACTTCCTCCACTAACTACTATAGTCACACTAACCGGTGAAGTATTCCTACGCGTTCTCACGATGCGGTAAACCTGTCAAGAACGACATGTTACGTACTTGCACATCAATATAATTATAGTGTCTTCCGCTAGCAACGAAACCAGGGTTTTTCATTATAAATCCAGTTCGTATGCAAGTATTTCAGCATATACACATTATAAAAGCATTTATTATTTATATAAAATTCGTTTATGTATAATTATTTGGTAAATATCCATCAAATACGCAAAATATGAACCGTTCCAGCATGCACACTAATTTGTCTATAGTAAAAAAAGTCAAGCCTGAAGTATAAATACAATGTTTGGAATGTTAATTAGAAGTACAAAATCAATCAATCACACATAGTTTTCATTTGATTTTTAGTGTGACCCAAGTTCTACATAATAACCAAATATATTTCGACGTCACTGGTAAAAAGAAAATATTGCATTGGATACAATTCTGTCGATGCTCACTCCTCTGAGATTTAAGAATTGTTATCTGCGGATAAAATTAAGCGGCTCTTGCTCTTGGACAGATGTAATTTTATTTGTGGACATTGTTATGGTTTTATATCGTGTAAATACCCTGACCAGCACTATCCAATTTTATTACTTTTAGTCTAGTGAATGTGTAGGTGCCGAGATTCTGTTGCGAATAGCTGATTTTCAGGAGGACTTTATTCATAGATATAGATAATGCACTAATATAGTGGAGATGGTTATTACTAAATTCAGAATACCTCGAATTACGTATTTGCGTGGGGAAGAACTTCAGTTACTTGTCCCATTGAACTCGCAAGAATCCCGAACACGTGTGTTAATTATTGAAATCTTTTGTTATAGGGTTCTTATATTCAGTTGGGTTTGGGGATGTTATATTAGTTTTAAGTGTCTAAATCCTTTGTGCCATCATTGGAGCATATGACTATGTATGTAATAAGAGTTATAGTACAGAGTTCCAAAACTGAATTTCATGTGTTTAGTATTGCTCCTTGGTCATCCATAAATGTTGGCAGTAGAAATCCAAACTTATATGAACCCTAGATCGCGACTAGCTGATCCAACAAATAAGCCTTTTGGCATTAGGAAATCCACCCACCGACTAAAATCGCGGGTGTAAATGCTGTTGTGTGTCGAATTGAGTATTTGGGGCAAGGTCCTAAATGATAGTCTAGACGCAAAATATAAAATGACGTGGTGGACAGAGACTTGAACACAAACGTCACGCCACAATGCTACAAAGTTAAACTGCAGTTCACTTTGAAAATAATGTTAGAAATGATGGTAATCCTCCTAAGGCTAATATTGAAATAAATAATGGAAGATGAATTATTTTTTAGACTTTAAATGCTTATTAATCTGTAGCTCATATAGAATTAATAGTCGAGATTTGATAACGTTAAATATATTGTTTATCGTCTTGAGTAACTTACGATTGTTAAAATAATTGTGTGTGCTGCCTGAAATTATGGTGAACTTACATGAGATGATCTGTGCGTCTGTAAATGGTTTCCTTTCACTAAAATGACCATCGCAACAGCTGACGAGACAATTGCACATCGAGCGATTATCATCACACGAATCAGGAAGCTGAAACAAGTCTTTTAACATTATTTCAAACCGTAGCTTACATACTTCCTTTGGTTTGAGTTACCCTTGGGGGGCAGATAGGCAACTAAGGTCTCAAAAAGATTGTCTAATTCTAGGTTAACAGAATGATATACAGATTTACATGATTGCGGTGTTATTTACGCTCTTGAATTACTACTCAATAGGAAGCGGAACATTTTGGTACCTGCCAAAACTCAGCTTAAAATTGTTTTTCGCCAAAACTACATTTCCTTTGCTTTACGCTTTTCTTTGAAAACCGTAATGAAACTTGGAAGGAACATGGTAACATAATGTTTGCTTATTTTAAATACAATCATCTGTGTATCTTGAATAGCATTGTAAGAAATATAATTTTTTCTTCAAGTATATTTTTTCATGAAATATAGCTTTTTGTGAAAACTATAATTACGCCGTTGGCTTACTCCTGCTTCAAACTAAAGAATGTATTGCCGAGGATCTCTGTTGTAAATCTCAAAGTTGTATCATAAATAGTTGCTGCAAAAAAGGAAAATATGGTTCATGAGAAATAACTATCAAATGCACACACCATCCTTATTGTGAATGTAACACACACCAATATAGAAGTACATGAAATTGGGTGTGGTTATCTGGAACAGCTTAAGAGAAGTTAGCGTTTTAAATTTTACATCTTAGTTATTTCAGTAATCTGTCTTTTTTTTTTTTTTTTTTTTTTTTTTTTTTTTTAAATTTTAGTATTATAGAATAAGCCTGTAATACTGATGTGACCTATTTCGTAATCCCATTTTTAAACACGCCTCTTCCATTTCAGTGACTGTCCTTGAAATCAAAAGTAGGTGTCAAATGAAGTTACGCCCTTTCTCGCCAAAACCACACCACAAAGGTGCAGCAAATATCTGAAAACAAAACATAATCTGTGAGAGACGCTGGATCACATCAACACTGACGAAATTTGTCCCGCAGGAGATTTTACATGTCAGTAAATCTATTGACAAGCAGCTGTCACTTCTGAACACACCTCACGGGGTGCTAAGGTAAAACTATTTGCCTAACATTCGAAGATTACTTTCTAACCTTCTCTTCTTTCAAATTTTACTACTGAATTGAGCGGTCCGCACTTTTTAAATGCCCTAGTGCCCATTTTGAGGTCCGATTGCGGCTATTTGAATATCGTTACCGCCAGATTTTGGAATTATTTTTAATTGTAAATTCTCCATGCATCTTCATTTGGCCTTCATTGTTCTATTTAAAGTTGAGAAGGCACTATAAGTAAAACCGACTATGGTAATTTACAAAACAAGTCACACGTATAGTGCTTCCACCTGCCCCGTCATTATTCAGGATGCTGTACCACCGATATTTTTTAACCTGGGACCTCCCCATCCAACCTGGCTGACGATGTAGACCACTTGGCGGACCTAGCTTCGCTCCACCAACCGCATATTTATAACTCCATGGCACGACAGCTCACGGGGAACTTTGGCCTACCGCCCGGGCGCTGCGTCCCCCATCTCGGTCCACTACAGACGTCATGGATGGGGTACAGTATTGGAGGGTGAGACGTGGTCAGCGCCTCGAGCGGGGGGGCCCCGACCGGTTAATGCGGTCCTCATGACCTGGAGCCGCTACTTCTCCATCAAGTAGCTCCTCAATTGGCCCCCCAAGGGACCTTACAAGGCTGAGTGCACCCCGGAAAAGGTGCCGCAGAGGGGGAAAAATCCCACACCAGTATTGAGGATCGAACTCAGGTCTCCCGCTTGGTAAGCAGCTGCGCTACCACCGCGACATACTAAGGAGACGACCAACCGCATACTTACGGCCATGAAATAGTCTGTGTTGCTGCGGAATGCTTTGACTCGCAAAAAATGACTTGCAGTTTTCCTCCTCAGTCTGTGAGAGTGCCAGCTATAACGAATTAAAATTGCCATGCTTTAAGAGAAAACATATACAAACAGGATATTATTTAATAGTAAAATTAAAAATGTTTATATCAGAAAACAACAAGTTAGAACTGTTGGCACATAAAATAAATCTGGAGCCATGGTTTGGATTAAAACAGCTTCAGGTTTTATATGGAAAGTGTTCAGTAGCTTACAAATGCACATTATCTACTAGCCTTTTGTTCATCTTGTTCAATAACGGAATTAAGCTATTAAATATTAGTTTTTCTTTTTGATAAACAATTTAAATGATAAAAAACCCAGAAGCTAAAACTTAATCAATATCCAATCATTTATTGAGGTTTAATGTGTAATAATTGTTCCAGTATTTAGTATAGAACTAATTGCTGAATATGAATTAAAATAATGAAAATTGTGGTGTGAGAGGAATGTAATGTAAAACGCTAAGATTTCTAAAAAAATAGCATGCGTAAGGCGATAGCTACTCGTACTACACAGATGAAATTTGGTTTGTGGAATGTATTGAAATATATAATACCGATCTAAATTTGGTTCA
Organism: Hymenopus coronatus; assembly: GCA_030762935.1. Classification (NCBI taxonomy): domain Eukaryota; kingdom Metazoa; phylum Arthropoda; class Insecta; order Mantodea; family Hymenopodidae; genus Hymenopus; species Hymenopus coronatus. Next base: position 32,650,129 of record CM060900.1, on the reverse strand, counting down.
TGTAGAACTAAACAAGTATAATGTGCTCTACCACATGACTTTGTCTACCGGTTCCGCAAACAAACTGTTCCTAAAACGATCATTTTATCTACATCGTACTAATCGAGATAAAGGTTAGAAGAAATTGCCTTATTACTTGCTTCCTTGTAAGTAGGAGGGAAATAAGGTAATATACAAGGCTAAAGCGATTATCAAATCCTTTAAAGCTATCGCTGTGTGAAACGATTTAAATTCGGCTCTGTTTGCGTGGCTAGGTGTAAAACAAAACATGTATTAGACGAAAGATTACTTCCCGATTGATAAAAGTTAAAGTAGTTTCAAATTGAAACAAATAACAAGCAATATCTTGGAAACGGTTAACTCTACAAAAAAAACGGAGGTTTTGATATAACCTGTACATTTTAACAAGATCTACATTTTAGGGTAGTAAGCTTTTGTCTATTTCAAAATAGAGCAATTTTTGAGAAAATAAAAAAAATCGAAAAATGTTGCATGAAAAGAGTAGTTGGGGTGGGGATTTTCTTGAAAATCTTCTTTCGCATCCTTACATAATACTGAAGTTAAATGCCACGTTTGTAATTTAATAGACTTTTAGTTTTTGAGCAATGCTGCCCATACACATACTCAGAAAAACACGGACACTTTTCTAAAATTTTTTTTGGGGGGAGGGGGTAAGGGTCTAAAAATATGTATTTTCGGTGATGTCTTAGTATCAAATATATATGTGGAACACAATACATTCTCTTTCTACTATATATATTGTACATAAGTGCTAGAGAAGGTAAGAACGGAAGTTAGCATTTTTCCCATAGTGACTTCTAAAAAGCCATCAATCTGGACCGAGTTTGAACCCGCGACTTTGAGATGAGAAGCCCAGCACCTAAACAATTAATCTGTCCCGACGTAGTACATACGGTACAATAGTACAATTGTGTAAGGGTTTAGAGATAGAATTATTACTTGAATGCTGTGAAAAATATATTACAGCTCGGAATTAAGCCACCCCATATTTTTTTTTACTCGTGTACCACCAATCCACATTTAACAGCACTAAATCCTTTCCGTCACAGACACCTTCAGTTGGTTGTGGGTGGTATGATATGTGTAGTCGGCATAGTGGTGGATTTATAGCTCCACTCCAGGTTTGTTCTCATTGTAACCGCGGTAATGGCGTCAGTAAGGGGAGGAGTTCTGCTAAGGATTATAATATAGAATTCTGCCACCATCCGCTCATTATTTCACGTGCAATAACATGGTGTCCGTTCGCATTCACTCGCTTTTTTATTCTGAGTAGCTGGTAACGAGTTCATAACTTCAGCTATCTTTCCGGTAGACCTTCCATTAACATTATTATTTTTATGATTCCGATTGGTAGCGAAAATGTCAGTGATTTTCAGTCAGAAATGAAGTAAAACCGAATCTAAAACATGCACAAGAGGGAGTGAGTGCCGTGACCGAGTGGTTAGACCACTCACCTCTCATCTAGGGGGCCGGATTCGATACCAAGCGACTGCATGTGAGATTTGTGGTGGGCAAAGCGGCGCAGGGGCCTGTTTACTCCGGGTTTTCCGGTTTCCCCCTGCCATCGCATTCCACCGGTGCTCCATCTTCATTTCATGTATCATAAGAGTCTTCACCTGTGCTGCCACAAGTGGCAAAATCGGGCGTTAAACCCTATCAAGAGAGAGAGAGAGAGAGAGAGAGAGAGAGAGATATATATATAATATTGCAGCGAGCTGTTTACAAAATTGTGGTTGACCTAAATATATATGTGACAATTGGACAATAGTCGATATTTGAACCGAGAATCTCCTGGTCTCCGCCCACTTGCTCTAACCTCTGAGCTACTATGACATTAGGCCGTCATGGCATTAAATTCCCCAACTGAATCGCATACCTCCAGGTAAAACACAAGGGGATCTCAAATTGTTTTACGACTTACCATAATGGCGACTGACAATGTCGTAAGTACTTCAAGTCTGGGCTTCATAATTTAGCCACCTATTAGTCAATTATTGCTAATTATTTGTGGATTCTACATTAGCTTTCTTTAGCGGGGAGGGTACTACATTTTCAGCTGCTCCGGTGCGAACGCTGCGGACCCTGAATACCCGTGGTATTTCTGACGTTACTAGAAGTACGTAGGGCCGAACATCTGAGCTCCTGCCGAAACAGAACTCTTCGGATTGTGTTGGACTCGGCGGGGCAGTGGTCCGCGAAACCCATGGGAGATCAGTTACGTCTAGGGTAAAAACTGGGTGGGGTCGTGACACGCCTCAACACCTCCGGCCACTAACCTGGAGCGCGTAGGAGGCAGAAGCTGGTAGCTGTTGCCCCCACCAAGGTCTTCGGTAGTCATCCCTCTATTTGGGCTGACGCGCGTAAGTGGCGTATCTACGTCCATCATTCCGGGAGCAAGGGGGACCGGTTTATAAAATACGCACTGGCCTAATGGAACAACTTAAGGGAATTCCCTGGGCCGCTTGGTATACCTGAGTGGACCAGACAATCTAATTTTTCGTCAAAAGAAGAAGAAATACTGTGAAATATCTCAAGCGTTTCATTCACATACCTTTCTTTACCTGTTCCGTAAACAAACTACTCTTAGAAAACCTTATTCTTTTTTATACTTCATGCTAGTCGAGATAAACATTAGCAGAAATGGTTTTATTACCTAGTTCCTTATAAAAGTAGTAGGGAAATAAAGAAATTCACTGAGCTAAAATGATAGTCAATTTTTTAAAAGGTGGTCGGTCTATGAAATAATTAAGTTCCATTCTTCTTCATGGTCAGGAGTAGTAAAAATCTGACGTCTTACATTCACATTGCTTCTCTGCCTGTTCTGCAAAGAAACTATTCTTGCAAAAATCGTACCTTGTGTGCTTTAACGAGATCTACATTTTTGTTTTTGTCAGATTTTGTCTTAATTCTTTTGATTTACCAGTTATGCAAAATGCATGCAGAATATTCTGAGGTCATCTCTAGAAAGCTCAAGACACTCCTTTTATTTTTCATGTGAATATATTTAATATTCCGTATTTGTAGAGCCATTTCTGAGAAAAAAAACATTTTTACATCTACAGCGTAATTTGGGGTAGGAAGATTTTGTTGAATATCATCTTGTCGCATCCTTGAAAAATACTGAACTAAAACACAAAGTTAAGGTATTTTCGTTTTGGAGCTATGCTGTCCACACGCATACACACGGACGTTTTCTATATTTTTGTTTTAATTTCAGGGACCTCAAAACGTATTTCCGGTGAAATATCGATATCGAATGTTTGGGTGCAATACAATACATTCTCTACCTACTATGTCCATAGTACGTGTAGAGAAAGTAAAACTTATAGATGGAAGGTGAAATATAGAGAGCAAGTAACCAGACGCCTGTATGTGTGAGCAGAAAGATAAAACATGAAAGCTTGCCCTTTCGTCTGCTAAATATTTCAGTATTATTTCCCCCAGGTGACTGAATTTTTAATAAGTGCAATCTAAGGCGCCCCTAACTTAGGGAAATTTGCAATGGGGAGAAAAAACTTGGTCTTTAGTTTGCAATTTCATCATCAGTTTTGGGAAGTTGAGTGTAGGTATTGGTAATCTTGTTGAAATAACAATGTTTTCTTGTAATACTTATGCTTACTTTCTTCAATATTTGCGTGAATGCGCAAGAGAATGTTGGTGTACTAATACCTAGGAAATTACCTACTGCAATCCAAAAGCATAAAATCGTAGGGATTGCAGCATCTGGTTCATTGCATATTAGGGTTAGTCACGGACGTGGCCCCCAGAACTCTGGGGTAGAGTACCAGACTCAGGGCCTTGTGGCCCTTGGTCACTCACGTGATCCCAGGGAAGTAGAGACGAGGGAAGAGATCCACATGGCAACCATATCCGGAGGACGAAGAGCGCAAGAATGGATTGAGTTCCTATCGGTTACAGCTGTGACGCTTTCGACGTCACCCTAGACCCTGCTCACATGTTCTTGACCCACCGGCGAGCCCCTTGAGGGAGCCCCGAAAATCGAAGGCGTCCCGACCGGGTGTTCCCTACGACGACACCAGGATAACCTTTTACAATATGCAAATTGCCATCCAGCCGCAACCGGCCGTACACCGTCACCTGGTCCTTCAACCCTGAAAGAGGTAGTGAGGAAGTGACTGGAAGAGGAAATGGTGGACACGAAAATTCGGGGGCTATAATAAACCCTTCAACATTCGCCTGGTGTTCCGGGGAAACCCCGAAAAACTCATGGGTCAGGTAGGCCGGTCGCGGGGATTGAACAGACGACCTCCCGAATGCGGGCCACAGAGGAAACCGCCTCAGACATCTCTCTTGATGTTCCTTGCTGATGTTTCATACCATTTGGAAAACATTAATTTATGCCTTAAACTGAGAAAAAGTGTAACTTCGAGTTTACATCAATAACATCTTTAAGTCTATCTTATACACTTTATTCACCATAATGTGTTAGAAAATAAAAAAAACTTTAATAATTTCTCTGGTCTACGTTTGGTCTTTAAGGTTTAATAAAACAAACGATTTATTTCCTTTGACGTGCAAAACCATCTTTCCTTTCACCCTTAAAATTAATGCATTACAATATGTCTTGTACCGGATCATCAGATTTATTCGGCCTTTAGCGCCAGTAAGTTTAAATGCATGACGTCACTATTAGTCCAGGGAGACCCTTGTTTCAATGGGGAGGTACGATATTAAACCTTGGTCTGCATATATTACCGACTTACTAAAAATACTTACTTTTTATTGTAGTAGTAATGTTTACTAATAATAAGCATCCTAAAAGCATCCTGAAATTTTCTCATGAATAACTTCAGCAAATAGCGAAAACACTACAAATATTGGATCATCACATCATCCTCGAACGCTGGTGTAAACTCCTGTTTTGTGCTTTATAACAGGCATATAGATTTATATTGAATAAATTCATTTTAGCATATCGTTTAGTAATGTCAACAGAGGTCGTCTCCTTAGCGCGGTGGTAGCGCAGCTGCTTACCAAGCGGGAGACCTGGGTTCGATCCCCAGTACAGGCGTGGGGATTTTTCCCCCGTTGGGAGACCTAGCTCGGGGTGCACTCAGCCTCGTAAGGTACCTGGGGGGCCAATTGAGGAGCTACTTGATGGAGAATTAGCGGCTCCAGGTCATGAGGACCAGGGGGGGGGGGAGGGTGGACTCGAGGCGCTGACCACGTCTCACCCTCCAATACTGCACCCCATCCATGGCGTCTGTAGTGGAACGAGATGGGGGACACGGTAGGCCAAGGTTCCCCGTGAGCTGTCGTGCAATGGAGTTATAATGTCAACAGAATTATTATAACAGTATGCTATAGATTGTTGTCCTCCGGGGTCCATGCTAGCCCCCAAAGTTACGGGTTCAAACCCGGCGGAGGGTGATGAATTTTTTTCAGACGTATGACGCTTTCTTTGGAAGGAAAGTAAATCCGTTGCTCCAGTGTGATTTTTTTTTTTAACGTAAAATAACCCCATCCCTTGAAAATAAAAAACAACCGCTATATACACCTCTGTCTCGGGAGTCACACCGGCATCAGAATCCACATGGAGACGTTAGGGACCCCGCCTATGGTCGAATATGCCACCCCAGATCTGGACACCCTCTCTGTCCTTTACTCTATCGCTTCCTCGCGGAGATCCCCAGTTGCTCAATAGGGAATTAGCGCTTAGGGAATTTGCTATACACACGTGTACAGAGTTTCTTAGTTAATCCCAACTTTACGTTAAGCATTGCTGTTTTAACCAATGCCAGTCTGATAAATCATAAAGTGCGAGTTTGAATGGAGTGAGCGACGTGTGGTAATTCGTAAAGCAACAAATTATTCTCATATAAAACCATCCAGCTATTATTCCTTAAAGATATGCATGTGTGAAATTCTGAAAATCCACAGTAAGGAAGATATCTTGTTGAAATTCATACCTGTTGTTATACACAGTAGTAGAAATAGTTTTGCCTTTATCAAAATTCTGTCTCACAAGGTTATTTAAATAATAATGTTACAACTCATTATTGTAATAAAAATGAGCTAAGTGATACATTTTTAAAAACATTCACATAAATATACACGACTTTACAGAAAATAATTTTGGAAATAGATCTGTTTTATTAAATTTTTGGTATTAGCACTAGTTAGCGTAGAATAATTATTACTTTTTGGAGTCTACAAAACTCTTGATTTTCAAAATGTAATTATTTATCAAAATTTGAGCATTAATCAGAAAAAGTATATGGGAATTTCTTTAATGTGCTTTTCAGTGACAGCATAAAAGCTTTGAAACAAAGTAACCAAATTTCCGTTGTGTTGAACATTTTGAGTTTTGAAAATTGTTGGAAAAAGAAAGTTTCGCGTAATCAAAGTTTAAATTTCTGAGTGGCTATTGATAACATCCGTCTGCCTTGTTATAGACTCAGTTAACTTGTAGTTAAATTGGGAAAATTATATATTTTCGAGTTCCCATCATTATAAGTATTATGAAGCAATCATATCTTTTTAGTGGTTCAGAAACTTTAAACTTAGGCGATAACTGCAGCATGGACTGCAACAGGCAAATATATCAGAATAAATAAATTGAAATGTCTGTACTGTCCAAAATATTGACTGGCACAGTGTCATAGCCAAATCTACCCTTTATCACCATGTCTCCAAGATTAACTGCAAGCCAGCCGTGGTTAAAAGCTCTGGGAGACGTGAATTATTAATCTTCCTCTCTCCACTTCTCTTTCTAATACAACTGTGTTCTTTATTCTGGTTATCCATATTCTATGCCACATTCTTCTCTAATTCCCCTTTTGTCTCAATTTGTTGTCACGTCAAAGTGTTCATACCTTATAGAGCCACACTACACATGACTCATGACTAATCTCTTCTTCTGTCATTTTTTGGAGGCTGTATAAAAGGTATTTCCTGTTTACTTTTTCTAGTACGTATATACAATGCACATAGTAGGTAGAGTAGGTATTGCATACCAGGAAAAAATTTGATACCGAGATTTCGCTAGGAATACGCCTTTTAGAACATCTGAATAAAAGCATTTGTAGATAAAAAGAGCATGTGTGTCTGTATAGTGTGTGTGCACCTTTAAATAGTATAGCTCAAAAACGAAAAGTCGATTAAGTGCCAAACTTGGTACTTCAGTTTAGTATCTTCCAAGGACGCGACACTAAAATGTTCAGAAAAATCCCCCATTCTAAACTATCCTTTACATGGACAAATTATCGATTCTTTTTTCAAAAATGACTCCGACGGTATTGAATAAACTACCGCTCATTAAATATATTTACATGGCAATTAAAATGTGCATCTTGAATTTTCTGGGAATAGCCTTTAAAGACCTCCTCATTTTGGACGACATTTTTGTAACTGGTAAACCGTAAGAGATAGACGAAAACTTAGAGCACAAAAAATACACATATCATTAAGTAGAGAATTTATCATATATTTTTACTATGGTTAACCATTTCCGACATATTCCTTGTTATTGGTTTCAGTTTTAAACTACTTAAAGCTTTCAAAAATGGGAAAAAACTTGCGTTTGAGCTTTCTCTTTCTTACCCTGACCTTTGCAAAGATCTTTACTTCACATAGCTACAGATTTTAAAGGATTTGGCTACGGCTTAGTATAGTGCATTCGCGTATTCCGCTTGCTTATAAAGAAATAACTAGTGAGGTCATTTCTTCTAATGTTTATCTTGATTAACATGAAATAGATAGAAGAATAAACTTTTAGAGGAATACTTTTTCACAGAACAGGTAGCAAGTCATATGATTGTAACACATCCGATATTTCATTAAAACTTCCTGTTTTATTGCTCTCCTCTAAGTGACTTCCTGATAACAGATCGCCTTACAATACATGTAATTAGTGAGAATTTCAATAATAATAATAATAATAATAATAATAAACTTAAAGATTGAATACATCTGATATAATTGAAGTTTAAATGCAGTAAGCTGCTGAAAGGCTTTAAGTAAAACAATTTTGTTGAAACTCAATATCCACACAATCTTCTTTATCAACACCCAATGCATGCACTACGTATTATACTTTTCATATAAAAAGTGACTTTTTTATTCGAATTGCGTTACTTATGAATTATTGCTAAGAATGATCTCAAATTAAGAAATAACTAGTTCTAACATGCGAAAACTCAATTTAAAAGTTTATTACACGCAACACTCTTGCTATTGAGAGAAAGAAAGAAAAAGAAAAGCTTCTCGAAACTTCCAAGTATATTTCTTAGAAGACGCACTTAGATATGGTAAAGTGGAAACTTGTTAGAAATTTTGGAAAGAGCTATTATTTTGAAAAGACAGATATTTCGAAAGAGCTGATGTCGGAAAATGTAGTTAACGTATTTTATATTTTTACTTTCTCTAGCATGTATGGAGAAGGTATTGTATTCGACTCAAAATTTGGATACCGACTTTCACCGGAAACATATATTTCGATACCCCTGAATAAAACAAAACCATTTTTGAGAGAGGTCCATATTTGTGTGTGTGTGTGTGTGTGTGTGTGTGTGTGTGTGTGTGTAAGTGTGTGGCATGGCTCAAAAACAAAAGGTCGGTTAATTATCAAACTCGGTGCTTAAGTTTAGTATCCACGGACACTTTCATGAAAATTTCCTCAGTCCAAACTATCCTTAACATAGAAAATATTTCGAAAATTTTGATTTTCTGAAAAATGGATCTAAAGAGTTTGATTAAAATACCGTGTATTAAATATATTTGCGTGACAAATAAAATGTATATTTTGAATTTCGTGGGATTAGTCCTTGAAGTCCACTTCATTCTGTATGGCTGTTGCATAACTGGTAAACCATTAGAGATAGACAAAAGTTACTACACAAAAATTGCAGATCTCGTCAAATTAGAGAATTTATGTTCTATACATTTATGTTGTCTCGCTAACCATTTTAGAGATATTCTTTTTAATTGATTTCACTTTATAAAATACTAACGTTTTTCTGAAACAGCAACTTTTGTTTCTTTTGCTTTGTCTTGGCCATGCACCTTTAAAAACTTTTAATGACACTATAGCCTAGTGTGTTTCCTTAGTCTGAAACTATCTAATAAGACCATTCTGCAATACGTTTCTCTCGATTAACGTGAAGTAGAAGAATAAACGTTTGTAGAAGTATGTTTGCAGAGTAGGTGGAAAAATTAACATGAATAGGACACATGATATGTGTTCCTGCAGGTGAATTTGTATACATTTTAGAATTTAACAATACATTTTAGAATTTAACACTAAAGTATATAACATTCGATCAAATAAAGGAGGCTATTCACAGACTGTTCAAAGGCCTTAGGATTCACATTTCATTTCTCATGGAAATATGTCAAATATATGTTACTTTAATCCTCACTGTTACAGCCGTATTTGAGAAAATAAAAAGTAATGAAACTCATTCCATAAGAAGATTTCTTGTGTGTTTCAATACAGATCCCCGCCATATCTCCGGGTGCATTTCCGACTGCGGTTAAGGCTACTGTGGTGTGAGGAGATTTTCTTTAAAATCTTGTCTTTAATACCAGGTATTGTGTTGAGGGGCCCTCAATATAAATTATATATATATATATATATATATATATATATATATATATTCCCAAGATATATCTTTAATGCATTTTTGAGTTACATGCATAACCTTCTTGCCTACTGTAGCAAAGTAGTAGAAAAAGTAAAATAAAACTCCTCATTAGGCTCGAACACCAGCCTTTTTGGTAGTTATTCTGTAGGTCGTTAATTTACAAAGTAACCCCTCTCGCGTCCTCGCTCCACTGCGCGAGATATATCCGTCGCCGGGAAAGTGGTGCCGGCAAAGGTGCAGCAAAATACGCATCTTACGTTAAAATACGCTAATGTTGACCTTCTGCTCACATACAGGCAGCACAATGTATAAAAATATTCTCGCTCACTCGTCTAAGCTTAGGAGTTCTTGTGATTTCTTGCATGATGTTATCACTAAATTTCTGTAGATTACACAAGGATTTCTGCTGCTGAGCTTTGGTGAATAAGCGAGAGCATCTTTAGCTTGTTATACCGTCTGTTTGGGAGCCGATGGTCAATATTTGCAGCACTTATTTAAATTAAGGACTCCAGTACACCTTTGCCGACACCACTTTTCCGGTGACTCTCGGATTTCTCGCGCAATGGAGAGTGGCCGCGAGAGGGGTTACCTTATAATTTAATGACCCTATATTATAGGCATAAATTTACAATAGCTGTATCGATCCTGCCTTAGAAGAATAAATAAAAAAACATGTTTTCAGTCCTCAGCGTTAAACTGGTGTTGTTGTTGTTATGCTATTGTTATTATTATTATTATTATTATTATTATTATTACTATAGAATAGTCACATTGTTTTAATGTTTCAAATACTTAAACTTTGTTTAGTTTTACAAAATTTTTGGTTAACTTTATGTTTAAACTCATTTAATAAAGAACATTTCAGGCTAGACAGTCTTTCCCCGTTGCTCTTTGGGGTGAGCATCTCTCTGACCTTGGATATTACTTATTCTATCATAGAGTCGCTAATACACGCCGCTGGTTACCCGTAGCCAGCTAGTGAGCCGTGGACTTCCAAAAGTCTGCTTTATTTCACCTCTTTGTTATATTGACCCAATGCTATTCTTCTCAAATGCCCAAATTTTGTAACAGAAATCAGAAGCCGTGTCGTGAATTTATGTAGAAATCCTTCAGCAAGTGAGAGCAAATTTAAAATCTCTGCGAAAAGGGAGGAAAGAAAGATTTTCCGTTATTTATTGTTTAAAAGGGCTCGGAATATTTCATAGCAATTTAGCCAAGATAGGCATAATGATGCGAAGATTCATTTTACTTTCTGTGACTAAGAGCTATTTGCCTTTAATTAACTATGGTAATCTTAAAATAGTTTTCAAAAGTCATCTAACTTGATTAGCAATGTCGCCTACGCGGAAAGGGAATTTTTATTTTCATGAATACATTAAAATTGGGATTATTCTAGCCTCAATTAACCCAGCGCTAATTAACCAGATCAATGATGTGCTCGAGGTCAAGGACCCATGCCACCCCCCAAATTGCCACATTCCCACCACCACGACCACCAGATTTGGTCAACAACACAAAACATTTCCGCCAATTCTTTGTTTGCTTGTTTGAGTTTTCGGTTTACATGTTCCCTCACCAAGCTCTGTGGTCGCTGGTGGTTATCCGCTGGGTCACGCATTTGAGCCCCATTTCGGGCGCAAATGGATTTTAATGTCTTTGAACCCTGTTTTTGAAATATCCCATTTATCAACGATGGAAAAACCCAGCACCACAGAGGGATGTTCTTGAAATTAATCACATCGTTGAGAAACCACACATATCCTTCAAAGCAAATTTTGCAGCAGAGACAAAAGCTGTTTATGTTTTAAAACAGAGACCCAATTACACTATTTCTTTACCCCTAATGTTAAATTTTAATAGCAAAAAATCATATTTAAAAGGTAAAACGAGAAGTGTGTAGGTATATCAGAAAATTAGTTTGAATGTAGTGAACATGCGCCATTTTTCAAATGTAAGTTACAACTTTGGAAACCTATTAGCAGAAATACCTTTAGTTATCTTTTGTATAAATTTCAAATTGAGTTAGTGTAAAATTACTTAAATAAACATCAAATAATTTATTAATGAAACAACATTTATTAAAAATTACCGATTTTAGGAATCCTATAATGATGACAATGAAAGTTAAGTCGATATAAAACATAAGCATTAAAGTCTCAAAATTAATAAAAACCAAGTCCTCCTTACACAGTATCATCATATCCAAGCGGAAATAACTTTAGTAAAGACGCTATCTCAAAATGGGGGCGAATTAAAATGAATTATTGATTATTATAATATTAAGAATTAATAAAAAAGTTTTTACTTCGTCTGGGTTAAACCAATCCATCATTCTTATATATCAACAAATTCCCGAATTTGCTATATTTTGTAAACAAGGGTACAAGCAGTAATACTACAAGCAGTATTGCAAACATGTAAGTGCTTCGTGGACATGACCAAGACATGTGGGTTATTTCAGTTTTATTGCACCTTCATTCTGGTTTACAAAGCTATAACACAAGAAGATGCGAGTTTACTTTCTATATAGATTAGCTTCATCAACTCGGTTGTTTTTGTTCCGTAGCAAATAGACTTGCTCCGTACATGCAGTGGATAAACATGTGACGACAGGATCGCCTCTCTCTCTCTCTCTCTCTTGTATAATAAGAGTCATGTGTCAGTTTTTAATGTCTGGCACAGAAAACAATCCAATACGCAAGCCATTGACTCCTATGTTTATGCCTGCCTAGGAGAAATCTCTGTTATTTATAGAAACTGGCGGAATATGTATTTAGTTTGTGGCAAAGTTTTGCAACAGAAAATTCGTTTTAGTGCATCAGTACGCAACCTATGAAAATGAGTACGACAGTTACCAAGGAAAAGTACCTTTCTTTCAAATTGTGTTCGATCCCAGTTAAATACCAAGAGGCCTGTTCATATTTGCTGCTATAAATATAAAAATTATTCATTGCAAATTAATACTGATACTACTGGCAATACATTTCAATTGAAATTTTATTACCCAATTTAAGGAGTTTGATGTGTTATTACGTTAGTATAATGATTATCATTATTTTTCAATTATTTATGTTAAGACTACAATTTGCCATCAAACCTATGAAAATATGCACATTTTCTTATCCGTAGTATAAATACCAAAGCAAGGGACATAATAGACCAATTGCTGTACCAGTAATGGACTTTCAATAGATCATTAACCTATACAAGTGGATTAGTGCAGTTGTAGAATAATAATAAAGTATGATAAACAAAACATAATTTTGAAAGATACTTTATGGCAACGCATCTGTGAAATTCCTAAATCCAACAGTTTTCAACTAATCAGCCTGAAATTTTAAACATGCATTTATGTTGCACAGTAGTTACATGCTTTAAAATTTGGTTTATGTATATAAGTAGCTTTTGAGTTGAACTATGATATGAATTTATTGTACAACAATTAGTTCAACAGGTAAAAATATTAAAACAGGAAGCAGACAAAAATTTAAGAAATGTTATATTACAATTGACTTTAAAAATCTATATCTACAACAATATTAGGAATTTTAAAAAAATCATATGATAGAATACCTTTTTTGCTTGCTAGGAAACTATCCTAAAAATGTATGCGAGCTTGAATAAAACCTGCATCGTGTGGAACATTTTGAATGGCAAAAAATGTTGAAAAAACTGTAAACGAGTAAATCAAGTTTTAAAGTTCAAAACATTTTCCTCTAAGTTACATACCTTCAAACAGTCTAAAACCCTTCAGATACACAAGTTGGGCCCTCCTTCCTCTTCTTTCTCTCCTCTGCTGCAGTTTTTTTTTTTTTTTTTCAACTTTAGTTTAGGAGAAAGAAATTATTTAAGTGTCATTTTATTAATTTTTTATTTTTTCTACAGAAATATGAAGTTTATTACTTAATTACACAAGCACTCGTGATAGTAGAAAAAAATCATCTCATCAATTTCCTTTTGTACTATTTTTAATCAAGCACAAAAATGTTCAAGCTTCTGTTTCGAAACTGCATCGTGTGGAACAATTTAAAGTTTTGAAAACTTTCTTTGTAAGTATTAGAATGTCATAATCTCCTGCAGAAAATTTTAAACCAAGAATATCTGTCAGCTCTCACGGACTGATTACACAAATTCCCAGGAAAATATAAAGCAAAGAAATACTATAAATCATTTGGTCCGAGTCAAGCTGCACTCTGCCGCCATACAGTTTCTATTTCATGGCCGGAAATATGCTTTTGGTGAGGTGTGGGGAGGCCCGCCGGGTGCTCTATATCGCCTGTGGCTTAGGGTGGGGAGGGCCTAGGTTAAATAATCGGTGGTACGGCATGCCTGGATGATGACGGGGCAGGTAGAAGCACCCGGTGTGAGACCTGTTTTGTAAATTTTGAAACAATTACTATACTCACTTTTTTTAGTTATTAGTGCAAATTACTGTATTCTCAACTTGAAATACACATTTAAGGCCAAATGATAATAACCAAAACCAAATTTTGGTTTAAAGCGCAGTATGGTAATAAAAACAACTGGAAATTGAACTACAAGTACTACACTATTTAATTAGGCAAAAAAACAACATATTTTTCATTTTTTGCACTTTTTAATCAAATTTCACAGATGCGTTACCTCGAATTGAATTTTAGGCAAGGTCTTTGTCCATTTTACTCAATACACCCCTTACAAATCTATTCAATACGCTTCTCATAAACCTATCCAATACGACCCTCATACATCGACCCAACACGCGCCTAACAAACTGATCCAATACGCGCCTAAAAAATCGATCCAATACACGCCAAACAGCCCCATCAAATACGCCACTTACAGTGTGATCCAATACGCCTCTCACAAACCGATCCAATACAGCCCTCACAAACCGATCCAAATCAGCTTTCACAAACCGATCCAATATGCCTTTTCAAACCGTATTTCAAAAGCAAAATGTTGCATACCGCCACAGCACTGAATGAATGTTCTCTTCTTGCTTTCCTCGGAATTGGTCGCGCAGTATACAGTAGAATTTGTAGGAACATCCAGAAAAATTTCTCCCTTCTTTACTCAAAGGACAACCTGTTGGCGGCAACTGATATGGATGGTCAAAGTGTAATAAGTACTTAATTACTATACGCACACATTTCCTAGAGTACTCGGCTCCCTAGTCCTTCTGTTTCGCGCAAATTTCGGAAGAAGAGCAATGTGACCAGATTGAGACATGAAGTACGCTATACGCTATAGGACTTCAATGTAAGGTTTCATTCTATCTGTAGATGACAGAGTTAACGTGCGCTGTGTTTCGTTTAATAATTCAGCTAGTTTGCGGTAAATTAGATAATCTATTCCCCATAATGGCAAGGAGCTATGAAACCAACCTTTCGTGGTTGACAACACTGCGGAAAGAGAGGGAAGCAGGTGCTCTCTCTCTCTCTCTCTCTCTCTCTCCTTCACCATGTCCTCGCTTCCTCGTAAAACTTGCACCCAAGATAAGGTGTGCACACAGTACATTGCTACCACAAAGCGATTTTGCCCAAAACCGGGGCGACGGGTTTCTCAATTTCATGATTCAAATGTTCCGTGGGACAACAGTAGGCATTTTACTGCCTGCCTGTAGGCAGTACCGTCATCCCCTGCCCAGTCACAGCCATGTGTGATGCTTAACTGCATTACTAAACACTGAGGGGGGGGGCGTTGGAGAGATCAATGTTAGTGCACCTCATTCGATCTACTGTAGCTTCTAGTACATGCTCCTCTGGCCTTTACCTCTCTGAAATACTTATCTTCCAAGCACTTGTGGCGTCACTCTTTCACTTTTATTGATACATTTAAATGTAAAAAATGTCTGACATGTTCCACTCACATGGCTTTCTCTTCCTATTCTGCAACAAACTTTTCTTACATAAAGGTTATTCTTCTCTCAATTTTGTACTAATTGAGATTTAAACTTGACAGAAGTGGCGGTATTACTTAGTCCTTTATAAGTGGAAGGGAAATAAAAGGAATATACAAGAGTAAAGTGATAGTCAAATGTTTTAAAACCCTGTCTATATGAGATGCACTTGAACCTCCCTTCTCTTTGTGTGTGTGTGTGTGTGTGTATATATATATATATATATATATATATATATATATATATATATATATATAACGTACCTGGTGTTATTTTAACAGATATATTTTTTGTGGAGTAACATTTTAGCCTGTTTGGTCATATCGGAAGATGACTGAAATCAGTGTAATTATGCTCAAATGCTTTCGGGGTTCATGGAGCTTATAGCTACTCGATACTCATGTTTTCAAAATAAACGGACACCCCGAAACGAACTTATGCGGGTAAATTACATTTGACGGGATTCGAACTCGCAAACTCTTACATGTGAGGCAGACACGTAACCCCCACACTACCGAGGCTGGCAATTTGTTTTTGTCTACCTCTTATGGCTTAGCAGTTGTGAGCAAGTCATTCAAAATAAAGAGTTCTTCAGAGGCTAATCCCAACAAATTCAAGATACACATTTTATTTGCCATATAAGTATCTTTAATATACGGCATTTGAATTAAAATCCTTAGAGCTACTGATGAGAAAACTGAAAATTTCGAAACATATTCCATGTAAGAATAGTTTGGTGGAGTTTCCTGAAAATCTTCGGCCACGCAGTGACCGAGTGGTTAAACCACTCGCCTTTCACTTAGATGGCCTGGATTGGATCCCAAGCGACCGCATGTGAGATTTGTGATGGACAAAGCGGCGCAGTGGCGGGGTTTCTCCGGGTTCTCCGGTTTCCTCTGCCATAGCATTCCACCGATGCTCCATCTTCATTTCATTAATCACCAGTGTCATGGCTTGCAGTGCCAAAAGTAGTAAAAGCAGGCGTTAAACACTAAAAAAAAAGACAAAAAAAAAAACAGAAACTCTTCGTGTCACATCCTTGTAAGATACCAAACTTTAATACCAAGTTTTGTATTTAATTTAGCGTTATAATGCCCACAGACAGACAGATAGAAACACGCACACATGGACGGTTCCCTGAAAATGCTTTTTCTTATATTTTTATTTAGGTGTCGTCAAAACATGTATTTTCGGGGAAATCTCAGTATCGAATTTTTGGGTGGAATACAACACATTCTCCACCTACTGTGTGCGTGCGTGCATGCATATTACTTGGTAGAGAAAGTAAAAAGGGCTATAGGAATTTTGCTTAATCCCTCATTGCACCACTTTAATTTCTTTGGAGTATATTAACCACCCTTGAGAGACATTGACGACTGCTACATATTGTGAACAAGTTCCAATTCTCAGTCTTAGAAGTTTTCATAAGAAAGAAAGGGCTAGAGAAGGAAAATTAAGTGAAAATCAAGCGGTTAAGCAAGTCAAACTTGTAACATGTCCTGTTCCTTCTTCGCCACATCTTCCGCTTTCCAACTGAGTCTTTCTGTCTCTTTTACGGCCCGCCTAAATTTCATTTTTCCTGTAGGTTTATAATTTAATACTGGACTTTGAAGACTCCAATTACTTATTCTCTCTACATGCGAGAGCCACTTTTTACTTTCTCTGTCACACATGTACGTTCGTCACCACAAAAAAGTGAGTCATCCCCAGATTCGATGTGTCGATCGAAGAGCTTCGGGTATCTTCGTAAAAGCTGTGTTCACAACGCGCAGGAAATAACTGTACAGTGGTTTGCGTCTGACAACGCAATGGTTAACTTCTGGGTACTGAAAACAGATCACGGAACAAGATTACGGAGGCCGAGAGGTTAAAAATGCATCGCTTCCACTCAAAACTGTCTAGATTCAAATCTCTTGCTGCTTGCCTTTTTTTTTTACGTTTGTTAATATTATGACTGGATATGTAGAGCATATCACTGAATTAATATAACTTTGGCATTTTCCCATCTCTACACTAAAAACATAATTGTACTAACACTTGTGTAGATAGTAGTGTAAGTTATGCATTCCACCCAAAAAATTCTAACACAAAATTTCAACGGAAATAAATATTTTAGGGTCCTCTGAATAAACAAGGTGTTTCGTTTCTATTGCACGTATGCATATACAGTGTACATAGTAGCTAGAAAAGGTATTGTATTCCACCCATGAACTCCATGCGATATTTCACTGGAAATATGTTTTGAGGCTCCTTGAGATAAAAAAAAAATAGACTATTAAATACCAAACTTGGAATTTATGTTTAGTACCTTGCAAGGATACGACACAAAGTATTTCCAGAAAATTCCCCCCACCACCACAAACTACCCTTTACAATGAAACATTTTTCAAAATGATGTTTTGCTTAAAAATGGATGTAACAGCTTTATTTAAAGTTCCATTCATTAAATACATTTACATCGAAAATAAATAACCTCTGAAAACCTCTTTGTTCTGGATGAATTTTACGTTAAACCGTAAAAGATAGACGAAAGTTTAGTACACAAAACTGTATATTTCGTTAAAAGGCATAATTTATATGATTTACGTTTTTCTTGTAGAGTTTACTGTTTTCGTGGTATTCCTTGTAACTGGTTTGAATTTCAAATTTTTCTCAAACGGAAAGTCTCATTTCATTTCTTCTCTCGGTTTACTGCTGACAATGTAAAGTGAACCAAACCTCAATTGTTTGACATAGCGACCGGCTTTTAAAAGATTTGACTATCGCTTTAGTCTACTATATTCCCTTATTTCCCTTCTACTTACAAAATAGGAAGTAATGGAACAAATTCTGCTTATTATGTTTATTTCGATCAATATGTTGTAAGTAAAAGAATTATCTTTTGTAAGATTAGTTTGTACATGGAACAGCTGGAGAAAGCTATGTGAATGGTACACATCAGATTTTGGAAAAAGTTACGCGCGCGCGTGTCTGGACAGTATAACTCGAAAACGAAAAGTAAGTTAAATACTAAGCTTGTTATTCAAATAAGTATGCCCCAGAATGCGACACAAAGATTTTCGGGAAAATACCTCATCTCTATCACCCTTTACATGGAACATTTTTCGATTTTTTTTTTTTTTTTTTTAGCCTAACGCCCTTTAATCTGGTTGGTCATATCGGACAATGAATACAATGAATAAAATTGATGAAATGATGCTCAAATGATCTCGGGATCCATGGAGCTTAAAGCTACTTGACATTCGGTTTCTCAGGATAAGGGAAAAACCCGAAAAA
This sequence comes from Hymenopus coronatus, assembly GCA_030762935.1. Classification (NCBI taxonomy): domain Eukaryota; kingdom Metazoa; phylum Arthropoda; class Insecta; order Mantodea; family Hymenopodidae; genus Hymenopus; species Hymenopus coronatus. The sequence goes on along the minus strand of CM060900.1, from coordinate 32,631,346 downwards.
AAACCTTACCCGGATAACTCATCCTAAGCGAGATTCGAACTCGTGGCCTGTTGAATGCGAGGCAGACACGCTACCACCACACTACTCAGGTGGGCTTCAAAATTTTGTTTTGGTCAAAAATGTCTATAGCGATTTTCTTTAAAATACCACAAGTTTAAGTATTTTTATGACAAATTTTCTTTGAATGACCTCTGAAAACCTCTTCATTCTGGATGACTTTTGTGTAACATTTGTATAACTGGTAAACAGTAGAAGTCTAGACAAAAAAAAATTGCTACATAAAAATGTAGATCTCCACTAAACACACACTTTGTGATAAATTTTCTTTGTATAGATATTCGTTTCCGAGATATTCCGTGTAATTGGTTTCAATTTTGAGCTACAAAAACTTTTCTCAAAGGGGAAGTGATCTTTCTTTTCGTTTCAGTTTTCTCCTGGCAAGCAAAGAGAACCGAATTTCACTTGCTTCACAGAGCGACCGCCTTTTAAAAGATCTCACTGTCTCTTTGGCCAAGTGTGTCCCCTTAATTCCTTTCTACTTGCAGAGAAGCAAATAATAACACCAATTCTGTCAATGTTTATGTCGAGCAACATGTTGCAGATAAAAGAATAATCGTTTGTAGGAATAGTTTGCTGAACAGCTAGATTGTGAATTGAACAGCTAGATTGTGAATTGAACAAATCAGATGTTTACTTTCTCTGACTCCGTATGTACAACGAAATTAGTGGATAGAGCATGTATTGTACTGCACCCAAAAATTCGAGATTTCACCGGAAATACGAGTTTTAGAGCCCCCTGAATCCAAAAAAGAAAGCATTGTCAGAAAAAGGTCCGCGTATGTATGTGTGTGTGTGGACAGCATAGCTCAGAAACGAAAAGGCGGTTAAATACCAAACTTGGTATTTAAGTTTAGTATTTTCCAAGAATGTGACACGAATATTTTCAAGAAAATCCCCCCACCACAAACTACACTTTACATAGAGAAAATATTCGAAATTTTTGTTTTTCTTAAAAATGGCTAACTATTTTGATTAAAATACTACATATTAAAACTATTTCCATCACAAATAAAATGTTATCTTGAATTTTCTGGGAATGGCTTCTGAAGACCTGTTTATTCTAGATGATTTTTACTGAATTTTGCATAAGTAGTAAACCGTAAGAGATAAACAATAAACTTACTACACAAAAAGTGTAAACCTCGTTAAAATATAAAGTTTATGTTATATACATTTTTTTTCGTGGAGTTTGTCGTTTTCGAGATATTCCTTGTTTTTAATTTCAATTGTAAAGCACTTTATTCTTTTCTCAGACAGGAACTGTCCGTTTTTCTTTTGTTCTACTCCTGGCCAAGCAAAGAAGCGATTTGCAATGACAATCGCATAACGACAGCTTTTAAAACATTTGACTATCCCTTTAGCATAGCGCATGCCTTTAGTTCCCTTTTACTTATAAGGAATTAAGTAATAAGAACATTCTGCTAGTGTTTATCTCGATTAGCATGGAGGAGAAGAATAATCTTTTGTAAGAAGTTTGTTTGTAGAGCAGCTAGAGAAGCTCATGTGAATGTAACAGGTCTGGTTTTTCATGTGGCGTTTTATTTCTTTGTTTACGTCTTTTGGTATTATTATTTATTTGATCAAGTCTTATGATTTCTGAGTTTTTCACAAGCATCCCAACTTTTTTTTCTAGCCGTGCATACAGTGAAATTGGCAATGCCATTGTTTTGTAAACTTTAATTTTTGTGCCTCTCCTTGTTTTATTTTCCAGGTCCCTAATTGTTCTACATATTGCTGAAGTTCCAGTAACTTTAAATTTATGTGTCTTTCCAAAATATTTAAAACTGAACCTGTTCTATTACGTGATTATCAAGAAGGTTTTTGTTCAATTGTTTTTTTTTTCAGAAATCATTATTTTTCTTGCTTCTTTAGAAATGTTAATATTCTATTTCACACATTATTTTTAAATGTAGTAATCACCTTTTTGTGGATAGTGACCACATTATGCGCATATAATAGTGTACTTAATTTCATGTGTCTGTATAACGTAATACCTACCTTCAGATTACGTTTCCTTTTTGGAAAATGTTATTTAGGGGGATCTGTGAAAGTAAACACTCTTGTCTAACTCCTTTATTTATTGATATACCTACTCTGTATTTTCTTCCTATCCGTGTTAATAGTTATATTCAATTTGCATACAAATTATTCAATATATTCATTCCATATATAGTCAGTGCCATCGCCTGTGGTGCCGTGGTAGTAAATGCGTGCGTTAAATACTATAAAAATATATACAATATGTATTGTTTCTTCAACATATGTGAAAGGGTGTATGAAAATTTTTTCCCAGGCTCCTGGACTTAATATGTCATATTTCATTACACCTTAGAAACAACGAAATAAAGCATGATTGTTTAACTGATTATTTCACTTCAGATATAGTGTGAAAATTGTTTTAAAAATATAAAACCCGTTTGGTTTTCTGAAACCGGTAAATAAATATCTGGACCATTGACTATTTCATTCACGTACTAAGCTATAAATCTGGGACTATAATGTTTATCGTTTTCACTTTTGCACCACGATATGCAATGTTTTCTCAGCATCGTGAATTCCATACTCTTTTTTGGTTTCTAAATTGCTTTCTAAACATAAATTAATATAAATTAATATTTCGGTCTGCGCCTTCATAATTCTCATTAGGTATATTAGTAGTAATATCTTCTTTTTTAGTCCTCAATCATTGGATTAGTTTTCAGCAATTCTCCGTTCTGATCTTTTCTCTGCCTTTCTTTTTAATTCATAATACGCTCTGCGCCATGTCGTCCTTGATTTGTTTGTAGTCTTGCGCTTTCTTTGCTATTATTGCTTTCAATTGCACCTCCCATATAAATTTAAAAATTATTTTATACATTAACAAATGACATATGAATTGTTTTCCTCTTTTTCCTTATTTGGTTCGAAATACCTCTTTCAGATTTTATTGCTTAATACACTTCTTAATTGATAATTTTATCAGTCGAAGTAATTTTCAGCATTTTCTTGTAGCCCTATGTTTCACATGCTTCTATTCTCCCATTTTCTAATTTTAGGATTGAGAAAGTTTACCATCCATATAACATTAGGTTTCATACATATGTTTTCTTTAACAAATTCTTCCTAATTTCTGAACTAATACTAATGGATATAAATACTTTATAATATATATATATAAATGCTGTCCTTATTTTTCTCATTTCTTTGCTTAATACTATGGCTACTTCAGCTGTTTTAGGCATATTTTGTTATATTCCTGTATGAATTACACTGTAGCTCACACTGCAGCAATCTCCTAGAATTTATTATTTCATTTCTGATATGGCTAGAGTAATTAATATATTATAAGCACAGTTTACTAGTATTATAACATTTCAGTTCTGAAATTAAAGGAATTGGAACTACAGAATCTCTTAAGGTAAATTCTTCCCGAACTTAGATGCTAAAATCTGGTGGTGTTCGCATATTCCTATGGATAACTCATATAGAACTAAATATGCCGAAAGTGTGTTCGAAGATTGCCTTAGTCTAAAATGTAGTGGGCAAGTAAGGAAATAAAATATTAATTAGAAATTCACAATTAAAAAATGGTAGACATTAAGGGTATCTATAGTTTTATTTGGAAGAGATCCATGAATTGGTTTTGCCTGATCTGCAACTGTGAATTCTGACGATTAAGGTCTATCAGGCTGTCAGTTGCAGTTTAGCTCAACACTTAGAGGGACTAGCTACCTCGGACAGGCACGCTAAGTGGAATAAATAATCAAAGCCGGTAAGCCTTCGTGGCACTGACAAGATTCTGTTATCCAAATGTCCATTTGTAATTGACGTAACCTCTGCGGACAGCAGGATAAAGGCAAGACAAGGGACAGCAGAAGGGCATGCATATTTACAGTATCTAACCACAATGCTTGAACCAGATGGACAATTCCTGTTACCTGTGAAATCATCACTAGGACCTTTTTTTCTGTAACTTCTGGTTAAAGATAACGCCGTTAACCAGTCTCTAAGCAATTTGGTATTCTGTAACGTCGTAACCAGAACAACGTCTTGTTGAGACGACGAAAATTATGGCACGATAACCACACCCGAGAGCCTGTTATTAACGTCAGCAATACCATTGTTACTGGTTGAAAAATAGATGCACTCTTACAACTTCTTGATATGGAACTCAAAGGAATGAAGAACTCTGTAGGAGGCCGGTGACCTAAAAAGTATGTTATTTCATTCACTGTAAAGTGCTTTATAAATATTTTGTTTGTTAACGGCGTTGTCAATTGCCTGAATAATATCAGCGCCGCCTGTGTGCCGAAATTTTGTCCCGCAGGAGCTCTTTAACATGCTAGTAAATATACTGATATGGGGATTTCGCTTATAAGCACACTTAAAACCCATCGGTCAGGGCCGGGTTTGAACCCGCGACCTTGATCCATAAAAGGAAACTACAGATAATGAATTCTAAGTGTAAAAGTAAGATCTAGCTTGCGCGAGAAATATATAGAAGGATTGCTAAGCTAACTTTTGACGACTGTGATGGAAAGTGTTTAACGCCTGTGTTTACTGCACATAGCCCCGCAGGCGGTGGCACTGATGATACCTGACTGAAGATGGAGCACCGGTGGAATGCGACGGCAGGAAGAAAACCCACCCCTGCGCCGCTTTGTCCAACACAACTCCCACTCTTGACGAGTTGCTTTATTTTGTAGCAGAGAAATATTGTATTGGTAAGGAAATAGTCATACTTCTTCACCTTCGTATCAGGACTATAACATATATAACGTTACCTACTACTACTCAGAATTAACCTTACATCCTGAAGAAATGTTTATCGTCTGCAATTCCTTTCCCGCAGAATCATTTCTGTAATCAAGTTATTATTTTGAATTTTTTATCATTCAAGCCTCCAAATTTTGGTCTGCTTCAGAAGGTAGGTATTTCTTTTTTCTTCCATTCTTGTCCCGCCTTCCTATCGGCGGCATTTCTCCGTGGAACATATTGTCTATCAACAGTGGTAGTTAACTCGTTTATTGCTGTCGTTGTGTTTCTATATATCTTTAATTTTATTCATTAAATCACACACATACATTCACACTTCCAGGCCCTTGGGAAAATAGGGAATAACCGGGTTAAAAAAACCCTACCACTAGCCGGGAACCGAATCTGGGACTCTCCACACGGCAGGCAGATGCTCTAGCGACTGAGCTACAGGGTGAGGCGCGAAACTCTTATAACCTATAACATTCAGTCTCCTATAACAGTTGACGGCAAACTAAACAGTTATGGAAATTCAAGCAAAATTCTTTTGAAATGATGCACCGGAATTCATGCTTAATTTCAGTTTTGGCTGGAAATTATTAAAGGAAAATATAAAATTCAAAATATATTTAATACGAAGAAAGCACTGTTTGCATTGATTCGCGACAAAGCGCTTAAATACCAAGCCTGATAAAAATAACACAAGGTTTAACAGTTTTTGATTATATAATGTCCGCAAAATGAAACCACAGTTATGCTAAGTGTGAAAATTGCATCCCTGGGCTTATGCTTGCGTGCAAGGAACTTGTTTCCTAAACCAATTTTTGAAGAATTCGTTTACTGGCGTAACAGAGAAATACAATATCAACATGGCAGTAGTAAACATTCAAAACTATTTGTTTACTTTGTATCCCAACAGCATGGTTTATATTGTTACCTCCTGCTATACATTGCACTGACCTTTCATCCTGCAGAAATGTTTGCAATTTTCTTTAATTCCCAGAGATCCAGTAATAAAGCTTTTATATTTACATTTCTCCAACCAATCCTCGAAATTTTGGCTTGAGTCAGAAAATCTTATAACCTATAACCTGCGTCTGTCACGTGTGGGCTACGTAAGTGACGTTCCCCACTGTGTGTAATGAATGTGTGTGTGTATACTCCCCTACCTAATTACTTATAGCAGGTAAATCCCCACATACTTGTTTGTAGCGACGACTGCTATAATTTCCTCAGCTCCGTATAAATCTCCGATGACGTCGGCCGGTGAACATGAAATTGACTCGCTCAGGCTGGAGTAATAATGGGGGTAGTTAGGAGTTATACTTATGAATGTCACAACACACTTTAACTTGTATATCTAAATTTGTTTGTGACTGGAACCTTTATATATCATGACAAGCACTTTTGTCTTGCATACTAACTTTACTTTGTTTCCTAGCATTTCCTGCGACTTTGTATCTCCGAGAACTGAACTTTGCATTGTATATCTAGCAACTGAACATCACTTTGGTTGCCTAGCAACTGAGCATTAAGATACGCCTTTAACAATTGAGTATTACGGTCTGCCTCTAACAACTAAACTGGATATTGTGTGCCGCAACTGACCATTCCTATCTGTCCAAACTGTCTCCAAGCTACCACTTATATAGAAGAATATGGTTTCATGGATACTTTATTTCTATTGGTTATAAAGACCGCGAACTCGGCGTCTATGCGTCCCATAAGGCAGTTCTTATTACCCATAATGCACCATAAATACCTTGCGACTGCATTTATACAATGGAGAAAAACTCATTTTTTTGTACATTAGAGATTTCCCCCAATTCACCTTCACTTGTTACTCTATTGCACGCACATGCATAAAGGAGTACGTGATTTTTACCAACTTTCTTCCTCAAAAAAAAATCTTCCCTTTATTCAGCAACCTAGTTTCATAAACACCCTAATCTGCGCTTGTTCAAGCTAGTTTTCTACACATATTCAGAAATATTTTATTTGTACATTAAATAACCAATAATTAATAATAATGATAATAATAATGACGATGTCAACTAACGGTCTCATAGCGTAGCGTATAGATGGTATACTATAACTTTCACTCTTCTACAGCAGCTGACGCCAAAATGTATAATTACCGAAATTCAGATAAAATGCCCAAAATGGTTCCCTTTAAGCTGAGCTGTAGAAGCTATAAATGCGCAAAATGGATGTTTAGGATTCACCAGACCTCATTTTATTTCAGTATGGTGGATATTACTATATAAATATGTGATTTACTAATTGGTAATACTGTAGGCAGCGACTTCCTTTTTGTTTAAATTAAGTTTCAATTTATGGAAAAATATTAATTCAGCCACGCTGCTTTTTGGTACCACATTGTAAAATATTTCCACGTCTATCTGTATAGAACTATAGTAATTAATATGTATGGTAGTAATTGATTCTTATATGAGTAATATTTTATAACGCTAGCTTTCAATTGATTGCAAACATATACTACGACAACGTTGCTCTTAAATTCCTTTGAATCAACCTTCCAGTTCTCGTAATATGATTGTTCTTACTATATACGCTGCATATTTTATACAGTTCTGGAATTATTTTAAGATGATGTTTTCGCCGCATATTGAACTGTACACAGCAGGAACACTGTAATCAAAATCTGCTGTATTTTACATGCCTTGCCGAGAACCATGGAAAAACAAAATACGTATCCAAAGCGAACAAATTTGCGATTAGTCATTTCAGGTGCTTAACAAGGTGGAAGCCAACAACCATCGCCGTAACCAGCACACTTGACGAATGCTAAATACCGTCAAAGCTGTTCAGAGCTCGTTGATAGCCGTAAGAACATTGTTTAGAATCTTCTTATTCAGAATGTTCCACAATAGCTCAGCTTGTCAATGCAGATGTGCGCTAAAACATGCTGAACATGTGATAGTTCGGTCCATCAGGACGTGACAACTAAAGACAATATCTGAACATAAAATTCTGTTTTCAGCAATGCCAAAGTGAGCAAAAATTCCACTAGGTTCTCATCAGGGACAAATGTCCATGTAGAAGATATTATTATGTAATTACTCGGGATTCTCATGTCATTAATCAGAATTTGTTTAAAAATTGGAAGTGTCGTTCCAATTTTGTACTAAATACCAAACAATTTGTTTGCAACTCACACAGGATTTTCACTGGTCAGCACTGATGCACATACCCGTTGTACATTATATGGGGTAAACCAAAGAGAGGGGACATTCTAAATATGAATTATTTCTGATACGCTCATGGCAGTTCGACTGTTTACATTGTTACCCTGTTGTCAAGTATATAGCGTTTAGTCATGATGGAAAACTGAATGGTGCTCAACGTGCATTTGCAATTAAGGTTTATTGCAGGAATGGCGATAGTTATGTTGTTATACAGGGTTCGTTTGGAAGCATAACAATATCTACCGTAACTTTCTGGTGCTTCTTCTCACTCTATGAAAACATGGCTTAACATTTTTGAAAAGACGAGCTCATAGAAAATAAGAAGTGTGCTAACATCGGAGAATATTGTTGCTCTAAACACCACATTCGAGCGCAGTCCTGAACCAGGCACCAACTGGTTGCTCATTGATTAAAGTACAGAGAGCAATTTTGCTCGAAGCTCCTTCAAATCGCGTCATGTGCACTGCGTGATCAGCTGCGTGGAAAATCTGAGCAAATAATTTCTTCTGTGCAGTTTGAAACGGTAATTCTTGACGTCACTACTTAATAATAGTAACAAGTTACATACCGCGACAAGTGGTGGTATGCAAAATTTTCCGTTTGAAATATGTATTTCACATTCTATAGCTTGACTTAACGTGACTTATCATAGTGATTTGTATTTCCCCTTAACATTAAAACCTTAGGGTTTGCTGTATTATCTCCTATAACCGTTGTTTTAGTTAAAAGTCTATCCGTTTATTTAGGGACAATAGTTTACAAACATTTTTTTTTTATTTTAGAAAAGTTGCATCGCATCATGTCGGTGCATATGTGGACACCATTGAAGTGGTATTCTGATCAGAGAATTTGTAGCTTGCGAGCTCACCACTACTTGCACTTGGTGAAGAGAGATCAATTAATCGTCGATAGAAGGCATTATATGACGAACTCACCATTTGAGGACGTGAAAAATTGAAATAGTTCCTCTAGTCACGGTTCACAGCATGTGGTAATTGTTGTTTAATATTTTCGCTAGTTACGCTACACAATATCTGATAATTTCAGTTTGACTGCTCCTCCAGTTATACTTCACAGCGTGTGATAAGTTTATTTTAATATTTCTTCCAGTAACGGTTCACAGTATGATAATTTTTATTTAATACTTCCTCTAGTTACGCCACACAGAATGCGATAGCTTTAGTTTGACGGTCCTCTAGTTACACTTCTAGCTTGTGAAAATTTAGTTTGACAGTTCCTTAGGTTGACAATTCCTCTCGTTACATCTCGCATATAATTTATTTTTACAGTTCCTCTAGTTATGATTTTAGTTCAATAGTTTCTCTAGTTACACTTTACAGAATGTGATAATTTCAGTTTGACAGTTCATCTAGTTAGACCTCACAGTATGTAATAATGTAAGTTTGATAGTTCCGCTAATTATACTTCGCAGCATATTTTAAATTTAGTTTGATAGTTCCGCTAGTCATACTTCACAGTATATTAACTTTTAGTTTGATAGTTCCTCTAGTTACTTTTCACAGTATACGATAATTTCAGTTTAATGGTTCAACAGCATTGTTATATTTAAAATGTAATACCTCCTTTATGGTATACTTTTACGATTGTATATGATAATTTCATCTAGTTACACTTTCCTTATGTAAAAAAGTAATCATAGTTTCCTTAGTTATATCTGACTCTATCTTATAATTTTATTTTAATAGTACGCCAAAACACACCTCAGTGAGTATGATAATTTTAATTTTACAAGTCCTCCATTTATATCTCGTTGCATCTGTTCGCTTTAATTAAATAGTTCCTCTAGTTATCTGTCACGGTATTTCTTAACTTTAAATCCTTAGTTTGTCTACTCAATCCTTACTATATTTGATAGCTTAAATTCTAATTCACCCAGTGTCATATCCCTTTTTATGTGGTAATTTTAATGTCGTGGTGCCTTTAGCTCTGAGCTTGTATGACAAAAGCGTGGAGTGGACAGCAGTTTAGCAGACGGTTTTGTGTGGTAACTCTGACGATGATACAGGTTAATCATGCGAGAGCATCTCCTTTGTGAGAACTAATTTAATAAAACCTCGATTTGATTTTATGGAGTTAAAGTTGTGAACATTCTGGTAACGTTGCTGGAGAAACCGAAAATATGTGATGGAGGGCTAGGAGACTCTTCATCTCTCTTGTATCCATTATCCACGTTTGCTGCTAAACCCACAACGTTAATTACGCTCTTGCTGATATTATCACGTAATCTATGTTACTCTCCTGAAGCAACATTTTAAACACTGTAAGTTATAACATAATGTGTAGGATAGGATAAAAGGGTACTCGAGACCGAACCAGTGCGGTTTTTGTACCTATGCACCACGAGAGGGAACCTCCGGGAGTAATGGATAATGTGAATAAAGACACCGGGATGCCGGAGCCAGAAGTGACGAAACAGCAATGACAGGGTCCCTACAGTTACCATATTGAGATTTCCCAGCAGTCAAACAGGTAGACCGGGTATATGGGTGCACTTTTTGGACGCTCAATTTTTTTTGTCTTCATTCGGTAGGTTACGCGCAATTTCGAGAGCGAAGCAGTGTGACAATGTTGATACATGTACGCTATACACTTTGATATCTCGTGCTTCAATGCTAAGATTTTATTCTGTCTGTACAAACTGGAGTTCATGAACATGCACGTGCGCTGTATTTCTTTTAATAATGCAGTTTGTGGTTCGAGGTATATTAGACAACGTATTCATTACAATGGATGAAGGCCTCAAAGAAAAAATGTCTTTGTTTGAAAACACTGCGGAAAGACAGGCGAACGACCTCTCTCTTCTTCCCCTGGCCCTCACTGTCTTGTAAAACTAGTGCCCAAGAAAATGTGCGCGCACGGTATTCCGCTCCACATACGTTCCAGCGACACAAAATAACAATTCTTATACTTCGGGAACCAGCCGAAGTCGGGTGAGGGTGAGAGAGTGAGCATCCTTTTCTCCTACCAAAGCATTCCACTGGATGAACTGGGAAAAGTTAATAGAAAGACTCAAACAAATAGGTATTGACTGGAAGGATAGAAGAGGGTTAAAATGATGTGCTCCATTCACATGACCTCCTCTACCTCTTCGGCAAACAAAACTATTCTTAAAAAATAGAAATGCTTTTAACTAATCATGCTAATCAAGTTACACATTAGCATAAATAGTTTTATATGTTGCTTTCTTGTAAGCGGAAGCGAAATAAGGGAATATTAGACTAAACAAATTTATATTTTTCAAAAGCTGGCCGCTGTGTCAAACAAATCAAATACGGTTTTCTTTGCATACCCAGGGGAGAGAGAGAGATGAATCGAAAGAACATTTTCTGTTTGAGAAAGGTAGGTAGTTTAAAATGTAAACCAATAACAAGAAATATCTCGTATAGGTTAATTGTACAACATTTATAGGACAAAAACTGTGTATTTCAACAGATCTATAATTTTGGTGTAGTAAGTTTACTAGTTATACAAAAGTCGTCCAGCATAAAGAGGTCTTCAGAGGCTAGTCCCAGAAAATTCTAAATATACATTTCGTTTGTCAGGAAAATAAAATAAACAAGTGGTATTTTAATAGAAATCGTGGAGGCATTTTTGGGATAGTAAAATTTTCGAAAAATAATTCTGTGTAAAAAGCAGTTAGGAATAGAGGATTTTCCTGAAAATCTTCGTGTCGTATCCTTGGCAGATAGTGCATTTAAGTTCCCAGGTTAGTATTTAACAGACGTTTTGTTTTTGAGTTATTCAGACATTCACACAGGAACATTCTTCTAAAAGTAATTTTTGCTTTCTCTAACATGTGTGCACAATGTACACAGTAGGCAGAGAAGGTGTTTGTATTCCATCCAAAAATTCTATTCTGAAATTCACCGGAAATACACGCTTTGAGAATTTTTGAATCTAGAAAAAGAATTTTTAGGAAAAAGTCAGTGCGTGTGTCGGTGTGTATCTGTGGAAAGCATAAATAAAAATGAAAGGTAGCTTAGTTACCAATTTTGTTATTTAAATTCAGTTTCTTCCTTGCATGAGGCAGGAGTATTTTCAGGGAAATCCAACCCATCGCAAACTACCCTTTAGATGGAATATTTTTCCAAATTTTAGATTTTCTAAAACACGGCATTAAATATTTTTAATTAGCATGCCATTTAAAGATATTTATAATAAACGTGAAATGTATAGCTTCAATTCCCTGAGAATAGCCCCTGAAGTCCTCTTCATTTTGAATGCTTTTGCGTAACTGGTAAACTGTAAGAGATGGATAAAAACTTACAACACAAAAAATGTAAATCTCGCTAGAACACCCAATTTGTGGCATATACTCTATTTCTTGTAGAACTAATCATTTCATAGATACTCCCTGTTGTTGGTTTACATTTTAAAATACTCAAAATTTTCCCAAACGAGAAGCCTTTCTCCGCCTCGTCTCTTTTGTTTTACTCTTGGTCTTGGAAAGAAAATGGCACTTCAATCATAATCGCATAGCGACAGCTTTTTAAAGATTTTACTATCACCTTAGCCTAACATATGATCTTATTTCACCTCTACTTATAAGGAACTAAGTAGTAAGACAATTTCTGGTAATATTTATGGTGATCAGCTTGATGTAGATAAAAGAAGAATTTTTTGTAAGAATAGTTTGCCTGCCGAACAGAAACAAAAGGTCATGTGAATGGAACACATTAGATTATTTTATTCAGGGGTTCTCAAAACAGCGTTTATGAAATCCCGGTATATAATTTTACGTGCTAGGGAAAGTAATAGATGAGGTGTGCGTCAAGGATATTCTATGTGACTCACTCTGTTCAAACTTTATGGAGATTGTAGGAATAAATGTTTTTCACACAAGCCGTGTGTAGGACAGGAGTTGGATAGGTAGAGTCAACCTGAAAAATTCAAAAATTTATGGAGATTGGTTAGTCAAAGGAGTTAGGTATTCAATTAACAGCATCAAATATACAGAGGGATCGATGTTTTTGGCAAAGAAACAAGAAATACTGTAAAGAACGATCGACATTTGGAAGAAAATAATATGATATGGAAATCAGCACAGAAAAATAAAAAGCAATGAGAATATCAAAGACAGAAGACCATCTACACATTGTCATTGGAAATCAAGAATTAGAAAAAGTGAATTTACTGACGAAGGAAGGTAACTGCACCAAGGAGATAGATCACGAATTGCCATGGCCAAGAAACACTACACGAAGAAGAGAGCAGTATTGACTAGTAATTGGAATCTAGAGCTATGTAAACTCCTGGGAAGGGGTTATTGCAGCAATGCTCTCTATAGATTGGAGACGTGGAGAAGAAATCTGAAAGTTTTGAGATGTGATGCTAAAGACGGACAGAGAAGATAAAAGTGGACAGACGTGGTGATAGATGAAGAGCTCTTAAAAGATTGGGTGACAAGAAATTTATCCTACACACAATTCGCAGGAGGAAAACAAACTGGATAGGGCACCCTTATTAGATGGAGTCATAGAAGTATATGTAGAAGGAACAATTGGGCTCGAAAGAAGAAAAATTCAACTACTAGACGATTTAAGGGAAAAGTGTAAATACTGGATGCTGAAGGAAGAAGCAACGGGTAGAAAGATACTGAGAAACATATTCGCATACCCAGTTTCAGAGCATAGCGAAAGGCCAAATACTAACTTCTAACAGGTATCAACATTTTCTTATATGGAATTAAGCTAATGCAAAGTTTCATCAGATTTTGTCATATATTTACGTATGTAATAAACGTGGATAGATTCGCGTTGAAATATATAACTTCCGAAAAACAATGGAAAAGTTTAGGCTCAGATGAAAAATATTTTAGAAGCTATATTATGAATATAGAGTCAACTTTTTGTTATGTAGCTTAAAGTCTTTTTAACAACCTAGTTGGTTACATCGGACAATGAATGAGATCGGTAAAATTATGCTTAAATGATTTCGGGGTCCATGGACCTTAAATTTACCCCATATTCTTCTTCTCAGGGTAAGGGAAAACCCCGAAGAAAACCTTATCCGGATATCTTGCCCTAAGCAAGATTCAAACTCGTGGCCTGTTAAATGTGAGACAGACACGCTACCTTCACACTACCAAGGCGGGAATGTGGCCTATTTTCAGAAAGCTGTTGCAAGTACAACCAGATGTTGATCACTGTACACCATATAACCATTACTGAAATCATTCTTATGGTCTCTGTAGCAAGACATAACTGCCAATAGTAATATATCTGTGGCTAAAGGAACAGGTAACTTGAACATTTGTTAATACAATTTTGAAATAAAACCTTGGAGACATGTTATTTAAGCATCCAAGAACACGCTCAAAGGAAGATATAAACATTATCACCATTTTAATTGGTATCTCCTCTTATTGATCCACTTTAACACATTAGATCCTATGTTGAGTAAACGTACCGTCTTTTAACTAGCATTAATCAGTAATTATTTCTTTAAAAAAGTAATCAACTACAAAAAATATTCACATCAACACTTAGAAACTGCTCTATCATCCCAATCTTTAATTTAGTTTCCTTCAGCAGCTTCTGAAAGAGCACGTGTTTTCCCAGATTGCATAATTCACAGAAGTTGTTCAAAGCAAGAAAAAAAAAAGACAACGGACAAAACAACCTCAAATTTATTTGTAAAGAAAGAAAGCTGCAATGCTCAATAGTGGTATCAATTTACAGTACGAAACCTCCCCTAAAACATGGATCACTCCTCTCCAAAGTCTATAGAATTATAAATTTTATTTTCTCTAGCGCTTATGTATAGTATATAGTGGGTAGAGGGTATTGTATTCCACCCAAAAATTCGATACTAAGATTACACCTGAAATAACTGTTATCAGATCCCCTGACTCCATAAAATAATTTTTTTTGGAAAAAGGTGCGCGTCTGAGTGTGTGTGGGTAGCTCACAAAATCAAAAACAAGTCTGTTAAATAAAAAACTTGGCGTTTAAGTTCAGTATCTCCCAAGTATGCGACAGGAAGATTTTCGGGAAAATCCCCCTACCAAAAACTACCGTTTACATGGAAACATTTTTGAAAATGCTGATTTTCCATAAAATGGCTGTAAGGATTTTGATTAAAATAGTATATATTAAAGATGTTATATGATAGTTAAATTTTATATACAATACTTATGTATAAATATGTAAAATGTGTTTTACAGGAATAGCTTCCGGAACTCCATTGCATAACTGGGAAACTATAAGTGATGACAAAACCTTACTCCACAAAAACTGTAGATAACGCTAAAACACACATGACCTCTAACGCACCTTTTCTAAAGTTATCATTTCCGAGACATGTCTGGTTATTGATTTAAAATTTATAACACTTGTAGTTTCCTCAAACAGGAAATAGGTAGTAAACCCATTTCTTCTAACGTGCATTCGATCAGCATGAAGCAGACGGAAAAGCTTTTGTAAGAATAATTTGTTGCCGATTAGGTGGTGAAAGTCGTGAAGTGCAACTCGTCAAAATACATTTTTTTCTGTAAAACGTCATGATTCGCTGTACAAAATGCCAGATGCAATGTCTTTGTTAAGGATTAATTTCAGATATAACATTTGCCTATAGTGAATTATACTTATTAAACTACAGACGACATGCCCGTTAATAAGACTGCAGAATGAACAAAGTATTTATGCCAACTTTCGCCATCAAAACGCTGAAAATAGGAAACGATATTGAGTAAATTCAGCTTTGGTAAGCTGGCCAGTGTAGCGTGACTACCACTTAAGCTTCTGGCCGTTCATTCAGTTTGTTATTTATCTGTACCTAGATATCGGAATTACGGCCGTATAGTTAAATAAAGACATTTTGGAGAAATAGATAAATAATTACGAAAAATAATTTCTTATGTTAAAATCAACTAATACTATTGTTTAAATGCACAAGTTAGAATTCTGTTACACGTAAGTCATTAGTGGAGCATAATGTTAAAAGAATACGTTACAAAACCAGTTAAAAATGATTACGTTACAAAATATGTTACTTTAAGGAGTCATTAGGGAAGACAGGTTACGTTGGAAGAAGCAATAATACGTTACAAAATATGTTTCGTTAAGAAGTCATTAGGAAAGGCAAGTTACGTTGGAAGAAGCAATTAGCTTGAAGTAATAGTAATGAAGCTAATTAAGTATCCGGAATCTCAGTAAACAAAGAAATTCATTTGATTCAAGGTTTAGCTTATCAAATTAGTGTGTTCACAAACCTAGGGGGCTTTTAGAACGTTATTGAAAAAGCACATAAGCCATTTCTGAGCATTTAGCAAACGGAAACATACTTTGAATTGAGTAGTCAAGGAGAATGAAGAATGTGTCTCGAATGCTGATATTGATGAAGAGGTTAAATTTGCCAACGTAGAACATTGGAATGTAGGCTAGTATTCAGTAGTAGGCCGGACTTAGGTTAATATAAGGGCATATATATTTCGAAAATTTCGTTAAT